>CAJGYO010000015.1:42892808-43307756 GCA_904845875.1 Miscanthus lutarioriparius
AATTGCATACTAGTCGTGAGACAAATTCTCCAAATATGCTCACTTTGTGGCTCTTTCCCATCCTTTTCACTGCTCTCCAAGTGGAAGTGATCTATCTGACTCACATCTTTAAACTTCATGGCCTTCCCACTATTATGATTTCTGATAGAGATAAAATCTTCACCAGCAATATTTGGCAAGAGTTGTTCAAATTGCTTGACACAGATATAAGAATGAGTAGTGCATACCACCCACAAACAGATGGCCAAACTGAACGTGTTAACCAATGTCTTGAAACCTATCTTCGGTGTTTTGTGCATGCTTGTCCTACAAAGTGGTCATAGTGGCTAGCATTGGTAGAATATTGGTATAACACATCATTTCATTCTTCTCTTGGCCAAAGTCCATTTCTAGTCCTTTATGGCCATGAACCAAAACACTTCGGTATTGACATATCTCAAGCTTGCAAGTCCACTGATCTTCAAGGTTGGTTAGAAGAAAGAGCACTTATGCAGTCTCTGGTGCGTCAGCATCTTGTTCGAGCTCAAAACAAAATGAAAGCGCAGGCCGACAAGCATAGATCCCTAAGATCTTTTCAACCAGGTGACTTGGTCTATTTGAAAGCTCAACCTTATGTGCAGACCTCCTTAGCTCAGATATCCTCCAACAAATTGGCTTTTCGCTTCTTTGGGTCATTTCTTATAATTGAGAAGATCGGTCAGTCTGCATATCGTCTGCAACTTCCACCTTATTGTCTTATACATCCAGTGTTTCATGTATCCCAATTAAAGAAGGCGGTTCCATCTACTGCAGTCGTAAGTACATAACTTCCTGATATTACTAATCAGTTGCAGGTTCCGCAAGCAATCCTGGATCGCCGGCTTCGTCAGCAAAATGACACAATGATT
This sequence comes from Miscanthus lutarioriparius, assembly GCA_904845875.1. Classification (NCBI taxonomy): domain Eukaryota; kingdom Viridiplantae; phylum Streptophyta; class Magnoliopsida; order Poales; family Poaceae; genus Miscanthus; species Miscanthus lutarioriparius. The sequence continues at coordinate 42,893,696 of CAJGYO010000015.1, forward strand.
ACTCAAGTCTTGGTATGTTTGGTCCTACCTCCATGACGCACTCTCCACAGGAAGATGAAGAACCTCACGTCAATAGTTCTGCGGCGCTTTGACCAAAGATAGGAACAAGTCGGTTCTCAAAGAGGGAGGATGTCACCGACGCAGACGACGGCGACCACTCACTGCTAGGAGCGATCTTGCGACTCAAATGGAGGAAAAGAGAAGGGAGCGAGCTCTAATGAAGACTTCGACGAGAAGGGCGTGCAGGCTCACAGCATACAAGGAAGCCCGGCAAGACGCCTATGGGCGAACTAGATCAATTGAGGGAGCTGCGTGGCCTAAGAATGAGGCGATTTATTGCGGTTTCCTTTGTAATGCAAAATGAGAACTATGAAGGACTCGAACTCGGATGAGAACTCGACCGCGTACTCAAGGCGCGACAGCAATGGCGGCGTCTTGGTAATCTCGCTTGATCGGTAGGCTACCGATCGAAGTTTCCACCCGAAATACCTCAAAACTATCGTTGATCTATCGTAGTTCAGATTACAATTGATCAGCCCGTTTGGCTCGACTTGTCTCGCTTTTCTTCACAATCTCTAATCTCTCGTAACACTATTGAATCACCAAACCAACCAAACCAGCCCGTACATCGTAGTTTTGTGTACCAATAAACAAACGGGCTGGATCTTCCGTATCTTGTTCCGCTTAAAATGGGGAGTCTGAAAATGGAAGTCTTGCATGGCCTTCAGTAGTGTAGCATTTCTTTTGATGTTCCATGAGGGGTGTTGGAGAGATATCGTGCTTGATGATTAAAAAAATAGAAAAGAAGGATACGTGCCACTAGGCCACTACACTAGCTAGATCTGGCAATAAGCACAGCCTACTTGATTAAATGCAGAAAAAATCTTGCTTTTGTCAGCGACCATTTGAGATTGAGATTTGACCACACCAAAAGATCCATCTCGCAACCAGCTCCGACACCGGCCAGCGAAGGTCCATCTTGCAACCCGCTCCGGCACCGGCCAGCCAGGATGAACGACCTCATGACCGACTCCTTCGTCGCGCCACGGCCAAGGCGCAACAGGGCGGCGCGGCCGCGGCCGCCCCCGCCGGCGGCAGCGACGACCCGGAGCTCGGCGCGTTCCTGGTCAAGGCAGACGCCGCAAAGACCGAGATGGCCGCGCTGCGCGACGAGCTGTCCCATCTCCGATCCGCGCACGAGGCGTCCAAGAACGCCGTGGTGGGCGCCGGCGGCAGGTCTCCGCGGACCGCCGGTACCTCGCCGTGGCCGGAGACGCGCCGAGCGAGGAGCAGCTGGACCGCCTCCTCCTCCCCAGCAGCACCCAGGATCCCTCCCACACGGCGATGCGGGCGGCACTGCTGTCCGCCGCAGGCGCGGAGCAGGAGGAGACCGCGAAGGAGGTGGCGGAGGTGGAGCGCGGCCTCGTGGAGCTCCAGCAGCTGTTCCTGGACATGGCCGCGCTCGTGGAGGCCCAGGGCGCGCCGCTGGACGACATCGAGCGGCAGGTGGGCGCGGCGGCCGGCGACGTGGCCGCGGCCGAGGCGGAGCTGCGGGAGGCCCGCCGGCTGCAGGGCGCCGCGCGCCGGAGGCGGGTCTGCCTGGCCGGCGGGATCGCGGCACTGCTGCTCGTCGGCGTTGCCGTCGCCGTCGTTGTAGCCCTCGTGCTGGCGCGCAGGGGCGGCGGCGGCGGGAAGCTTGTGGTGCAGCTCGCCGCGGCCTTGCCCGCGCGGTGAAATTCGCTTCGCCTTGGGACTTGGGAGTTGGGATCCCGCGGTTTTCTGGTGTGCTTATTGTTGACGCCTGTGTAGCCTGATTATAACCTGTGTGAATCTTGTCAGTTGTGAACGGCAGTGTTTGTGTTTGGTTGATGTGGAGATCGGATGAAACTTCCTTTCGTTCAAAAATAGATTTTGAATGCAACTTTTGGAGACTGGAATCTTAAGCTAAAAAATGCATGTGATTAAGCAAATGAAGGTGTCCGCAACTCTCAAATGTCCTGCCCTTGCTTGGAAAGTGGAATAATAAGCAAATTAAAAAGAAAAAGAAACGAAAAGGCATTTACAAATACACAAAAGGGCCATGATCTAATAATAAGCAAATAAAAATAAAAAGGAAAAAATGCATCTACAAAAGCAAAATAAATGGAGATGCGGGGGATCGAACCCCGTGCCTCTCGCATGCAAAGCGAGCGCTCTACCATTTGAGCTACATCCCCTTTTATGTTCAGCTCAAGCACAAATAATATATATTTGATTTTATACCCTTTTTTTGGTTCAACCCAAGCACAAATGTTATATATTTGATTTTTGTACATGCAATTAGCTGAAACTGCCCTCTCGTCAGTACGACAAAGCGGCGTGGTTCATAACTATGCTAACGCATAAGTTGGTAGTTGGTGGGTATCATAATGAATCCTGTCAAATTACTCAACGTTTTGCCCATCTTCCACACACTTTGTTAATCATTTCTTTTTGAGTTGGCACTAGATCGGGCGAGTATTTCTTCATTTTTTTTGTGCCCTGGGTCACAAGAAAAAGTAATAATCCTCCTATATCCGAAATCAAATTTGATGGATATTATAGACAATCATGTCAAAAGGGAAAAAGAACAAGTTGCCCTCACTTTGTATGCATCGCTATAGCGTTTTCAACTACATATCGATAAGAATTTGCATATTCCACCGCTATAGCAGCTAAGGCCGCTATAGTAAGCGCCGCTAAATAGGATAGCGTTAGCGCCTCTATAGCGGTTTTAGTGATGATGAAGATCTATGAAGAGAATGAGTTGAGAAGAATTGAGTCTCAAACTTTTACTTGTCTCTTATGAGCCACATGTGCACTAGCTTGTAGGGTGTATGGAACTTCATGTTTGTGTTTGTGTTTGTGATTGGGCTTTTGGACCTTTGTTGCACTTTGTATTTTGCTATGAGCTTTGTAACCTATGATGTCTCTCTTAATGTAAAATAATGTGAGCATGTAATATACGATGATCTTATGCAGTGCCGGATCTAGAAGATTAATTTAGGAGGGGCTTCTCTTATTATCTTCTACCTCTAGCTCATTTTCAAGCTTCTATGGGTACCAATTTATGGCTCCTTTTAATCCAAACACTTCAAGCTCCACGCAGATCCACAATAGAGCAGTTCCACGAAATCCATGGATCTACACCCATGAAGGGATCGTGACGTCTAAGAGCGGGGTTAAATTAGGCAACTTAAAAATCATTTCTAAAAATATGACCTCTAATTTCCACCTAGTCAAAACATATGCAATAAATAATCTATCTAGATGCGCAACTAAGATTTTACTAGGTGTAGTGCTATCTCTATAGTAAAAGAGTTATGCAACCTATGTTCTAATCCTATCATTAGCCTATCAAACTAAGCCAGAGGATGAATACCTTGTTGCCGATTAGGTAGAGGAAGAGAGATCAGAGCGAAGAAATTCGGATTTAGCATGCTTCGGTTTTCGCGATATTGGCCTTGTTCCCTTCGCTGAAAAGCCATGGCTAAAAGTGCTAAAAGTACTGTTCACCGATTTGTTGTAAGAGAAAAACACTATTCCTTCGTTAAAACAGTACGACAAGCGAACAAGGCCATTAAATGTTCATCGGATGGGGTAACATTCCCGATGTTAATACAAAGGGAAAATAGAATTTCGAGAGCAAAATGTGTAATCTTTTTCCTTGATCCTGGTACGGCTAGGATTTGAAGCTGGTTGTTGTAAGCTTTTCTCATTCTGATAAAAAGAGTAGTCTACTCAGAGAAAGAAATGATCAAAATGCTGTGTTTCCTGGATTTTTTTTTATGATTTATCTTAAAAATTAAACTGGGGAATGCAGCAATTCACTCGACCGGGATGGGATTCATGTTTGAACCAAAAGGAAGCGGCACAGCGCACTACGAACTGAGCAGGCCAAGTCGAGCCGGGCCCGATGTGGCTGAGTAGCATTCTCAGCCCATTTAAATTTAAATAGGCCTGGCCAGTCCATGGCCCATCGGCGTGCTCCGTCCGATTCGCACCAGGCTGCTCGGCTAGCACAGCACAGTGGGAGTGTAGCATTTTAGTCCCACATCGGTGGAGCTCAGCAGGTCGCACACCAGCGGCTGCGTTAAAGAGGTCCGGGGTGCGGCCGTTCCAAAGCATGATCCTTCAGGCAGTTAAAGGGAGATGAGGAGTGGTATAAGCTCGCAATTACTATGCGAGAGGGGTGACCGCCCCAACTAAGCCTGTTACGACAACAGGGGCACCCCCAATGACTTTACCATCTGATCCCGACTGCAAAACAAAAAACACAAACACATCTTAGTTTTAGGTCCTACAAGGACCATGGTATCTTCGATGTTTTCAGTATTTCAAATTTTTTTATTGATTTAAACTATCTTTTTGAGATTTGATTTTTATTATAAACAAAAACACAGACATTATTAAGTTGGGTCCTACTAGGGCCATGGTATTCTTTATTGATTTAAACTTTCTTTCTGAGTTTTTGATTCTTGGTAGTGTAAGATTATTTTTTGTAGAAATGAGAAAAATAAACACTTGGGGGACACTGTAGGGCATTTGCTTAAAACTTGTAACTGAAAAAATCCGAAGTGGTGTCTCGCTCCTTTTAGTTTTGGTATTAGGCACTAAACACATATCGTCAAAAATTTTTTTTTTTATAAAATAGGTTTTTGTATATATCTGGAAAAGTTATGTTTACAATTTACGCACTCGGATGAGTTTTGGAATGGTTTTTGGAAAGTTGTATTTGCAGCGGCAGAGACATGACGGATGTTTCTTTAAAAACAAATTCTATACTATATGCAAAAAAACGCATTGTTGAGAAGAATGCTAAAAAACGCCGACCGTGGGGATCGAACCCACGACCACGTGGTTAAAAGCCACGCGCTCTACCACTGAGCTAGGTCGGCTAGTAAAAATTTTCGCTCAAACATTTTATTTGTTGGATATATGTGCATAACATTGTACAGTATCAAGTGAGCGAGTGGAGTAACTCCTACTCTCACATGCGACACTAACTTGATTTTTTTTGGATGCCATCAACTTTTAGATGCGGTTTCATTCATTCTCTCTATGAGACTCGCGCCGCCTACGACTCGACACTCGATTCCTTGAGTCCACATAGACCATTTCTAATGGTTAAATGGATGAAAGTATGAAACCGCACTTTTTCTTGGTAGTTTACACGGGCTCAGGTAAACCCATCCAATTCTCAAGTGGCCTTTCTAAATGGAACCAACATTCTAATTGGATTTTCACGAATCGACCTGTACCACTAGAGCAAGGCAACTTATACCGAAGAGGAAAAGCATTTGGCTCAAAGTTATTCATAATGGCCACACGTGTTCCAAAAGCGCCATTGCAATAGTTGAGTCGGATCCGACTCCCTTGTCAAGTAGATTTATGGAGAACGAAAATTATTGAATTGGCGCGATTATATTGTTTGGTGGAAAATGATAGACGGGCAACAACTACTGTTAATGAGTAGATGTTGTAGACCTAGCAACAGCAAACAGACTAAACGAGAGAGAACATGGTGGATAGCGTCGCAACAGAGAGTTGAACTAAACGAAATTGCACATCTTATGGCTAGGTTGGTACACTAAACGAAATTGCACATCTTATGGCTAGGTTGGTACACTAAGAATGCCAGCGTTTGTCACAATTTCTTGCCAAATTTGACTAAAGGTTAGTTCATCAAATTGGTCATCACACCTTAGCTAGCCTAGGAGAATTTTGCCATATAATTCTTTTTTTTGTAATAACTGACACGTGAGGAATGAGCCGATGGAAAAAAAAAGAGTAAAAATAATCTTATCGAAGTCTATGGTTACAACCAAACAATTGCTAACTTGATCAAATTCAACTAAATTTAGGTGTGACAAAGAGTGGCTAATGGCATGTACCATCAGTTCTAAATTATAAGACGTTTTGATTTTTTTATATACATTGTTTTTACTATATATCTAGACATGGCGTATATCTAAGTGTATAGTAAAAATAATGAATTTGAAAAAGCCAAAATATTCTATAATTTGAAACGGAGATGAGTATCAATTAACCCAGGGTACAATGGAGCGCATCGCTCTCGTGTGCCTCGGGCGGCTCCGTGTTCTTGTCCTGCAGACATGCCGGGCTGCAGCAGGGTCAGGGCACCCTCTGCCTGCTGCTCGTCCGGGCCCTTTCGTTCTATGCGCATGGTCCACATCACCAGCGATGACCGATGACCCATGAGCGATGAAGCCACCGCCCGCCGCACTGTCAGCTCTGGAACGAATGAGATGCGGCGCGACCTCCTTGCCCTGCTACTCCGCGCCAGCTCCATCTCCGTCTCCGGCGGCGCCCGCCACCACCGGCGCGCCTGCGCAGCGCGGACGCTCCACCCGCTGGCCCTCAAGTCCGGGCGAGCCTCGGAGACCCGCGTGGCGACCGCGCTCGCCGTGGCGTACGCGCGGTCGGGCCTCGTCGCGCACGCGCGCCGCGTGTTCGACGAAACACCGCCGCCGCGCAGGGACCTGGTCCTCTGCAATGCCATGGTCTCCTGCTACGCCGCCCACGGCCTCCCGCGCCAGGCCTGGGCGCTCTTCGCCGCCTTGCGCCGCTCCGGGGCGCTCGCCCCCGACGGGTTCACCTTCAGCGCCCTGCTCCGTCCGCCGCCGCCGCGCCGCCACCCCGACGACGCCGTCGACGTCCGGGTGCTGCTCGCGATGGGAGCCCTGGCGCATGGCCTCGTGCTCAGGCTGGGTCTCCTCGCGGACGTGGTGGTCGCCACCGCGCTGCTCGACATGTACGCCAAGTGCGGCCGGGTCGACGAGGCGCGCTGGGTGTTCGACGCTATGGCGGTCAGGAACGTCGTGTCCTGGAACGCGATGGTTGTCTGCTACGGCCGGGTTGGTGGTGGAGGCAAGGACGCCGTTGAGCTGTTCCGGCGGATGCTGAGAGACGGGAGCTGCTGCCCGGATGAGCTCACGCTTGCCAGCGTGCTAAGCTCGTGCGCCAGCATGGCGGCAGCAAACGAGGTCACTCAGGTTCATGCTCATGCCGTAAAGAGGGGTCTGCACGGGTTTCTGCAGGTGGCCAACGCTGTTATCACGGCTTATGGCAAGGCCGGTTTTGTTCGAGAGGCGATGCAAACGTTTGCTATGGTCTGCAACCCAGATGTAGTTTCGTGGTCCTCTATGATTTCCTCTTACGCATACCTTGGACTCTCTAAGGACGCAGTTCATGTGTTTGAGAGAATGATCCAACAAGGCGTACAGCCTGATGGCATTGCCTTCCTTGGAGTTCTTTCTGCCTGTAGCCATGCTGGTCTTATTGAAGAAGGCTTACACTATTTCCTTATGATGACGAGGGGCTCTGGCATTGATCCAAATCCACAACATCTTGCTTGTCTGGTTGATCTCTTAGGGAGAGCTGGTAGGATTGAAGATGCTTACAAGATTGTTACAAGACTTTCTTGCGAGAGAAACGCTGATATTGTTGGAGCTTTTCTTGGTGCTTGTAAGATGCGGGGCAAAATCGAGTTGGCAAAGTGGGCCGCTGATAGGCTTTTATGCCTGGAACCAAGTGAGGCAGTAAATTATCTGCTTATGTCCAATGCATTTGCTGCTGCAGGATCTTGGAGCGAGCTTGCAAAAGTAAGAAGTGTGATGAGACACAGGTGTGGCAGCAAGGTTCCTGGCTGTAGCTGGATAGAGATAGGTGGAATGGTTCGGACATTTGTCTCCAACGATGTGGTGCTCCATCAGTCGACTGAAATGCAACAAATGATGCAGCTTACTATTTCAGAAGCACGAAAAGAGTGGAACGAAGACACAACTTGTGATGATCCAATTTTAGTTCGAGAATGTCAGTGATACAGATGTTTGATATATTATTCTGGGTTAGTTTGGCATCTGCAATAGTCCCAGAGCTTATCAATGTGATTTTTCTCATGTAAGTGGTATGTATTAATTTTAGTGTATTTATGCCAGCTGATCATCACACTAACTAAATTGCCAAAACTGACTTGATTTGGTTGCATAAAGATAGGATCTATGTAACCTTAGGAAAGCAGAAAATAGCATTATGTTTATTCTGTGTTATATTTGTTTAGTATTAGAATGAACAGTATAGAATCATTATTTTTACGATGGTGCAAATCAATATTTTACATGTTCTACAATATGAAGATATGAGTTTTCATGATTTCAAATTCTGTAAACTTATTAATAATTTAACAAATATGTGATATTTACTGCACTTTCTTGGGAAATGATATACAAACTACTTCATTTTCCTTGAAAACAGCAGTGGCTCCTTGCATATATATATTTCATTTTCTTTTTGCCATAGTGCAGTTAATTTAATATTTGTTGATTGTGTTCGATTTTACATGTTTATATTGCTGTACTTTCCATTTCCAGTTCATAAGTTGGTAAGATGTTTACCAGGTAGTTGAGTGCTGTTTTAGATAAATAGATATCTAGCCTGATATTTCTCTTTTTTTTTTGAACGCAATGACAGGAGCTTTGCCTTTCAATTAAGGTAGGGAAAGAGAGTTTATGTACAAGCAAAGACACTCCAAATGAGGTTTTAAAGCTCCCCGAAGCAGGAATAAGAGGGAACCCCCCCCAAGGGGAAACAACAGCTAAACGTAAGTGAGTGCTCTCTTCCTTCGCTCTATGTCTTCCTTTATTCTTGCGGCACCGTTTCTATCTCGTTGTTGAAAATTCTCCTGTTTCTCTCTTTCCAAATATTCCAAAAGGTGTTGCCGCCTCTTCCCACCATGCTCTGATATGGATGGGGTCTGCCTGGGGCTGTTGTTGCAGCTGAGTGAAATTTTACCAAGAGAGGATTTGATCCCAAACCGCCTTAGCAAAAGGGCAACATAGACATAGGTGGAGGCCGGTTTCCAAGGGACTGTTGCACAGCACGCAGTGTTCTTGGTGTGGCCACCCTCTCTTTTGTATGTTGTGTGCCGTAAGAATTTTATCTTGCACCAAAATTCAGGCGAAGATCTTGCATTTGTTCTCCACTTGTGCTTTCCAAATGAGTTCAGTACGGAACAAGACGAGGGAGCCTTGAATTGAATTCTTGCAGTCCTGCTGTTGTTGCATGAGTAGCTGTGCCACATGATCTCAATTTGAGTTAGCAGATTATATATGATACTAGTTAACTTTTTCACCTGTCATGTATTAAGGATACTGGTGTTGACTTGGAAGAGGGTCCAGGTCCCATCTTGTTTACCAAAACCAACACCCTTTAGGATTGCATTCAATTTGATCATTTTGCACTGAACTTGTGCATCCAAAGGATTAACAAGATAGTGCAGCAGGTCTATTTCTTGTCCCTGCACGAAGTAAATGTTTCTTTCCTTAGTTCGTACCTTTCTAGATTCCAGTATTCAGTGTTGTCTTCTGTGCTTCGGGTAGGTACTCACAGATATGACTGATGTTAGAGTTAACTGCTGTAATACCCCAAGAATGAATGCCATAAATAAGAATTTTAATATGGATCAAGTGTTCTTTTTTTGGCGAAGGTTGACCGGATTTAAGGAGAGACCGAAAATTTGACTTTTTGATCCGTTGCTTGGATGGTTTAATGGAGACCACCATTGCGTAGAGCTCGTCGAATACTTTCCGTTTGACTGCTTATTCGCATTAATCGGGCTATCGATGGTGAAGTTATGTTATTTGTTAGTTTTATGAAAAAAAGCCACGTACCTGTTATGAAGACCTGGTGTGGGTTTTCTTTTTCTTCATGACCAATTCCCCTTCTGTGACTTTCCATATGCCGTGTTTCTCCCCTATGGCTGAACCTCTCCTTTGCCACCAGCCCTAGCTCTCTGATTCACGCAAGAGAAAAGGGAAGAGGAAGAATAGGAGAGGACGAGAGAGGATTTAGGGCTTGCTGGTGTCGTCCGCCGCCGCTCGCAGTCGCTCAAGCGCTGTTCTTTCACGGATGTTTGGTTAGGCATCATCTTGTCTCCCTATTTTTGCCATCAATTTCTTGTTCCCTTGCTGTCCATGATGGTTACCCTACGTGCGACATAGATCGGAACGCCGATCCAGTCATAGCGGCGTAGATCGCTGTGAAGTGAAGACAATGGAAGGAAGGAGTGGATTGCTGGGAGTTTGTCATCATGCTCGCTGCATTTTCCCTAGGTGAGATGCCAAATACTAATCCACCTCTTTGGATCAAGTTTTGTGGATGGAATCCTTGAATTAGAAGGGGTATAGTTAGAGTAATTCCCGAAATTGTCGAAATTAATTTTCGTCCTTGTTCTGAAATTCTGTCAGACTGAACAGTTCTATTCATCGCTGTTTATGGCTTTAATAAATTTTGTCACTGTGGAAAAAGTCGTAGAGGACTTCAATACCTTTCTTTCGACAGCAAGATCACCCTCATAGGCTCTGTATTTTTGGAGTTATAGTTTTTCTAAGAAGGCTGTTTTGCAGTGACGAGAATCTGGGCTGTTTTAGATCTATCCAATTTGTGGCCCTCGTAATGGAGGAATTTGAACTTGTGATCTAAATGAAAGTTGTAGAGTTTTTCTTAAGCTTTCCAGATTGTTATACAACATATTTTGTGGATGAGCATACCTCCAGTTATCAATTTTATAATATTATTGTCTTGTTTTGACCGTCGAAAAGTTCAGTTAAATTAAGAGGATGATCATGCTATCTTGGAGACCTCTTATGCAGAATCTTATAATACAAAACTTGTAGATAATGGAGTTCTCTATCATCTGATAGATTTTCAGAATTTTTGAATGTATAGTTAAATGTCTATGAAAAAGACAAGGGACAGTGCTGCTGTCATGATTGGTAGCGAAACGGTAGATGCTTAAACGGGGGGTTTGGGATGCTTTAGTGTGTAATTGTTGTTTGTCTTGTTAGTACGATGATGTTGGTACTGAGGTTGGCTTATGATCAGGTGGTTTGCCTTCGTAGCGCGCCTAGCTCTTTCATTTGATCGTTGGTAAAGGCAAGTAAACGTGGCATTGTGGTCCACATTTAGCTTTGTTGTTTGAATTGCCTCCACTAAATTTTTAGTATCTCACACTAGCCATGTAATCTAAAATTTGAAGTTTTTTGCCTTTGAAGTATATGATTTCATATCTTGTGATATTACTTTTGAATTATGAAGTATATATGAACTAGGTACGTTACAACACTTGCATTCACACTTTTTTCCGAAGACAATAGCACGCACGTTGATGAGCAATGTGGTTGCAGCCCTCACTCCCTCTTATTGGGATGTGTGGGTACAAGTGAAGTCATGCATTGCATTGCATTATTTGCATTGCACTTGGAAGTATATCTATATTACTACGAAGCAGTTGATGTCTCTACTATTATGCTATTTAAACCTGATGCTTAATCGAACTATGATTTGAATAACTTGGTTGAAGCAGTTTGTTTGCTGAGGTTTACCATAAACCTCACGCTTGTTGTTCCCCGCCTCAGGTACATGAGCTTCAAGGATGCTTGGCGGGATGGGCGTAGCTGCACGAAAGTGCACACTTTGGCCTAAAGTTCAAACAAACACATGTATTACAACAAATTAGTTGGTTGTCGGAGGTTTTTTTTTTGTACATTGTTTTAAACACCTTAGTTTTGCTAGTTGTCTTTGAAGATATCTTTGTTTATGTCATCGTAGAAGACTTAATTAAATGTTCAACTTAGTTTGTTGCTTCAGCGTTCTCTGATGATGTGTTCTTGTTAGATTGTAGTGTGGTAATACTCCAGAAGGAAATTTATGTTGTTTTCTTCTAGGGTGTTACAATTGCAGTGTTGAGTGGACATGCCACATTAACGCAATGGGTTCTAGAGTTGAGTGTGTTCATAATGTAAGTTCTTAAGATACCCATGAACCATCACTGCCAGTTGTGTATGATTTCCTTTTCTGATAAAAGTCCTTAGTGCTGCTCAACTTTAAATTCAGGGATGGGGGTGTTGCTGTGCTGGTCAAGAGTCAAGACTGACCCGATGACCTTACAGAACAAGAGGACCCTGAAAGGTACTTCACCCTCAATTATGGAACTCTAAGTCTCTACGTGAAAACTTGAACATTACCAACAATGAAACCAAAATTTGATCTATGAGCTACTTCCAGATGGGAACATTGTCAGTAAATGAACTTGGTTGATACGCTCTCACTAAAAAAAAGTGTTCCAACATGGATCTTAATAAGGCATTCAATCTCATGCTTAAATGTGTACCCAATGCAACACTTGGCATGCATATCAATCCAGTAGTCATTTCCATCTTAAAGAACCAGCTGTCCATGTTGAGTGTTGCTTCTCAAGAATCATCCAAGTGAACCATACGCCAGTTTTCTATCCCTTTTTTTCCTTGACAAATCAGGGTTCTATCTTCTATACACTGCATATACACCTTTTTGTTTGCATGCATCATGCAAGTTTGACTCATTTCTCCATAAGACCTGGCTGGTTTCCTCTGTGTCCCAACTAGGGAAGGTTGTTACAGCGCAAAAAAAGTCCTTACCTGGAGAAAGACGCATTTGTTTTATACTACGATTTTCCTCTTTGGCTCTGTAGTCCAATTTATTTGTTTTGGATTTGACATTAAAACTACCATGAGATAAAGAATAGGAAAAAATGACTTTTGAAATGTAACACCCCAGGTGTTTGGTCTCCACATTTGCACTGCATTTCATGAACATGAGCATCATGCATCCATTCGTGAACTTATATCACATGAAACATGATTTCGAAACATTGCAACATGTTGTATATTTCATGTGTATTGTTTCTTTTATGAAATGTAAAGTGTGCAACACTTAAGTGCAGCATGTGCCACTCACTTAGTGAAACAAGGTTAGTTAGTACTATGCAACACACTCATGAAACATATGAAACATGACCTTGAAACAAAAGTAACACTTCACTTGTTCTTCCATGTTTCAATGCCTGTGATGCTTGGTTCTTGTGTGACCAATGTGTGGTGTGACTAATAATTCTCTTAAACAACTTAGTTATACTTAGAATGTCATTAGGAACAAGGTTTATGTTGATCATTTTACCTAATTAGGTTTCCAAGTCATGGTTTGACCAATTTGGACCCCTAGAGCTCCTGTGTTTGACTGTTTAAAAAGTGTAGCTTAGGATGTTTGCATGCCTGAGCCACCTAAAGCAAAGTTGTAGAAAATTATATAAGGAACAAAAGTTATTTTATGACCATCTCAAGAAAATGTGCACAACATGTTCAAAAAGGGCCCACAAGCCTAAGATCAGTGCTGTTTCAACATTGAGAAATTTTCTAAGTATTGGAACTGCTTTTCAGTTTTCATGAAGGCAACTTTGGAACCTTGTAGATGGAAATCCATGGTGAATTAGCTTGAGCTCATGTTGAGTCATTTGGAGTACTCACTTAGCTCTATCATGTAGTCCATCTGGATTAGATTTTGGCCGAGCGGATTAGGAGATAATCACCGTCAAAGTTCGCCTGCCAGTCAGCACCATTGAGCACTGAAACGAAAAATACAGACGCTACAGTACCCGACCGGTTCAGGATTTCACCGCCGCGTGGCGCCGCGCGTCGCTGACGGCCTGACCGGCCAGGCCATGTCGGGCCTGAGCTCGGCAATTGAAGCCCCAGCACGCCACCGAGAGCCCCCCCTGTGCCACATTTCATTTCCTCGTTCCTCCGCTCGCCACAGCAGCAGCCGAAGCGCAGCCGCTCCGCCATTGCTGCCGTGCAAGCTCCGCCACACTTGCGCCTGCCCGTCGCTGCAAAAACGCGTCGGCCAGCCTGTCAATAGCTCCGCCGTGTTCGCCTCTACATCCTCCACCACTTAGCCGAGCCATTCGAGCTTTGGTAAGGTCGCTGTGACCATTCTAGCCACCGCCGCCATGGCCGCGCCGGTGACCTCACCGTGGTCACCAACCACCGAGACCTCCTCGTCCTCCTATCTTGGCTTGGACAGTTCCGTAGTGACCTCGTGGAGCTCATACCGAGCTCGGATGAGGCAGCAAGGGCTCGCCGTCGTTAGTACGTCTCGCCGGAGCTCTGCCGTGCCGCCATCACCAGTGACGAGCCACCTCCGCTAGGTCTTAGGCCGTGACACTTGCACAAATCGTTTCCCCTCGTCACAGAGAGCACGTAGGTAGCCTTGGTGTCGTCGAAGTCCTCGCCGTCGGCGAGCTAGACCACCGCCGCGCCATCGAACGCCGCCGTCCCCTATTTTCTTTCGCTGACAGGTGGGGTCGTCTGACCCGAGGGCCCCGCTCGTCAGTGACCGTTGAGTAGAAGATAGTTCAAAAATTCCAGTTTTTAGTGCTGTTTTGTAAATTTTGTAACTCCAAATTGGTAGATCCAAATTGAGTACTTCCAATTTTGTTAGACTCACAGTGAGGTCTAGTATTTAGTAAAAATATGACATGAACACTTGTAGTGGAAAATTTGGATGAATTAAATTGAAACTTGAAATGTGTTTTTGAATGCATGCAAACTTGTTTAAATCATATCTTGAGTTTATGTGATCCAAAAATTGTGAAATTTTGTGGGTAAGCTAGTATTGCTTAGTAGAAGCTCTGGTTAAAATTTGAGAGTCATTGCATGTGTAGTTTTTGAGTTATAGATTTTTCCTTTTATCATTTGTGGATACTTGTGTGAATTTTTGTAAATTATCTAGAAATCCTATGGCCATGAAACTTGGTAGGTAGTATCTTAGTACCTTAAGGATGCTAGGAAAAATATGAGATCTGTTGCTTGACACTTTTCACTAAGGTTTCCTAATTATGCCATTTTAAGCCATTCTTCCTTATTATTTTTGTGTAGGTTGTTATACTTACTCAAATGGTGTGAAATATTTATGGTAGTCTACTTAGAGCATGTAGTGTCTACTGTAATTTTTATAGATTTAATGGTGTAGTTTTCATATATGTTTACTATTTCCTCTAATTAATTAATTAAATTAAGAAAGGTATTAAAAGAAATGTTTTGGGGATGAACACCCTACTTTCTGGTGTTCTTGTGATATGTGTGATATGTCAGTAAGGTTGGTTTTGTCCAATCATGTGTTTATATCATAAGTAATAATTATTCGTTTGCATTATATCCTTCTGGACAGATCTGGGGACTTTGGAAAGTTCCCCATGATATTTTGATTTGCTGTGAATGTGATGAATACAAAAGTTTTAGATAATTTATGTATCTAGCTCCTGTCAAAATTTGAGGGCATTTGGCCCAGTAGTTTAGAAACTACAGC
This sequence comes from Miscanthus lutarioriparius, assembly GCA_904845875.1. Lineage (NCBI taxonomy): Eukaryota > Viridiplantae > Streptophyta > Magnoliopsida > Poales > Poaceae > Miscanthus > Miscanthus lutarioriparius. The sequence continues at coordinate 42,908,918 of CAJGYO010000015.1, forward strand.
TGTTTAAAGTTAGGTTCCAGTTTTACTTACTCTCTGCCTTGTGAGGACAGAGTTCTGTTGATTTATGAATTCGACTTGGTAAAGTGTTGAATCATGCTTTGAGGTATAAAAATGAATTGTAGATAATTTCATAAGCTTTCCAGATTGTCTTGTTGCATGTTATTTGGAATTATAAATCTCCAGTTATGGCTAGTTTACTGCACAGCTATATAGTCTTCATTTTGCTGAAATACAAATGCTTGAGTGTTTGTTGTTGCAATGTTCTCGTTGATTGTTTAGGAGTTAGCCTAACTTGAGAATATGCTTAGGTGCAAGTGCTAGGTCATTAACTGAAGATGAGTAATTATACATTAGGTTGTATAAACTTGGTGTGCCGGAGGGAATGACGTTGCTGGAGTTCGAGGGAGCCAACCAGGAGGAGGAACCCGAGGTGCAGGAAGCCGACGAAGCAGTCGCTGTGGAGGAATTGCCCGAGTGCCCTGACCATCAGCCTTCCTCGTTCCTGAAAGGCAAGCCCCGGAGCATATTAAGCCTCCCATGTTTTTACAAATACATTGAGTATCTTTTATTGTTGATGATGCATTAAGTATAGGAATTGGTTGGAACCAATTGCTGCATTATATATCCTTCCTTGTCCAGATATCGCATTGGAATCCTATTTAAGTTCAGGAACGGGTTAAATGCTTAGCCATGCTTAGTGCGGTAGAAGTCAGGTGATTTCCTGTCACCTGCGAGCTTTAGGATGAGGTGGATCACGGTTGGCTATATTTACTATCGTCGAAAAGAACCATGTAAATAATGAATTAAGACGGGGCGGGGTCTTGTGTAGGTTTGAACATAGTGACTCCGTCTGAGTCGTTTAAGGACCGATCTGTTGACGTCCTCATGTCATGTTGAACGCAACCTAACAGCTTAGCTGGCCGGATAAGTCGTTCCATCGCGAAGCCTAGTAGCTCGACTCGGGCCGTGGATGCGGCGATGGCGGCGGCATTCGGAGGTAGTAAGGATGTGCGGAGAGCCATTGGCATAAGTCCAAGGCGGGTTAGAGTCCCGAACAACCTTGGCAGAGTGGTTCTCGAGAATGTCGATCTGATCGGACTCATGACTCTGAATCGTACTAAAGGTGACTTATTTGCGACTCTCGACGGGAAGCGGGTTTGTGTTTAGGAATACCCCTCCACTAGATAGGAATCGATTCGAATCGTCATCTCTCCCGGATAGTGAGAACTTGACTGAGCAACGGCAACGTAGATTCAATTAATTTAACGATATGGTTAAATGGATGATGATGATAAGGTTGCCACAATGAATACCTGATATGGTTATTAATGTTTGCACCCTAATAAAATGATTGCTTAGTATAGGTGCTAATATAGATGACAAAGTTAATGGCTAAAAAGTCACTTTGCTAGTTCAAAGCTAAGAGTTGATCATTAATACTTATGCTTTTCTCGCAAAAAAAGAAAGTGTCACCAGATCCACTACATTAAGCTATGCATAATCCTTGGTGTCATTTATTTTGGTTTTCGACGGGTAAGTCTAGTGAGTACATTCCCCGCACTCGTGGTTTATTCCCTCTTGTTGCGTATGACCTTCTATATCGTAGTTTCGTAAGTATTGTCTCCACCGGCTGGTGATGAAGACTAGATCATGGGCATGATCTCTGTTCTCTTATCTCAATGCTTTTGCGGGCTGTGATCAATGAACCAAGATGTGTATTTGAACTCGGGTGTGTAAGTTAAACTATTTGCTTTCGCATGTTTTACAAGACTTGTTTTGTAATAACGATGACTCTGTGATGATGTAATCTATTTGCGAACGTCTGCGAAATGTTGTAACGTACGATATGTTATGTTGAATTACTGTGATCTTGGTTGTATGCAAGTTGGTTTGAAATCCTTCGAGATTTCAGTTGACTACCGGGTTTATATGGGCTTAAGTTTGAGAATTTGATTGTTTCGACGATTGTTTTTGTACTTGTGCTCTTATAAATTGGTTGGTTCCGTGACAGCTGGTATCAGAGCTAGATTCAACATTAAACATGTCTTACGGCTATTTAAAACAAAAGCTTTTGTTGTAAAAACGGGTTTCCAACTTATAGTTATATATAAGTGTTCAAAAATCAAAATTTTTATGGTATACTAGTGATCACATCCTTTATAGCCCACTTAAGGACTTCTAGGTGGCTTATATATAATTACTAACTTGGGGGAATTGATTGTTTCTATTTCGTCGTTCATGCGGCGTGATATTGCATGGATGCCATTCGTTTGAATGGTAATGTATGGATCAATTGCCTCTACGCTAAGGTAAGAGTGAGTTGTGAGAGCATGACCGTCCAACCGTCTGTCTAGGGGAGAGCTAGTTATGGTTACTGGAGTATTTACATGTTGCATACATGTATATATGAAGGTACTTAATTGTGGGTACATTTGTCGGGTAGTTTGGATATCGAAGTATATATATCGGGGGATGTATATATGGAGAGTATCTTAGTTACTGCTTGTGTAATTAGCATTATATCTTGTTGGGTTGGGCTGCAATGAAGTTTTCTGCAGGTACGCTAACAACGCACCGTGTAGATCGACTAGTTACCGCTAATTGAGAGAACGTATGTATGCCACCGTATATCCCGCTAAAGCTTAAATTTTCATAGGTTTGTGAGGACGTACGGAACGCGCATGCATCATATTCACTCATGTCATTCATATTGCATTACCCCCTCCCTTTTAATTGCTTATCCCAAGTGCAAAGTGCAATCTCTCAGCAAAGTAATCCTCTCACGTGAATTGCATCCCTTTTTGATACAGATGGCCGCGCCCGTGTTTCCTACTGGTAGCAACACCTTTTTGGACTAGTTCGGTACTCCCACCTTGCTCTGGAGGGTGCTCAGTTCAGTTGGGTACCCGGAGGCACCCAGCTACACGTGGAGGCAGGCGGTACCATTGGGAGATGTACCATGGTACGTCGTGACCTTCATCGTGCCGCAAAACCCCACAAGACCATTGTGGCATGGGTGGAGCATTGAGACTGATGGACAAAGCCCATGAGAAGCCGCTCAGGTTGCTGCCCTTGATGTGCTGATGGATATAGCACAGAGCTTCGGGGATGAGTTAGTGGGTGGACCTGCTTCATCCATTCCCTGAGTGTCTCCTACTAAGGCTGAGTGGACTCAGGACGTTGGTCAGGCCTTGGTCCGAGGCCGTGGCGAACGAGTGCAGAGCGACAACGCTGGAATGAGTGCTATGATGACAGTCTTGAAGCTTTGTCGAGTCAGGCAAAACACCCTTTCCAGTGTGCTTGATGAAGCCGACAAGGCAATGGAAGCTTAGCACAAGTTCAGGTTGCGTGCCCGCAAGTATCGCCGTAAGGCGAATGCATGTGGGAGAGCTCATTAAGAAGTTGATGAGATTCATGGTATTGCAAATTATCGCTTGCAACAGTGGGGTCAAACCGCACGCGAGAGAGACGAGCTTCATAACCAGCTGATGAACCTCACTATTGAGAGAGATGAGGCTACACAAGAGTTGGATCGTGTGACACGTCACTGGGATGCAGCTTTAGAGTTAGCAGAAGAAAGACGTCGGGGTTGGATTTTGGCCAACCACAACGCCTTTCAAAGGGAGCAAGCACTACAAGAACAGCTTGAAGAGCTTCAGGTTGAGCACCATCAACTACACAACCGTCTGTTTCCTATTCCTGACCCCATACCAAGGTATCCAAATGTGGGTGGACCTCAAGTGATTGAGGCCGATGAGGAGGAAGAGGACGTGCAGATGGTTGACAATGCAGCTGAGCTGGCAGAAGAAGAAGAAGAAGAAGAAGAAGAAGAGGAAGACCCAGAAGAAGTCCAAGGTGTCTCCGATGTGGACAGCGATCACTTCGACGAGTAGTTCGTTAGCAAGTCTCGCTAGTTTAAGCTTTTGTAGTCATTGATGTAATGGACTTAAGTACGATGACTGATGTTGGATGTACTCTTTTAATTTGAACTCGGCATGTAATGTACTTTAATTCGCTCCCTTCAGGATGCATATCGTAATGGTTAAGTTTAAAACTTGTCATATTGGAATGCACTGCGTATGGCGCTAGTAATCTACTTGATGATGTGGTGATTGAAGAATGAATTATTGCCTCTGTTTATTGTATGAAGTTTTCATTCTCGTCAGTAAATTCAGTTTGGCACAATTATATTGTTCCTCTCCAATGTGCTGACATCATCAATAATTACTGATTGCGCATTCTTGCAGATGCCTCGCACTCGTTCCAATGGTGCGGCTGGTGATGATGATGATCTTCCACCACCACCCACACCAACGGAATTGATAGCAATGCTTGCGGAAGGACAAATACACTATGGCCGAGGGCCTCCGTCACGATTTATTGCGAATCGGGATGGTCGTGGTCCACGCCAAGGACCGGAACCAAATCAATACAAATGATTTCAAGGATTTCCTTGACATAAAACCCCGATCTTCAAGGAGGCCGAGGAGCCTCTACAAGTCGATGAGTGGTTGAATACTCTCGAGTAGAAGTTCCGTCTGCTTCCGCTTTCCGAGGTGTCAAGATCGAGTACGCATCTCACCAACTGCATGGGCCAGCTGGCATTTGGTGGAGTCATCATCGGTCCACTATGCCCGCTAATGCCCAAATCACCTGGGATCAGTTCAAGTCTGCTTTCAGGGGAAATTATATTCCTCCTGGTCTCTGGCGATCAAGCATACAGAGTTCATGAAGTTAACCCAGGGGAACAAGAGCTTGAATGAATACCTGCAGGCTTTCAATAACCTTGCAAGGTATGCTACTGAGTTTGTTGATACTGATGCCAAAAAGATCGCAAGTTTCAAGCGGGGACTTAGCCCCAAACTTATGAAGATCATGGAAAATTGCAAGTGTGCTCATTTTAATGAGTTAGTGAGTGATGCTTTATCGCAAGAGAACAACAATGCTGTGTATGCTGCTTCAAAAACTTGTAAGAGAGCCTATGAGGCGGGTGCCTCACAATCCAAGGCTCCCGTCACACAGAGGGCTCCATTCCGTCCTCCAGCGTCAGCCGCTAAGTTTCGCCCACCGCAGAAGAAGAATCCCGCCAAGACCGGGTTTCGCAAGGCATTTACAGCTTGTTTTTCCCAAGGGCACTACCAACCGTGCGCGCCTGTGGCTCCTCCAAGCAACATGCCATCCGAACTGCAACAAGATGAAAGCCATCGGGCAAGGAAATGCCCTTACCCTAAGAAGAATAACTACCAAGGTGGTCGCTGTAAGCAGTGAACCACACTAATATTACTGAGATTCCTTCAGAGAGGTAGTGACCGCTGGTAAGTTTCTCGATTGATCAACACCGTAGTTGTACTATTTGATTCGGTGCTTCGCATTCCTTTATTAGTCCAAAGATTTGTATCCAAGTTTATGCGTAAAACGATACCGTTGAGGGTGAGGGTTATTGTATTAGGGCTGCCATGGGTATTATCCCAACCAAGCCGGTAGTTGGGGACGATAATTTGAGATAGAGGGGCGAAGTTATCGTGTTGATCTAGTAGTTTCACCGGGCTGGGTATCGATGTGATATTGGGAATGAATTGGATGAGCAGCACACGGGGTGCTTATTGATACATCGACTAGAGTAGTCATGCTCGTGAGATCCTAGTAATCGTGAAGGTTTTCTGGTGCAACTACCTGGACATCAATCCTTCTTGTGCGGCTAATGTGGTGCAAGCAAAGGCTATTGCAGATATCCCCAGTAGTGTGTGACTTTCCGGATGTTTTTCCCGATGATTTGCCCGGATTACCCCCAGGATCGAGAAGTGGAGTTCAAGATAGAGTTGCTTCCCGGCACAACTCCTATCTCTAGAAGGCCATATAGAATGCCTCCCAATGAACTAGCTAGCTGAACTTAAGACCCAGCTTGAATGAACTTCTAAAGAAAGGCCTTATCCATCCTAGTTCATCTCTGTAAGGGTGCCTAGCTATCTTTGTGAAGAAGAAGGATCAATCCCTACACATGTGTGTGTAGATTATAGACCCTTGAATGCAGTTACAATCAAGAATAAGTACCCTCTCACACGCATAGATATCTTATTTGATCGCTTGTCCAAAGCAAAAGTCTTTCCCAAGATTGATTTGAGATCCGGGTATCATCAAATCAAGATTCGCCCGAGGATGTCCCAAAAACTGCATTTTCTACGAGATATGGTCTCAGATGAGTACCGGTTATGTCTTTTGGATTGACCAATGCCCCGTGATATTTTATGTATCCGATGAATTCAAAGTTTATGCCCGAGTTGGACAAATTTGTGGTGGTATTTATAGATGATATCCTAGTCTATTCTCGAGAATGAAGAAGATCATGTTGAACATTTGCGGTGGTTCTCACTAGATTGTGAGAACACCAAATTGTATGCAAAGTTCAAAGAATATGAATTTTGGCTTCATGAGGTACCTTTTCTTGGACACGTATTGTCGGATGGTGGAATTATGGTTGATCCCACCAAGGTTCAAGAAGTGCTTGAACTGAAGGCTCCAATCTCGGCATGAGGTTCGGAGTTTTCGGGGTTGGTGGCTATTATCGCCGCTTCATCCCGGATTTCTAAAATAGCCAAGCCTATGACTCGATTGCTTTGCAAAAAGACATGAAGTTTGTCCGACTCCACGAGTGTGATGCGGCTTTCCATACCTGCGAACTCTTCTAACTTCGGCTCCGGTTTTGCACAACCGGATATCGAGAAACCTTTTGATGTGTTCTCGCGATGCATTAGGTATTGGGCTAGGAGGTGTTCTTATGCAGAAGGTAGAGTCATTGCTTATACCTCTCGCCAACTTCGGAAGCATGAAGTGAATTATCCAACGCATGACTTAGAACTCACCGCAGCTTGTTCATGCTTTGAGGGCCTCGGAGACATTATTTACTTGGCAATGTGTGCAACATCTACACCGATTATAAAGTCTCAAGTACATCTTCACTCAACCCGAGTTGAATATGCGTCAGAGAAGATGGCTCGAGTTGATCAAGGATTATAACCTCCAAGTGCACTATCACCCTGGCAAGGCAAACGTCGTAGCGGATGCCTTAAGCAGGAAGTCTCACTGCCACTCTTTGATTGAGAATGATGTCCATTTATCGAAGCTCCTTCATCCTACAAATTCTTCACAACATCACATCGGTTTGTACTCTCTGAGTCGAATTATCGAGCTACAAAAGACAGATGCAGGTGTGTTTCACATCAAGCGCAAGATGAAAGAGTAAGAAACCAAACATTTTTGAGTAGATGAGAATGACGTGTTATGGTTCAAGGATAGGTTGGTAGTTCCGAAGGATAGAGAGCTTAGAAATCAAATCATATCCGAAGCTCATTCCTCTAAATTATCTATTCATCCTGGTAGTAGCAAAATGTATCATGATTTGAAGCCTCGATTTTGGTGGACCAAAATGAAGAAAGAGATAGCCGCTTATGTGGCTAGGTGTGACACTTGTTGTCGGGTCAAGGTCATGCACATGAAAGTCGGATTACTTCACCCACTCTCTATTCCAGGTTGGAAATGGGAGGAGATAAGTATGGATTTTATTGTTGGACTCCCTCCTACTCGGAGAATTTTAACTCCATTTGGGTGATTGTTGATCGGTGACCACCAAGTCAAGACACTTCATTCCTGTCTCAGATAGACTTTCGTCCAACCGACTATGCGGAGTTGTACTTCAACCGAGATAGTCCGACTTCATGGGATCCTCGTACTATTGTCTCTTGGATAGAGGACCACAGTTCACCGCTTTCGCTTTTGGGAGCACTTACACGGATTATTAGGAACTAAGCTAGTAAGAAGTTCGCTTATCATCCGCAAACCAATGGGCAAACCGAACGAGTGAATCAAATCTTAGAAGATATGTTGAGAGCATGTGTCATCTCGGCTAAGGGCTCATGGGAAAAATGGTTGCCCCTAGCTGAATTCTCGTATAATAACAGCTTATCAAGAGAGTATCAAGATGGCACCGCTTGAAGCTTTGTATGGCTGTAAGTGTAGAACTCCGTTGAACTGGGTAGAAGCCGGTGAAAGGAGATTTTATGGAATTGATTTTGTTCAAGAAGCCAAAGAACAAGTCCGTACTATCCAAACTCACATGGCCGCAGCTCAAGCTAGGCGTAAAAGTTATCTTGATCGACGAGAAAACCTATTGAGTTCGGGTTGTAGACTTCGCTTATCCGAAAGTCTCACCTATGAAGAGTGTCCAACGCTTTGGTGTGAAGCGAAAGCTTGCGCCCGAGATATGTTGGTCCGCTTGAAATCATTGGACAAAGTGGTAAGGTGGCATACAAGATTCAATTACCCCGCAGAGATGAGTGCTATCTTCAATGTCTTTCATGTATCCCAATTGAAGAAATGTCTTCGCTACCAAGAGAGAGTTTCATTGGGGGATATCGAGTTAAAATCTGATTTGACCTTTGAAGAAAAGCCGGTTCGAGTGATTGACACTGTGAGCGAGTGACTTCGAGTCGTGTGGTCAAGTTTTACAAAGTCATGTGGAGTAATCAGGGTAGTGAACGCGATGCAACGTGGGAAATGGAAGATTATTTGAGGGATGGTTATAAGGAATTCTATCAACAATGGTACGCTTTTCAAATCTCGGGACAAGATTTTTATAAGGGGGGAGGGCTGTAACACCCCAGGTGTTTGGCCTCCACATTTACACTGCATTTCATGAACATGAGCATCATGCATCCATTCGTGAACTTATATCACATGAAACATGATTTCGAAACATTGCAACATGTTGTATATTTCATGTGTATTGCTTCTTTTATGAAATGTAAAGTGTGCAACACTTAAGTGCAACATGTGCCACTCACTTAGTGAAACAAGGTTAGTTAGTACTATGCAACACCCTCATGAAACATATGAAACATGGCCTTGAAACAAAAGTAACACTTCACTTGTTCTTCCATGTTTCAATGCCTGTGATGCTTGGTTCTTGTGTGACCAATGTGTGGTGTGACTAATAATTCTCTTAAACAACTTAGTTATACTTAGAATGTCATTAGGAACAAGGTTCATGTTGATCATTTTGCCTAATTAGGTTTCCAAGTCATGGTTTGACCAATTTGGACCCCTAGAGCTCCTGTGTTTGACTGTTTAAAAAGTATAGCTTAGGATGTTTGCATGTCTAAGCCACCTAAAGCAAAGTTGTAGAAAATTATATAAGGAACAAAAGTTATTTTATGACCATCTCATGAAAATGTGCACAACATACTCAAAAAGGGCCCACAAGCCTAAGATCAGTGCTGTTTCAACACTTAGAAATTTTCTAAGTATTGGAACTGCTTTTCAGTTTCATGAAGGCAACTTTGGAACCTTGTAGATGGAAATCCATGGTGAATTAGCTCGAGCTCATGTTGAGTCATTTGGAGTACTCACTTAGCTCTATCATGTAGTCCATCTGGATTAGATTTTGGCCAAGCGGATTAGGAGATAATCACCGTCAAAGTTCGCCTATCAGTCAGCACCATTGAGCACTGAAACAAAAAATTCAGATGCTACAGTACCCGACCGGTTTAGGATTTCACCGCCGCGTGGTGCCGCGCGTCGCCGACGGCCTGACCAGCCAGGCCACGTCGGGCCTGAGCTCGGCAATTGAAGCCCCAGCACGCCACCGAGAGCCCCCCTGTGCCACATTTCATTTCCTCGTTCCTCCGCTCGCCACAACAGCAGCCGAAGCGTAGCCGCTCCGCCATTGCTGTCGTGCAAGCTCCGCCGCACTCGTGCCTGCTCGTCGCTGCAAAAACACGTCGGCCAGCCCGTCAATAGCTCCGCCGTGTTCGCCTCTACGTCCTCCACCACTTAGCCGAGCCATTCGAGCTTAGGTAAGGTCGCTGTGACCATTCCAGCCACCGCCGCCATGGCCACGCCGGTGACCTCACTGTGGTCACCCACCACCGAGACCTCCTCGTCCTCTTATCTTGGCTTGGACAGTTCCATAGTGACCTCGTGGAGCTCATACCGAGCTCGGATGAGGCAGCAAGGGCTCGCCGTCGTTAGTACATCTCGTCGGAGCTCTGCCGTGCCGCCATCACCGGCGACGAGCCACCTCCGCTAGGTCTTAGGCCGTGACACTTGCACAAATCGTTTCCCCTCGTCACAGAGAGCACGTAGGTAGCCTTGGTGTCACCGGAGTCCTCGCCGTCGGCGAGCTAGACCATCGCCGGGCCATCGAACGCCGCCGTCCCCTGTTTTCTTTCGCTGGCAGGTGGGGTCGTCTGACCCGAGGGCCCCGCTCGTCAGTGACCGTTGAGTAGAAGATAGTTCAAAAATTCCAGTTTTTAGTGCTGTTTTGTAAATTTTGTAACAACAAATTGGTAGATCCAAATTGAGTACTTCCAATTTTGTTAGACTCACAGTGAGGTCTAGTATTTAGTAAAAATATGACATGAACACTTGTAGTGGAAAATTTGGATGAATTAAATTGAAACTTGAAATGTGTTTTTGAATGCATGCAAACTTGTTTAAATCATATCTTGAGTTTATGTGATCCAAAAATTGTGAAATTTTGTGGGTAAGCTAGTATTGCTTAGTAGAAGTTCTGGTTAAAATTTGAGAGTCATTGGATGTGTAGTTTTTGAGTTATAGATTTTTCCTTTTATCATTTGTGGATACTTGTGTGAATTTTTGTAAATTATCTAGGAATCCTATGGCCATGAAACTTGGTAGGTAGTATCTTAGTACCTTAAGGATGCTAGGAAAAATACGAAATCTGTTGCTTGACACTTTTCACTAAGGTTTCCTAATTATGCCATTTTAAGACATTCTGCCTTACCATTTTTGTGTAGGTTGTTATACTTACTCAAATGGTGTGAAATTTTTATGGTAGTATACTTACGGCATGTAGTGTTTACTGTAATTTTTGTAGATTTAATGGTATAGTTTTCATATATGTTTACTATTTCCTCTAATTAATTAATTAAATTAAGAAAGGTATTAAAAGAAATGTTTTGGGGATGAACACCCTACTTTCTGGTGTTCTTGTGATATGTGTGATATGTCAGTAAGGTTGGTTTTGTCCAATCATGTGTTTATATCATAAGTAATAATTATTCGTTGGCATTATGTCCTTCTGGACAGATCTGGGGACTTTGGAAAGTTTCCCATGATATTTTGATTTGCTGTAAATGTGATGAATACAAAAGTTGTAGATAATTTATGTATCTAGCTCCTGTCAAAATTTGAGGGCATTTGGCCTAATAGTTTAGAAACTACAACTGTTTAAATTAGGTTCCAGTTTTACTTACTCTCTGCCTTGTGAGGACAGAGTTCTGTTGATTTATGAATTCGACTTGGTAAAGTGTTGAATCATGCTTTGAGGTCTAAAAATGAATTGTAGACAATTTCATAAGCTTTCCAGATTGTCTTGTTGCATGTCATTTGAAATTATAAATCTCTAGTTATGGCTAGTTTACTGCACCGCTACATAGTCTTCATTTTGCTGAAATACAAATGCTTGAGTGTATGTTGTTGCAATGTTCTCGTTGATTGTTTAGGGGTTAGCCTAACTTGAGAATATGCTTAGGTGCAGGTGCTAGGTCATTAACTGAAGATGAGCAATTATACATTAGGTTGTATAAACTTGGTGTGCCGGAGGGAGTGACGTTGCTGGAGTTCGAGGGAGCCAACCAGGAGGAGGAACCCGAGGTGCAGGAAGCCGACGAAGCAGTCGCCGTGGAGGAATTGCCCGAGTGCCCTGACCACCAGCCTTCCTCGTTCCTGAAAGGCAAGTCCCGGAGCATATTAAGCCTCCCATATTTTTACAAATACATTGAGTATCTTTTATTGTTGATGATGCATTAAGTATATGAATTGGTTGGAACCAATTGCTGCATTATATATCCTTCCTTGTCCGTGATATCGCCACCGAATCCTATTTAAGTTCAGAACGGGTTAAATGCTTAGCCATGCTTAGTGCGGTAGAAGTCGTGTGATTTTCTCGTCACCGCGAGCTTTAGGGTGAGATGGATCACGGTTGGCTATATTTGCTATCGTGGAAAAGAACCATGTGAATAATGAATTAAGACCAAAGGGGTCTTGTGTAGGTTTGAACATAGTGACCCCTGTCTCGAGTCATTTAAGGACCGATACGTCAGACGTCCTCATGTCATGTTGAACACAAATTTAACACTTATTTGGCCGGATAAGTCGTTCCGACCATGAAGCCTAGTAGCTCGACTCGTGACGGGACGCGAGCAAAGCATGCATTCGGAGGTAGTAAGGATGTGCGGAGAGCCATTGGCATAAGTCCAAGGCGGGTTAGAGTCCCGAACAACCTTGACAGTGGGTTCTCCGAGAATGTCGATCCGATCGGACTCGCGACTTCAATCATACCAAAGGTGACTTGTTTGCGACTCCGACGGGGGAAGCAGGGTTTGTGTTTAGGAATACCCCTCCAGCTGGATAGGAATCGATTCGAATCGCCGTCTCTCCCGGATAGTGAGAACTTGACTGAGCAGCGGCAACGTAGATTCAATTAATTTAGCGATATGGTTAAATTGATGATGATGATAAGGTTGCCACAATGAATACCTGATATGGTTATTAATGTTTGCACCCTAATAAAATGATTGCTTAGTATAGGTGCTAATATAGATGGCAGGTTAATGGCTAAAAAGTCACTGCTAGTTCAGGCTAAGAGTTGATCATTAATACTTATGTTTTTCTGCAAAAAGAAAGTGTCAGCCGGATCCACTACATTAAGCTATGCATAATCCTTGGTGTCATTTATTTTGGTTTTCGACGGGTAAGTCTAGCTGAGTACATTCCCATACTCAGGGTTTATTCCCTTTTGTTGCAGATGACCTTCTATATCAGGGTTTCTGTAAGTATTGTCTCCACCCGCCGGGTGATGAAGACTAGATCATGGGCATGATCTCTGTTCTCTTATCTGAATGCTTTTGCGGGCTGTGATCAGCGAACCAGTATGTGTATTTGAACTCGTGTGTGTAAGTTAAACTATTTGCTTCCGCATGTTTTACAAGACTTGTTTTGTAATAACGATGACTCTGTGATGATGTAATCTATTTGCGAACGTCTGTGAAATGTTGTAACATACGATATGTTATGTTGAATTACTGTGATCTTGGTCGTTGGTTTTAAATCCTTCGAGATTTCAGTTGACTACCGGGTTTATATGTGCTCAAGTTCGAGAATTTAATCGTTTCGGCGATTGTTTTTGTACTTGTGCTCTTATAAATTGGTCGGTTCTGTGACATAAAAGGTCGGGCAGGAGGGTACAGTCAGACTCATCCATAGGCTAAAGAATTGCCTTATAAACTATAAAGGTGTTGACACTCATATTTGGCCTGAGTCTATTGCTTAGCAAGATTTGAATATTTGATATACTAAATTATTTACTTAATCAGGCTAATATTCTGTGGCCGATTATTTGAGTGCACAAGCTTTCTTGGCTCAGTCCGCTGGACACGATGCATTGGTTGCAAAGGCACACGTGCACTTGGACTTGAGTCCAGCGGTGGTACGCAATGCCTAGCCCGAGATTGATCCATGAAGGGAATTCGGAAAAGAAAATATAATATGGATTTGTATATTATTATCTCGGACTCTCGGAGACTCCACGTAGAAGGAAATAACAGAAATCACTCCACTGGGTCCGTGTATATGATCCCGTGAGCCAAGATGCAAGTAACTTTGGCCGGGGGTGATTCGACAATACGTCCTGACTCCTGACGTGGAGGAACACAAGTACGTCACGTCCTTGTTGGGATTTTTATCTAAGTCCGATTATAGTACGGAAAATCAATATGGCCGATTTTTGTTCTATTATTCTCGGTACCGGAAAGACCAGCCCCTCTCTTTATGTATATAGGGTGACGACCGATTGAGGGATCCAGCACCCAGTCGTCAAAAAAACACAGCATCTATTACTTTTTATCTTCTATATACCTTATAAGCTCTTCCAACCCTGTGCTGTCCAGTGCATCTCTCGACGAGATATGTCGGTTTTGTCGATCCTAGAACACCCCTACCGTGCATCTCCGCTACGAGTCTTCCTGTGAGGCGTTCGTGGGTTTATCGGACGAAGAACGAGCGTCTGATCGGTCTCGCCATTGGGATCTGCCTCCGCTGTGTGCTCGATCGTGTGCGGCCTTTGGGCGATCTAGCCCCTACCGGTGTGTGACTCGAACCGGTGTCAACAAAAGAGCTGTTTGGAAGAGGGTATTGCTCTGGCAATGTTTCATATACCTTTGAAAAAAGTCTATTTATTAGTATAAATTTCAATAAGTTCTATGTACTTGTAATAAAATCTGCTATATAAATATGCCCCAATAATAGTATAAGATAGGTCTCATTTCGTTGGATTCATTCAAATTAAAATGAAAAGCATTATTATGCAAAAAAAAAAATCCAAAGAGGAAATACCGCAGTGCCTTGCTGAATTCTTGAAGATCCTTGCCCACCAAGGTAACAACTCCCACTAGGCCACTAAACTACAGCTAGTCTTTGTTGTCAGCATCATTTGTCAATGTGTTGCACTTATCCTCGAAATTTCCACAAAGCTTGCATGACAAGGACTCTGCCCCTTCCCCATATATATAAACAATTAACCCAGCAGTGATAAAAGTTCACCACAGCTGAAGAACAACCACAACTAGGAGATACAAAACAGAAAAAAAAAACAAGTGCACTCAACAGAAGTGAAAGGAGGGATCCATAATCGAAATCCAAGTATCAAGATGGTCCTAGGCTTGGATTGCTTTGGTTTTATGGCGAGGAAGGCGTCGGAGTCATCTAAGAAGCAAGAAGCTGGAGATGCGAGGAAAAAGAAGGACGCAGCAGAAGAAGAAGCATCACGGGAGGCCAGTGAGAATAAGGATGCGAAGGCTGTAGAGAAGAACAAGGAGGGGAGAGGCACAGGGGCGCCCCTTGTGGTGCCTCACTTCCCTAGCCGTTCTACCCCTGCCTTGATCTAGCTAATCTGAATTCCGTTTTCTTCTTTCTGTTGTTCTTGCTGAAGGCAAGTAGGCAATTAGAGAGGAAATACCGAGTGGATGGATTCAGAGTAGTGGTTTGTAAAAGAGTTACAAAGTTAGTAGTATGTAGAGTGAAGTAGCATACTGAATTAACTAAATGTTTGTTACCTGTGAGACCATCTTGTGCCTGAACATAACTTGCTTATAGAGATGTTGAATTGTTTAGTATCTAGGTTGCATAGTAGTTCATCGCCCTGTTCGTTTAGGCTTGTTTGGCTTATAAGCCGTACTTTTTCAGTCAACGAACAATATTTTTCTCTCACACTAAATCAGCCAATAGTACTTTCAGCCATGACTTATCAGTCAAACAAGCCCAAACGAACAGGGCGCATGTATCTCAGTTTACTCCCAGTTTCTCTGAATTGTGTAGCACAGAAGCTCCTAGATGTTTGGATTATTTCCAGTAATGATCAAGTAGCTGATGGATTTACAAAGCCACAATCAGTGTCTAGGCTACATGAATTTAGAAACAATCTCAACTTGTGCAAGTTGTGATTGAGGGGGGCTGTAGAAATACGTAATAGTATTGGAATCTAGCACTGTGCTGTTATCGGTATAGGACAGCCTGGTTCGGCCATGTACTGGAAGTCCTGTGCGTAACTGTATATATATGAGACGTACAGGCAGCCTAGAGGGTTTAAGCCGATACAATTATATTTTACACGTTCAAGAAGTTAAAGGGGGGATCCATAATCAAAATTCAAGTATCAAGATGGTCCTGGGCTTGGATTGCTTTGGTTTTATGGAGAGGAAGGCGCCGGAGTCATCTAAGCAACAAGAAGCTGAAGATGCGAGGAAAAAGAAGGACGCCACTGAAGAAGCAGCATCCCGGGAGGCCAGTGAGAATAAGGGTGAGAAGGCTGTAAAGAAGAACAAGAAGGGGAGAGGAACAGCCCCCCCTCCCCCCTTGTGGTGCCTCACTTCCCTCACCGTGTTCCTCTCCCCTTGATCTAGCTAATCTGAATTCCGTTTTCTTCATTCTGTTGTTCTTGCTGAAGGCAAGTAGGAAATTAGAGAGGAAATACTGCGTGGTTGGATTCAGAGGACTCATGTAGTGGTTTCTAATATTAAAAACATTAGTAGTAAGGGTAACAGAAGTAGCATACTGAATTAACAGAATGTTTGTGACATGTGAGGCCATCTTGTGCCTGAAGCCCTGAAAATAACTTGCTTATAGAGATGTTGAATTGTTAGTATCTAGGTACATAGTAGTTTTTACTCCCAGTTTCTCTGAATCGATGGATTACTGACCAGTTAAAATTTGAAAAATGGGATTTGCTAATGTTCAGGCGACTATTCACAGCCGTCGGATCTTCATCGTGTGGCTGTGGTAGCTCGCGCACTATTCTTCTTCCTTGCGTCCGTGCCAGCCGCCGCCCACCCCCACCGCCCTGCCCGTGGCGTGGTAGGGTCTTGCCGCGTGGCCGCTGAGCTCTGGCGAGACCCTACCGCACCCGTGGCTGTCGCCTTCTTCCCCTCCCGCCGCTATCTTCTCCAACTCCGACGAGCACTGCCGCGACACCCCCGCCCGACCTGGCCCGGCCGCCTCCACCGCCGCTAGGACCTGAAGCCGCCCGCCCCCGTCCCCACCGCCTGGCCAGCCTGCAGTGCCGGTCCTAGCATTTTAAGGGCCCTCTGGCGATCTCGTCGTAACGGCCTCTCTTGATCATGTATAAAATCTTATAATATATAGACACTAATTTTACTTGCAAAACGAAAGCAAATTCAATAACATATTTTTAATTTAGCATGTCTGATAATTATCGAGGAACAATGTAGATTAAACAATATATTTGTAGATGTATGATAATTATCGAGGAACAATGTAGATTAAAAAAACAATATATTCGTTTTCTTTTCTCACCCATGACAAATGTTTCTTAGATAACATTCTAAAATTCTAACACTTAAATTAGAAGAAAAATATGACTATATGGATACAAAGTACTAGAAGTCTGGAATAATATACAAATAATTAATTTGGATTAAAAATAAAAATAAAAAATATCTTGGGTCTAAACAACTGATCGGTGATCGCAATTCGTAAGAAGCCAATAATCAAGATGTCGTCGTCGTGGAGCCCTGCCTGGTCGCCGTCCTCGTGCGTCGTGTCCGTGTTTCCGGTAGTCTAGCTCTTTATGGCGGCACGGCTCGCCAGCTCAGCGTGTGTAAGGCGCACGTCGCGAACTCACGATCAGAGTATGTTGTGTGTAGCGTGACTCCTCGTCTCCTCTTTACCTGAGGGCCGTGGGAAAAGGAAACTAGAAAAAAAATACCGATGTTGTCTTTTTGGGCCGCCTGACCAGTTCTGTCTATTTTCTCATTAGTTTGCTAATGCCTAATGGACTATAGGACCTGGGGGTTTGTATACTTGGGCTTGGGCCCCTCTTCTGCTTGGGCCTTCGGCCGTCGCACCTCGTGCCCTACCCCTAGGGCCGGCACTGCCAGCCTGCCTCCCCTCAGAACCCCTTCTATGTCTGCTGGATTTGGAGAGGAAAGAGGAGGAGAGGCTGGAAAGGGAGGCCACCACTGCCGCCGCCGTCGTCTTCATCTCTGGTGGGGTGTGGGCGCGGGGTGGCGGGGGTAGCACGGGCGCGGTCAGGCGCATGGGCACGGGTGCGGGGGGCGGCGCGGGCGTGGGAGTTTACGTGGGAGCAGGTCGCGTGAAGAGATTTCAGGTACACGGAGTGTAGAGGAAACGTGTTGAAAAATATTCAACGTTCACAACAGTGCAAAGCTTGATGTACGTGACCACCGTAATGGCAGACAACTTTTAGACCTTTCATTATACCGTGGTGTAAGTACGCAGTTATTGTGTATGTATGTACCATGCATGCCTCGGGTTTTCTGAGTTTATTATCGGAAGCTGTAGGTATGCAAAGAATTTCCACGACTTCATACATACTTGTCACTGAAATCTGTATGGTACAAGTACATGTGTAGTGCTATTCGAAATTACTCACACATGGTCCAAGCTTCTCTGTTGATGAATCAAAGAATAGTACATACACCGACACATCGCCTGGCGCTCAGGAGGGATGTTTAATTAGGAAGGTCTGATTATTTAGAGTTAGAGCAATGGGTACGTAGAACAATCCTTCTTGGACCATTTGGGAATTTGTCCTCTAGCAACAGATTATGGGCGTGCAACTTTGCCTATTACTGTAAGCAAAGTGAGGATTTCAATCACTAAACTTTCCTAGATCCTCATCTAGCACCACAAACTCTCAAAGTGAGGATTTCAATCACTAAACTTTTGAAGTGGTCCGCAATTGTGATCCTGATTTCTCATCACTAAAAAAAAATGATCCTGCTGATTCTCACATCTCGCGTGGAGGGAAACCACTTCAAACCCTTTGAGAGGTTATGGACTTGGTAGATCCTATATGGGTCCGAATGTATCCTGACATTAAAATTCTCATAGCTATGAGCAATCAAGCATAATTGGGATGAGAAGGTAACATGTGAAGGGAGATCCTAAGGGTTGATTATTATACAACTTGCATGGATGCGAAAAAAGCAAATGTGTGAGTTCAAACGTACGACTATGGAGGTTGCTTCAGGCCGTGCAAAAGAAAAAAGAGAACTGACAGTGGAATTGCTAGAATTTGGAGATATTTTGCGATATCAAACAGAGCATAGAAGGAGAGACGTCATGGTCAACAACTTGAAGAGAAAAGGAAGAGAAAGGTACATAATAAAGAGTCCATCGTGTATGGTTGGATGCATGGGTTCAGGGAAGAGACTACTACTCAAGAGAGGTTACCGTCACACCAAGCAGTTACCAACACACATGTGGTCAAAGTAGGAACCGTAACTAACATGGGCGAAATGGTCTAGTATTTTTTTTTATATGAATACAAGGTAACCGATGACCTTTTTCAGGGGGGAAAAACCGAAAACTGTCTGCTTTTCTGAGGAAAAGTGGCAGTGTCTTGTTTCGAAAAGTTCCTTGCTACATACCAGCTAATGGAGCAGAAGCTTTACATCAGGCTGAGACTGATCCTCTTTGGTCTCTTGCTACCATTTGCACATTGAGATCCCCGGCGGACAAAGCTGCACTGGCAGACGGTGGCGTTGGTTTGCAGTCACGGGAGTAAAAAAACGGCTGGAGAAACCAGACCAGCCGCCACCGCGTCAGTAGATAATGATCACACGCGCCGGTGGGTTTTACTGTCCCCCAAAACGTTCAGCATCGTGGTGGAAAAGAAGGGGGAAAATTGTACACAAATGGCAATCTGTACTGTTTCCAAAAACCTACAGCATCCGTGGGTACCTTGTACCATACAGATTTCAGTGGACTGAAACCATATGTTTGTACATATTCCTCAAGACAAGTTCCACAGCTTGCCATGCCGTCCATTCACCGAGACTCGATCCGGCCTCGGCCAGCAGGTTGCCATTGGTTTCCTTTCCTAGCTAGCTCATCTTCTTGGAGCTATCAATGGCCAGCAGCCGCGGCGGCATGGTGTCCCGAGCCGGCGCGGCGGTGGCTGCGTTCTTGCTGTTGCTTGTTGGAGTTGGAGTTGGCAGTGCCCAGCTCCAGGTGGGCTTCTACTCCGACTCCTGCCCGGACGCCGAGGACACGGTCACCGCCGCCGTCCAGGACGCCGCCACCAACGACCCCACCATCCTCCCCGCGCTCCTCCGCCTCCAGTTCCACGACTGCTTCGTCAAGGTATGATACGACGTGTGTTTGCGTCCTCGTGTCCAGCAAGTCCGGCCGATTACTGCTGCTAGCCTGCTAGCTTTTACGGACATACCTGTGTAATGTGCGTGTTCGCCGGCGGGCGGCGTCCGGCGTCCGGCAATATATGCAGGGGTGCGACGCGTCGGTGCTGATCCGGAGCGCGAGCAACGACGCCGAGGTGGACAACGCCAAGAACCAGGGCCTGCGCGGACAGGACGTGGTGGACGCCGCCAAGGCGCAGCTCGAGGACCAGTGCCCCGGCGTCGTCTCCTGCGCCGACATCATCGCGCTCGCCGCGCGCGACGCCGTCGCCATGGTAACATCCAACCGGATATTATACTACCTAGGTAGATGATGGGAGAGTACCTGACGCGCTGGAAATTGGAATGCATCCCATGCCAACCAGACGGGCGGGCCGTCGTTCGACGTGCCCACGGGGCGGCGCGACGGGCTGACCTCCAACCTCCGCGACGCCGACGTGCTGCCGGACGCCGCCGACTCCATCAGCGTGCTCCGCTCACGGTTCGCCGCCAGCGGCCTCGACGACCGCGACCTCGTCCTCCTCACAGGTAGGTACCTTCAGTCCTTCACCTTAACGTGCATGGACATGGACGCCGCCAGCCGCTTATCACTGACACTTCACTGGTGCAAACGTACGAGACCGGCCGCAGCGGCGCACACGGTGGGCACGACGGCGTGCTTCTTCGTGAAGGACCGGCTGTACAGCTACCCGCTGCCGGGCGGCGGGCGGGGCGCGGACCCGTCGATCCCGGCGCCGTTCCTGGCGGAGCTCAAGGCCCGGTGCCCGCCGGGCGACTTCAACACGCGCCTGCCGCTGGATCGCGGCAGCGGGACCGACTTCGACGACTCCATCCTCCGGAACATCCGCTCCGGCTTCGCCGTCATCGCCTCCGACGCCGCGCTCGCCAACAGCAACGCCACCCGCGCGCTCGTCGACGCGTACCTGGGCCCCTCGGCGCGCAGCTTCGAGCGGGACTTCGCCGCCGCCATGGTCCAGATGGGCAGCATCGGCGCCATCACCGGGGACGACGCCGGCGAGGTCAGAGACGTCTGCTCCGCGTTCAACACCAATTGATCTGTCGTACTCGTACGTCGTCGGTGCGCGGCGTGACATAGAAAGAGAAAGAGAGATGATTTCTGTGTAAATTGAATTTGGTTTCTTGAGTGGATTAATTAGATTTCAAATTAAAATTTTAACCGGAAATTAATTAAATGGATTGATCAAAGAAGAGGGCACATGGAGGAGTTGTGCGGTGGAATGCAGCGATGCAATGCAAGTACTGCACGCATGCATATGCATGTGACGATTTATTGCCACGGTTGTCCTAAATAAAAAAGATGATAAGTTCATCAATTCGTACAGCACCAACTAAACCGCGTCTAGTCGGTAGATTCTGCCCGAGATTAAATACTGGCGGCTGTTTTTTTAGCGATTTTTTTTCCTAACAATTCGGAAGAGCACTGCCATACATTATAATATATTTTATTACTTATAAGAAGCAAAACAATCCGAGCATTGCATTAGTGTTACATGATTTTCTTTAGCGAATCTAGAAAACCAAAGAAAATTCACACGATGCAAGGATACACCGTAGCGAAATTACCGGACGATAGAGGGTGGAACCTTGTTCCGTTATCTTAAAAAAAGTGTAGTGAAATTTTCTTAGTTGCTCATGGTTCTATAAAGATCTTTTTGAGGGCAGTTCTGTAAAGATCTAAGCATTTTCTCTGAATAGAGTTACTCAAGCACGTACTGTATAAATAAAGGTAATTTCGGTGAAAAAGGAAAATTTTATTAGCCCAATCTTGTAGGACTCTTCCTCCGAGGTTCCTCCAAAACGACTTCGACTTCTCTTTTTCACTGGAAACACTCCAAACGGCTCCTCCTACTAAACTTTTGGTAGGCTTCTTCATATGAGCCGAAAAGGAGCCATACTAAACGGGGCCTAAGAATCGTATGGGAAATATTTTTGCTACACACTATTATAGAAACCGTAATCCCTGTCAACCCATCAGGAGCCGTTTGGTAGGGATCCAAATTCTGGGTGAAATATTTTAAATTTGGATTTTCTGGAGAAACATTTCTCTAAGAAACAAAATCGCTTGTGGGAACCGTTCGCATGTCTGCCTGGATTCGGAGTAGAGGTAAATGTGGTGGAATATACCAAAATGCCCTTAATATATGATGCTATTTTCTTGAGTTATCACAGGGCAAAATAAGCCTTGCTTGGCTTCACCGAGCAGAGCATAGCAGAGCCACACGGCCAGGTGCTCGGCGCTCGCGATCGGCTTCGTTGCGGCAGTGCGCAGCTGGGCAGCGTGCTTCACGCGTACGCGCGTGCGCGAGGAGGGGGCAGAGAGGTGGTGGCAGCGCGCGGTCGTCGTCGAGGGAGTGCGCGGTCGCCTTCAGCGGAGGGGCCGTCGATGGGGGAGCGGCACAGAGGAGGTCGCCAAGGGAGGGCGCGCGGTCGCCGTTAGGGGAGGAGGCCGTCGGAGCATCCTGATGTCCGAGGTGTTGGGAGCTCTCGCGGTGACCGAATGGATAAGGGAGGCGATGGCAGTTGTGGTAATTTTTAACGAATGGGCATATCATCAGAATGGAGAGCGAATCGGTGCGAAACCACCCCATGGCCGTTTCGAAACTCGTTGAAGGAAGGGGGATCGGTTCCGCTTCAATTCTTTGCGCTGGAAACCCGTTTGGAACCGTTTCTACTGATTCTTCGCAGAAATGGATCCGATTTAATTTTAGACTTGGAAGTAACAGAAGTATCGTTGCCGGTACGTAAGTAAAAGGGGCTTAAGCGTTTGAAGCGAATGGTGATTTTGCCCTCGTTTTTTTAACTTTGTGATTTTAGCCATGCGATTTCAAAACGAAAAGAGACTTTACCACTACTATGTGAAGTGCCCCTAACGGTGTTAACTTTTGGATAAAGGACAACTTTGCCTATGCATTTTTACCCCTGTTTTGTTATTTTGATATTTGTGTTTTACCCCTATTTTCAGATAAACAATTTAGCCAGTTTGATACAGAATTATACAATTCAATCCATGGAAAAATCAACAATTTTTAGAAAAAATCAACTAGCAAAATGTTTTTGAAAGGCTCGCAATTTGAAGAAATCAACCCTACTTAGAATTGGGGTCTTTCATTCATTCATTTATTGTACCCATGACAAATGTTCTCTCATCTTATTTGCCCCAACATTTAATGGATATTGTCATGAGCTTCACATTAGAAGAATGGCGCACGTTGGGGAATTCCCTTGCGTCGGTGACGAGCAACCCTTTTTGGTGGTGGTTCTTCGTTGTTCTTGTCATTGCAGCTATCTTTGTCACTTGTAGTACTTGAACCAACATCATAGATCCTAGTCACATGATCCTTACCACTGGATTGAGGGCTGTTTTCAACCATAGCTGGCGTACTCATTTCCATATTTAAGCCTCTAAGCTGTAAAAGGTAAGAATTTTATTAGATATATGCGATCCATCAATTATGAAACTTATTTCTTATTTTTGTGCTTTTTAGAAAATAACATCCTTAGATAGTTTGTGATAACTTACATTGCATCCAAGAGAGCAGAAGCGAAATACATCAAGTAGAGCACGACTGCATGTCTCACAGCTATGTGTTGATGACAAAGGTGCCTTACAAATGGGGACACTAGAAGCACACGGTTGTGGGCGCTCATTCAAGAATACGACCCTTGCACTATTGATTACATAAGTTTGCACATCACTAATATCAAGGATGTTTTGAATCTCTGAAACCCTCACAACATCATGGTAGGATGATCGCCTTATCTGAAACAACCAATTATTTGAAACTTAAATACTGCCATCCTTTCATAGATCATATGTGTGTGCTTGCTCAAAGGACCCATGGCCTATGAATTAATATTTTTATACACCCAAATTTAGAACACATTTAATGTAAAGTTTTATAACATTTCCTAATTGTGAGGTGACATAAGAAGCAACAAAAGAAAAACATCCAAATTGTAAAGTTTTGATTGTATGACATGTATGATATATGAAATGTTTTACATTTCCATTGACTACACAACTACACATTTCTTACCTGGATTACCCGATGAGTGGAATGATCGCTTGAACGGCAGTAGTTGCAGAAAGCAGCTGGTTTAGCCTCACACTGGGTGCAAAATAGGTTACACTCGTTGCGACTAGCAAGAAGATGGTTTGCACAAGTTGCAAAGAATTGTGTTGCAAGTAATATTTCTAGCCATGAAGGCACTGTCTCCCTTTTCATTGTAAAATCAGTAGTCTATTATGTTCTTTGTGCTAATGTTGGGGCCTGTAAGTGAAAGGAATGGTTGTACTTATAGGAAAAGAATAGTGAGAAGTGCATGAGTTTTTGCTGTAAATTTGCTGGCACAAATAGGCGTTTTGCATAATCTGTGGTGGTAAGAACCGAAATGCTAGCTATAAATTAAGAGAAACAATATAAAAATAAGAAGTACATGCACTTTTCCTACAAAACAATGGGCGCCGTATGATGTTTTGCATAATCTGTGGTGGTATGAACTGAAATGCTAGCTAGAGATTAAGAGAAACAATAAGTGAAGGGAATGGCTGTACTTACAGGAAAAGAATATTGAGAAGTGCATGAGTTTTTTGCTGTAAATTTGCTGGCACAAATAGGCGTTTTGCATAATCTATGGTGGTAAGAACTGAAATGCCAGCTAGAAATTTAGAGAAACAATATAATAATAAGAAGTACATGCAATTTTCCTACAAAACAGTGGGCGCAGTATGATGTTTTGCATAATCTGTGGTGGTAAGAACTGAAATGCTAGCTAGAAATTAAGAGAAACAATATAATAATAAGAAGTACATGCACTTTTCCTACAAAACAGCGGCGCAGTATGATGTTTTGTGGTTCTAAGAATTGAACTAATAGTTACAAGTGACATAGAAACAATAATGAGATGTACAATCTCTTTTCCTATAAAACCGTTGTTGTAGTGTGAAGTTTTTCATAATTGCAGTAGTTCTTTGTCCAAATATGCAGCACTAAGAACTGACTGCCAGCTAAAGTTATACGAAAAAAATAATGACAAGTACAATCACTCTTCCAAGATAACCGCTGGCAAATAAGAAGTTTTACAAAATTTGTGGCACTAGGAACTGAAATGCCAGCTATGGATATAGGGATAAAACAATAGAAGTGCATCCACCTTTTATTCAAAACTACTAGCGCAATAAGAATATTTGCATAATTTGCAACGTTTAGAAACTAAATGCTAGTTACAAACATTGTGCCCACAATCATAGTTCTCATTAATATAATATATGCTAGTGTTTTTTACCGGCAGATATTTGGTTCTTGGGGAACCCCGCTTGGTGCGAAGAACAATCACAGATGGAGACAAGATTTATACTGGTTTGGGCCCTCGGGAAGCGAGTAAAAGCCTTACGTCCAATTGCTACTTCATGTATTGCTTATATTCAATGAAATTTCTGTTACAATGTAGCTATGCCTATGAGAGAGTTGATAGATACAATGGGGGATATTGCTAGCTATTTATATCCGGGATCAACTTGCCCTACAAGCTAAGGAGTCATGCCCTAATCGGAGTCTTGGTGCAATCCAGAGATATCCTTCCTTGAGTAGGGTCGTCATGGGCCTTCGGGTCTTCTCGGATCCGGAGTCGATAGTCGGCAATATGGAAGTCGGGGTACCTAGGGGTATGGCATCGACATAAGCCCCCAAGCTTGTCTGTCAAACGCAACTTGGTTGTCTGCGAGTAGTCAGGATTGTCCTAGTCGGGTGGTTTGTAGTTTGGGAACCAAGAGGTAGCCCGGGTTACCAATAGCGACTTAAATCCCGATCCCATGCAAGCCAATAAAGGTGCACTGTTTGGGAGATGAGCTTGCTGCAGTGCCATCCCCGGGTCGTCTTGTCTTGTCAATCCCATTTCACATGCAAAAACCGGGGCGCCTACGGTCATCTGTCGATCGAGCGTTAAGTCATTTCGGTTTCCCATGACTACGCGTGGTGGAGATTTAATTCCTTTTTAATTGGGACGACGGTTGAGATTCCTAAGAAGGTGGCTTGGTCCTATTTAATCAGACCCGCTCGTGATGAATCTGCATCCTCCATTCCCCAATACTGTTGCAAAAATGAGGAAGAAAATCGCTGCGGCATAGCGTCCCTCAAAGTGTCAGCGCTGCTGCTCGCCAACTCGCCCAGCCAATTGGTTGAGGCGGCGTCATCGGGCAGTACGCTGTCACCCCCACCGTCTGCGCCTGTGTCTCCATCCCCGACATCCTCCGGAGCCCCAGCGCCGGCTCGTGATGTCGCTGCTGGTTGTGCTTCCCATGCCCCCAGCCCCAGCGATCCCGGATGGGGATGTTGGGGTCGATGAGAGAGCTCCGCCGGGTTCCCCGACTAGGCTGTCGACCCAGACGATGCCGTCAGCACCAGAGGTGGTGATTGAGCTCTCCGACGAGGACGAGCCAGCGGAAGGCTCAACCTCAGCCGGGTGGCGGCGCCTGGTTGCCGATCGTCTCCACCGCCCCCATCGCCTCCGTTGCCTCCACCGCTCTTGACATCCCCGACCCCTCTGCTCCTTGCACCGTTGGCTCACCGGACACGAGCCGTGATGAGGAGATCGTGAGGAGGCTCTTTGTCGAGCTGAATCATGAGGCCATTGGCATATCGGGAGATGGTGGCCTAGTGATCCTCAGCAGCGATAGTGAGGAAGAGGTCACCGAGGTGGAGGAGGCCGACGAGGAGGAGGAGAAGGACGAGCCTGCGGGCGGCGGGTTGCCATCGAGGAGCTAGGCTACTCCCATCTCGTCAGCCAGCCCTCTAAGGAGCTTGGTGACAATCGGAGGAAGTGCCTGCTCCTACTATCTTAGATTAGGGTCCCAGTTTAATCATTTGTAAATCCATGTTAATGAATTATATCAACGAAATGACTAGTTCCCGATATGGATAGTTATCCTGCTTTTATCCGCATTTTCCAAACTGTTCCATGCTCAAGTCGCCACGAGCAGAGCCGCGACGCACTTTCCACGTGGGCATAGTCCAAAGTCAGGATAAGTTTAGCAGCCGATTACTGAGTTTACTCACAGCCCCGACCTACAGACTAGTCGGGTTGCTCTAGTCGGGTTGGAGCTTTACCCATAACTCGGGCACAAAATATCTTTAAGTATTGATTATTCATGGGGCACCGGATCACCAAACTTTATTCTAGGAATAAGAAAGTGATACTTTTCCTTATGAATAACTATTTGTGCGGCAGTCTAGGCGCACGTTACGGTTGCTGAGCGATTTTTCGGGGATTGTACATAGCAGGCGGCCATTTAACCGCTCACCTTGGTTCGGTGGCAACTGCTGTGCCTATTGTCCTGCTTAGCATTTCGAATCTATGCCCTTTGCCTTTTTGCCTTTTCGCTTGCCCTCAACTCCTCCCTTTCGCCACCACCAAGGCCTCAAGCTCTGAGCATGATGCCACCGCTCGCCGTGAGGAAACTACCATGTCGGAGCCCCATCCCCTGGCCCAACTGAAGGAGGAACCCGAGGACCTAGCGGAGCCAGTGGTGCCTGTGGTGGTCGTCTAGTTGAATGAGTGCTGGACCACCTCGATGACATTGGAGGCGAATCTAGAGACGTGGTCTTCTCCTAGAAGGCTATGTGTGGACTGCAACCCAAGGTGAGAACCACCCGACCCCAGGCACCATCCAAATCACCACCTTCACTGCTCATTACGAGTGCGGATTTGGAGTGCCACCATCCAAGTTCTTGGAGCGAGTCTGTAGGCATTATAAGATCAAGGTGGCCCAGATGCTACCCAACGCCATCGCCATGCTTAGCATTTTTACCATTCTGTGTGAGGCATGGCTTGGGGTCAAACCTTATCTCGATTTATGGTGCTACTTTTACTCGGGCATGTACCATGGCACCAATCTGTTCGTTAGGTCGGTCGGTTTCTCCCTTAGGAAGAAAGGAGAATACATTGTCTTCCCGGTTAAGTCCTCTTGGAAGGCAAAATAGTTTTACATTGACCTTTGGGAGAGGAATGTCATTAAGGCCAATTATAGGATGCCTGTGACTAGTGAAGCCTAGTATTCAACTCCCATCATGACTGAAAAGATGCAAGGTCACATCGAGCGTGTTCGGGCACTTCGAAACACTAGACTGACTGCCGCACACATAGTCGAGACCTTTCTAGATGGAGGATCATTCCCTTGAAGCGTAGGAGTCTAGCCTACACATATTCGGGGGTCATAGATCTGAACAGAGAGTCAGAAGCAGGTTAGATCCTATCCCGACTTCATTCTTATTCAGAAATATTTACCCCTTCGATTGTTTGGTTTTAACCATGACTTGTTTTTTCTAGAAGTGTTAGAAGAAGACATCACTCATTGGTGAAGTATATCCTCGGCGTGGACCGGGCCAATTGGGACGGTGTCCCGCAACCATATAGTGCTGAGAACCCACTTCCAGGGGTGAGTGACTTAGCTCTTTTTAGACTTGCTTCGCTAAACAGTCAGGTTTACTTGACTTCTTGTGTTATCAGGCGCTCCTCGATATCGGAATCATCTCGGGAAGCGTTGAACTGAGTGATGACGAAGAGGATGCCTCAAGGGCTCCTCAAGTCCCAGCCCTCAAGCTTGTCAGGGCCATGGATGAACCGGCCTAGGAATAGGCAGAGATCGAGGAGAACGCTTCCCAAGAGCAGATAGTGGTCGGGGAGAGGCTGCCACAGGAGCAGGCCCCTCCCACAAGGACCCCCCGTCCCCAAGCCGAAGCCGACCTGGGGGAAGAAGGCCAAGGAGGACACGGTACGGGGACTAGCGAAGCCTAGGAAGACACCGGCCACCTGATCAGTCCCTCAAGGGGAGAAAAGGAAGCTGCGATCGCAAGGGGAACCCGGCAATGTGTCCCTTCCAGATAGCAAGAGAGCCATGAGCAAATCCAAGAGCCCTCCGACTAGAGAGGGTACGAAGGCTGTGGCGACTCAAGCTAGCGCTAGCGAGGAGCGCTCTATCAAAGACCCGCCTCGCGGACATGACCAGGTATCCACTATGAACATCTTTGGTAGGTTATTTGAGACATTGTCTTATCTGGATAGTATCAAACATACACGGGAGGTTTGTCTCTAGGAGAAGGTCTCAACCCCGACAACCAGCAACCCGACAACTAGGCAGGTGCCAAAGCTTAAGTGCTCCGTCCCCTTTAAGTCATGAGTGAACTGAATTGTGTGGTTGTATGCTTATCCCGAGTATCCTCTTGACGTGAGTACCTTTTAGCAATGTTTCTAGATTAGAGGAGGCCTCGAGAATGTTAGTCGGAGGTGACAATTCTGATGCAGCCCCGACCCCAGATAGGTCTAACCTAGAGTTGTCGACTTAGGTTAAGGTTCTAGGAAGCGAGGAGGTGGTTCCCAAAGATGACCCTTCCCAGATGAGTCCACTTATCGAGGGTATGAGGACCTGTCAAAGCTTGTTGAAAGGAGCTAGTGACAAGGCCAAGCATTACAAGGCAGTGGTGACTCAGCTGGAAGAGGAGGTGAAGACTCTTCGGGATGCAAATGAGGGCATGTAAATGATTTGATTATGTAAATCTGTACCTTTGCTATGGAATTTGTCTCAAGCCTTTCCATGCTTGTAGATCATGTCACCTACACCGGGCGCCTGGAGGGCGAGAAGACAACTCTGGAGCAAGAGGTCGAAGAGCTGCGGCGCAAGCTTGAGGTCTCCAAGCAGCGTCGCACAGATGTTGAAGCAAAGCTGGTAGAAGGAGCTCTCACTTTGGCTAGGCATGCGGTCGGCATCCTCAAGAGCTACTTGCCTGGTCTTGATGTAGGTCTGATTTCTCAGGGCTACAATTGTGATGGCGATAAGACCGGAGAGCTTTTTGACGAGAGCCGGGCAGTGCTTGAGCCATTTGTAGAGAAGCTGAACCTGTCGGTTAGTGATGAGGAAGAGGAGGAATGAAAATATTTACCTGTCCCTGTAGCACTGTGAGATGTATTATAATGCATTACCTTTGTTAGTCTTACATAATTCTTCTTATTTTTGCTATTTTGACCTGTCATCAAGCGAACAGTTGGACTTATAGTAGCTAAACACAGGCAGTTTGTATACTGTATGTCGATGTCGTTTACTTGATTTAGGCTTAGCATGGTCAAGAATTTTTGTAGACTAGTGAATAGTAGTATGACAGCCTCCGACTCTTTGTTTGGATATAAGTAACTTATCCGAATAAAGAGTAGAAGACTAGTCAAGGAAAATATTGGTATTGAACAGCCCGTCCCCGAGCGTACATGCTCGGCAAAATTACTACTAACAGAGAAATAGAATTAAATATAAATAAAATACTTATTTGGGTAATATGTTGAGAAACAAAACAATAGGAACACAATTTATTATGCATAAAAGCGTTGTAGCTGATCCATGTTCCATGTATTCAGGAGCATATCGCCTGGTCGGGCTATATCGACTACAATATATGGACCCTGCCAAGGGAGTGTCAACTTAGTTTTGTCCTTTGTGAGTTGGTCTCGTTTGAGTACCAGATCACCGATGCTAAGTGCCCGGTCGTGTACACGCTAGTTATGATATTTCCGAAGGACTTGCTGATATTTCTCTACTTGGAATGCGGCTATATCACGCTTTTCTTCAAAGAGTTCTAGGTTGGTATACTGATGATCAGGTTGCTCTTCTTCGGAGAACATCGCTACTCGGGGCGAGTTTAGTCAGACTTCGGGGGGAAGGACAACTTTAGCCCCGTACACAAGGAAGAATGGTGTTTCACCCGTGGCCCGGTTAGATGTAGTGCGCACTGCCCATAAAACTATGGGGAGTTCTTTGATCCATTTTTTATCGTAGGCACTAAGCCTATCAAAAATACGGGTCTTGATCCTTTGTAGAATTATGCCATTATCATGCTCTACTTGACCATTGGTCATTGGGTGGTAGACTGAGGACTGATAATGCTTAATGGCATGTCTTTCACAAAAATTCTCAAACTTTTTGCTAGTAAATTGTGTACCATTATCTGAGAGTATTCGGTGCGGTATGCCAAAACGCATTACAATGCTCTCCAAAAATTTGACTGTATTTTCTTTGGTTGTCCGGCCTACAGGCTCGGCTTCAACCCACTTTGTGAAAGTATCGATCGCAACAATCAGAAATCTATAACCACCCCGAGCTCTTGGAAAAGGGCCCAGGATGTCGATGCCCCATGTGGCGAATGGCCATGACAAAGGGATCATGTTTAACGCTTGAGCCGGCCGGTGAATTTGCCATTTGAAAAACTGACAAGACTCACACGTTTTAACCAACTCAGTGGCGTCTTCGAGCGCTGTTGGCCAGTAGAAACCATGTTGAAAGGCTTTCCTGACCAGCATTCTATGAGAGGCATCGGACCCATAGATTCCTCCGTGGATGTCGTGGAGCAAACTAATGCCCTCGGTCTGGGTGATACATTTGAGAAGAACCCCATTTTGCCCCCGCATGAAGAGGGTACCGTCTACCATTTGATAGCTCATGGCTTTATGGCTAGTTCATTCTATATTCGTATCATCGACCACAGTAACCTAGTTTGTGAGGTACGCCCATATTGGATCCATCCAGTTCTCCCCGTTTCCAACCAGAGCGACAGCACGAGCCGCATCACCCAGCATAGACTTCCCAAGGAATTCGCTGAGTATTGCCTCGTTGCTTGACGGATCAAGTGTGGGGTTTGGACCCAACTTTGACATTGGGACAGAGGGTTTGGTTAGCACTTTGACCAAGAGTGGACTGGACGAAAAACTCGTAACTCGCTAGCTCGCTTGACTCGCTCGTTAATGGCTCGGCTCGAGCTCGACTCGTTTAAATTTTTAATTAACAAGCCAGCTCGATCCAGCTCGGTTAATTAACGAGCCAGCTCGAGCCAGCTCACGAGCTGCTCATGAGCCATAACGAGCCAAGTTAAATTTCACATCAGAGCAACTGAAATTGGCCAATATAGCAATATATCTCTCGTCCCAGCCCAATATGGAGGAAACCCTAACAAATATACACAAGGTCACCACCAGTCGACTCCACTTCCAACTCTCGAGCCACCGTTTCCCTTTCCCCTCCTGAGCCACGGCTCTCCGGTCTCCCGGCCAATCCAAATGCAGCTCGCCGTCTCCTCGGCATCACCTTCGCCCCATCTCATCTCGAGCTGGTCATGGAGGATGAGGAAGAGGTGCCAGGGATGCTTTCTCTGGTGGTGGCAAGTCTTGAATCGAGGAGCAAACGCAAGAAGATGCCATCCTCGTCAGGCAATCACGGTGGCCACGCTCGAGGTCGAGGATCTACAGTCGCGAAGTCCACTACGCGGTTGAGTATGGAGCACATCTATTTTGTTCCAATCTAGAAAACTGTATGGAAGAATGGAATTGTTCAAAGGACGATGCTGTAAGCTGTGTATAGATGAATGGAATTGTTCGTTAGTGGATCAATCAATGGATTATATTCTCCATCGTTAAATTTATATGTACATTGTTTTTATTCATGCAAGTGATGTGTTTGCTCTATATTGTATTTTTTGTGCTTTGGCTCGCGAGCCAAACAAGCTAGCTCGAGCTCGCTAATGAGCCGTGCCATAATCAACCGAGCCATAACAAGCCGAGCTGGCTCGATATCCAGCCTTAGACCAAGACGTCTCCCGATAGGTGCTGTTGTTCAGTTGCTCGGCTGGCGAGTGTATCAACATCCGAGTTTAGTTTTCTTGGGATGTATTGGATCTCGAGTCCATCGAATTTAGATTCCAATCGTCTGTATGCCTATAAATATGTGGCCACGTTCTCATTTGTTGCTCGATAGTCCTTGCTAGTCTGTTTAGCGACTATTTCTGAATCCCCTTTCACAAGTAGTCGTTTAACACTCAAGGATATGGCAATTCGTAAACCAGTTAATAGGCCCTCATATTCGGCAATGTTGTTAGTTGGAGTAGGATCATAAAAATCAATTTGAATTGCATACCTCATGGCATCCCCTTCTGGAGATTAAGATGACTCCGACCCCTGCACCATTCTTGCATTTTGCTCCATCATAGAACATTAGCTAGTGCTCGGGGTTTTGGGCTGCCTCCTCAGGTTCGGGATTTGTCCATTCTCCAACAAAATCTGCTAGAGCTTGCGATTTGATCGCAGTCCTAGGCACAAACTCTATGTCGTATTGGCCTAACTCGACTAACCATTGAGTGATTCTACCAACGTAATCTCAATTATGAATAATGGTACCGAGTGGATATGAAGAAACCACTTTGATCTTATGGCTTAAGAAATAATACTTAAGCTTACGAGAAGACATCAATAGGACATAGAGTAATTTTTGGATGTTTGGGTACCTCGATCGGGCATCATGTAGTACTTCGCTCACAAAATACACGGGGCGTTGTTTTACTGACTTCTCGGCTTGACGCTCGACCACCAGGAGCACGCTGACAACTGTTGGAGTTGCTGCTATATAGAGGAGCATGGTTTCGCCATCTTTGGGAGCACAAGTATAGGTAATTGTTTCAAGTATTGCTTGAATGCCTGAAACACCTCTTCGGCCTGCTCGCTCCAAAGAAAACCATCATACTTCTTTAATAATTTATAAAACGGCATACCTCGTTCGCCTGACTTGGATACAAATCGACTTAGGGCTGCCATCATGCTAGCTATCTTCTGGACTTCTTTCTTGTTGCATGGAGACTGCATGTCGTCGATAGCCTTGACCTTTTTTGGGTTAGCTTCGATGCCCCGATGAGACACCAAGTACCCAAGTAGCTTACCCGAGGAAACGCCAAAAGAACATTTATCAGAATTTAGCATCATCTTGTTCTTACGTAAGTTATTAAAAGTTTCTTCTAGATCAGCGATTAAATCACCTTTGAATTTGCTTTTAACAACGATATCATCAATATATGCTTCCACATTGCAGCCGATCTGGCCTTCAAGAACAATATGAACACACTTTTGATACGTAGAACCAGCATTCTTAAGGCCAAAAGGCATCTTCATATAATAGTACACACCAAAAGGAGTTACAAATGCAATTTTTTCCTCATCATCTATGCAGATGCTAATTTGGAGATACCCTGAATATGCATCTAGAAAACATAGCAATTCGCATCTGGAGGTTGAATCTTCAATTTGATCTATCATCGGAAGGAGGTATTCATCCTTAGGGCATACTTTATTCAAGTCGGTGTAGTCCATGCACATCCGCCATGTGCCATTAGGCTTCTTGACCATGACGGGGTTGGCTAGCCACTCCAGGAAGGGGACCTCTCGTACGAAACCAGCCTTCAATAACCGGTTGATTTCATCTTGTATGGTGGCTCACTTCTTGGGTATATAGCGTCTTTGTTTTTGTCTGACTGGTCGAACACCAGCTGGTAGACCCAATTTGTGCTCGATTACCTCCCTTGGGACCCCTTGGCATGTCTGACGGCTCCCAAGCGAACACATCTTTATTTTCCTAGAGGAAAGCAATGAGATGGAGTTTCTCTCGGATTTGTCCTAATGATGTGGCTTCATCGGATCATTAGGGACTGAATAGAGTTGTCCAATTGTTGGGTGCCTTGTTGTGTCTTTCCCCTAGATCAGGGTGTGTCGTCGAGCCTGCCCCAGAGCCCCTGCGTATGCCTCCCTTGATCAAGGAGTGGTTGCAGGGGTATAGGCTCGAGTTGTGTCCTAGACGATGACCAACCTGGACGTTCGAAAAGATCAATAGTGCTTCTCTGGCCATGAGGGCTTCAGAGCCCTCAGAGCCTGAGCTGCCCTATAATTCTTGTGAGAACACCATCCTTATGACATGCTTAAAGGCCTGCGAGTTTTGAAGGAGAACTCCTCGATCTTCCCTGCAATGTCAAAACGGACAGTAGAGGTCCTAGCATAGATAGTGGCCCCGCCCAAGCGCAAGAATGGTCGCCCTAGAATAATGGGTGTCGCTTCGTCACGCCCTATGTTTAGTATCATAAAGTCGGACACCATGTGAGAATTCCTGACTAAGACTTCAACGTCATCGGTAATTCCTTCAATGTGGCAAGTCGATCAGTCCACGAATCTGATGCACATATTTGTCTTCAACAACGGCGCAAGTCATAGTACATTATCACAGACAGACATGGGGATAATGTTGACAGCTGCACCAAGATCACAAACAGCTTCCAGAGTGTTCGGGCCAATTGACACCAAAATGATGGGATGGCCAGGGTCTCCCTTTTTGACTGGCCAAGAGGCATCTTGCCAACCCTTGATAACCGGCTCCTGGTAAAATTTTGTTTTCACTCTCTCAATGGAATCAATGCCGTCAAGTTTGGTCCGATTGGCTTGAGATGAGTGATTTCATAGGTATGAAGGGCTAAAGAAGAACCTCCGCTTTTTGCCATTGATATTGAAACGCATCTTGGCGGTTGAGACATAGATTGGACCTTCACGGTGTGTAAGAAAGGTCAACCCAGGATGATGGGCGCTTTTGGACTACGACCGATATCTAGGACCACAAAATCTGCCATTACATAACAGCCAAGCAGATGTCATCTAAAATCCCCTCGACTGGTCAGGTGGATTGATCTGGTAGCCTGACTCGTATATTTGGATCAGTTAGGGCGCCGAGCTGTAACACGTCATCATAGACTGATATAGGTATGACGTTCGTGCCTATGCCTAGATAGTAGATGGCTCTCAGTTTGTGAGGGCCGATGATGATCGGGATAATTGGACAACCAGGATCACCCTTCTTGATGGGCCAAGTATCATCCCACCATCTAGCAAGGGGATGCTCTATGTAGTAACCCGGCTTTGCTATCTCGATGATCATGATATCATCGATCCTTTGACGACAACGTCGAGGCATGTGGTTCGCTGGCAATTTGGATCCACTAGCACCCCGCTTTGTTTGTGTTGTGAAGATTGGAGGACTCTCAACAACCTCTTGGTTAGGTTCCTCGTAGTTAGGAACTATAAGTTAAACCTCAAGATTGATCTGAAGAGATTGTCCAGATGGAGTTGTGACTTCTTTGACGGTCCATAGTGATTCAGGTCTTTTGACCCCGATCACCTTGAAGTTGAGATCTCCAATGTGCTCGAGAACCAATCTGCCAAAGCAGATGGCTGGCGATACTTCACGAAGGAAAGCTTTGATCTAGGAATCCTTGGTAAGATCCCCTATGACAATAGGTGGTATCACAACGACGTCGGAGCACATCGGTTTTGTGTGCCAAACGTTGTTGATGATGGTCATGATCGGTCTTTACGCAAGACCCCCTTCCTAGTGCGCCTCTGTCGATGTTTTTTATCGGTAGATATTTGGTTCTTGGGGAACCTCGCTTGGTGCGAAGAACAATCATAGATGGAGACAATATTTATACTAGTTTGGGCCCCTAGGAAGCGAGTAAAAGCCTTGCATCCAGTTGCTACTTCTTGTATTGCTTGTATTCAGCGAGATTGCTGTTACAATGTAGCTATGCCTATGAGAGAGTCGGTAGATACAATGGGGGATATTGCTAGCTATCTATATCCGAGATCAACTTGCCCTACAAACTAAGGAGTTGTGCCCTAATCAGAGTCCTGGCACAATCCAGAGATATCCTTCCTTGAGTAGGGTCGTCGTGGGCCTTCGAGTCTTCTCTGATCCGGAGTCGGTAGTCGACAATATGGAAGTTGGGGTACCCAGGGGTATGGCATCGACAATATCCTAGTGCTCACATAATAGACATTGTGCTGTGATGATCCAAACGTCGCTACAGTCCCCCTCCAATCTTGAGCTTTAAGTCTGGTTGCATTGATCCCAGAAGGATCTCTCATGGGATATGTCCTAGCTCGTTTGCCCTCTAGTTCAACCCATGTGACCTTGTCGTCATCAGACCCATCCCTAACCCCAAAAGGTTAACAAAGTGCTATGGTCGATCATATGCCAACCACTTAGCTCCAACTATAGGAACCTTGTCTAATCTCAAGCAATCCATCAACTCCCATTCCTAAGTCTCATGAAAAAGATTCCCAAATGACGGTCAAATCAAAGTGAAGCAAGACCAACAGACATCAGATGAAGGAGAAAGACCGGGAAGGATGTTGGAATATGAAACTTCATCAAACTAAGTGACTCTCACAAATGGAGAAATGTCCTAGAGACCATCTATCCTAAATTTGGAATCAAAGTAGAATACCAAATGAATCCATGGATTGTTCGATGTTGCCTTACAGGACTGCTTTTGATGTTGCCCCGTTGTTCGATTGATGCAAAGTGACTCGCAAAACATGCAAATATCACTACAGGAAATGCCCCATATGCAATGGCTTGAAATCATGACAATATGGCCTAATGGCAACATGTACCAGTTGCCATAGAGTCACTTTCGTTGGTAGGCGTTGCAGAAAACCAAGTGGTGAAAGGTCCTTGCAATGGATTTGTCTTTTGTTGTAAGTAGAGTGCTAATTGCAACATAATTATGCATTGTGGTTAGTAGGTGCTACAACGAACCATATTGTGACAATAAGTTTTTTCCATATTTGCATCAGTTGCAAAAGAATTTTCTACCACGCTTATGTTTAATGGTAGTAGGAGTTTATGCCACGAAATCATTTTGTGGCAGTAGGTTACAATTGTTTTGTGGTAGTAGGATATAATACCACGCACATTGTTCATTGCAAATGGAGTTTATGCCACACAATTGATTCATGGCATTAGGATATAATACCATGCACATTGTTTTGTTGCAAGAGCATGTTGCAACGTAATTGCTTTGGTGGCTAGAGATTATATTACCATGAAAATTAGTTCATGGTAATAACATTTGTTGCAACATAGAATAAGCAATGGCAAGAAATTATGTGGTACTTAACTACTTGTAGGATTGTTGGTATTTCTTATGCTCAAGTAGAGGATTCCGCAAGCACACAGAATATGCTGTTGTAGCACTTCACCTGAGAGAATTACAAGGTATTGTTATTTATTTTATCCCAAGGGAAAGCGGTGGCTAAGAATGATAATAAACAATAGATCCTAGTGTTTACCACAAAGTAGTATCAAATAGTGTAGAGGGTAATCGAATATTGGATAGGAAGGGTGATGAAGCAAGTACAAAGAGCTCAAAGATAACTTAGTAAGGTATAGCTAGGTGGGAGAAAAATGAGAGAGTACAAGGTTCCTATGGTTCAAACTCTACTTCTATGGTTTATCTTAATCACACAGCTGAAATATAAATAGATTGAGTCCACACAATGGGTATACTAGGCGGTAGGTGAGACAGTAGGAGATGTAACTCCTACCCAAAGCAGCTACACAGTTGATGCTTGCCTTACCTTTTAAGAACTTGTCTCAAACACATGGTGGCACATAAAGACTAGATAAGCCCTGCCACAACCTACAAGCTACCACAAATAATCCGTGCAACAAGCAGTAACCAAAGCCAAGATAGTGTATAATAAGCACCACGCTTACACCTTCTCTCACTACTCTACTTGTGATCACACAGGCCAAATAGAGCACTTAGTTAAAGGTGATGATCGTATACAAGTGTGGGTTCTAGATCATCGATCTATTATATAGCAACTATATGCTAAGACTAACCACAATAACACTATAAATAGTGTAGAGTTGCACAAAGTAAATGCTAAGTAAAGTAGATCAAGGCTAATATATTAAATAAGGAAATGTCTTACAAAAGAAAAGGTACAAGAGCTATGCCAGACCAGAAGACCAGTTTCAGAAACCTGAGCAGAGCTCGACTCAACTTCTAACCCCCACACTAGACTATCCTACTAAGGAGATAAAGTGGGACTAAACTACACTTGAGAGCTTATTTGCTTCTTCCTTGCTTTCATGAATGGAGGGGGGTGTGGGCCTCCTTTTATAGGGAGAGATTGGGTAGGTGCCATGTCATCAATCCATGTGCCCTTCACCATGGTCCTTTGGATCAAACCGACTTAAGATCAAGGGCTGAGATCATTTGAGCATGTTCTTGTATGCATGGAGGCATGCTTGTAGTTGGTGGGTGTACTTGGGAGGTCGACCGACCAAGGGGGGGGGTCGACCAACCCTCGTATGATTGGTGGGCCACCCACCTTTGGTGGGGACACTCCAAGGAACTTCCTTGCTGGGTATGAGCTGTTGTTGCTTCACTTGATGTCGGTTCACCTCACTTGTGGGCCCATGGATCCATGTGAAGTGAATATGAGCCCTTGAGAAGAAACACAAGTTGATCCAAGGGTGGAGAATGACTTTGAGAGGTGTCACATGGATCATGCCAGCTTGGACAAGCTTGGTGGGCCCAAGGGGGGGGGGGGTTAGCTGACCCCCCTATGTGGGTGTCTTTGCTCACATTTCGCCCATTTTGTATAGTCCTGCAAGAAATACTTCAAGTACAACTGGAACTAGTTATTTGATAAAATATTGTCATGATTTACTTATCTCCCTTTGATCTGAGGCCGTTGATGGTGATTCTAAGTATGTGAAAGTATGACATTTTCATCCTCAATAAGGATTTTAATTAGTATGACATTTTCATCCTCAATAAGGATTTTAATTGGTATGTATGGAAGCACTACTTGCTATGTTTAGATGGATGATTGTATTAATAATTTGTGTGGAACCACTGGTAGGGTCTATGATGTATCTATGCAACCACTTTGCCGAACAAATTTGTGGCTATATATTCCCTTTGATGCAATGACTTTGTGTCTCATTGCAATACAGAGCAACATTTTGCAACACAAGAAAAATTTTGCACCATGCAAGAAATTGGTGGCAATATAAACTTCTTTGAAGCAACGACCTTGTTTCTCATTACAATACAAAGCAACATTTTGGCAACACAAGAAAAAAGTTTGTGCCACACAGGAATTTCATGGCAAATATGCAAACTAATTGCAACCATGTCCTATTTTGTGGCAAAAACACTTACATTTAGTGATGAATTTGACTATTATCACAACAAGGAAAAAACGTGGCAAAATTGTTAACTAATCGTAACCATTATCAAAATTGTGGCAATAAAGCCAACCTCTTTCAACCAAAATCACAATTACCACAACACAATAAATTAGTGGCAACATAGTTCAAATATTGCAACAATTTTTGCAAACAGTGGCAGAAACACCAACTTATTGCAACAAATTTTACGTTGTTGAAATGCGCTCATGGCATTAGGGGGATTTTCCCGTAGCCGTGCGCCGCCATAAGATCCCACTATTTATACTACAGCCTTTACTCTAGTACCCACAAGCTTTGGGCCACCAGATCATCCGGTGAGGCACCAACAGCCCACCAAACTCCTTTCTCAAAACTTTTTCAAATGGCCCCAACTCTCACCAAGTGTTCCAACACTTCAAGCACACACGTTAGAATATTCAAAACATTTTGTAAAGCTTTTCTTACCACGTCACTAGGTCTAATGCACATGCATTATTAGTTTCTTTTGAAAACCTACCGTGCCAGTTTTGACACCCAAAAAATGAGCCAAAATTGTATTTTTGCATGCATTTTGTAAGAGTTTCGCCTAACAATGGGATAAATCTACCCCATGCTACAAATATAAAGGGCCATGGCTGATTAAGGGCAAGCAATCGTGCCAAATCAATCTATCTTTTACCATTTGTTTTTTATCCTTTCTATCCCTTAAACCCTACTTTTCCAACCCCATATTCTATTTTCCCTCTCCTCCATGGTGTGAGAAGTCACCCTAGATATTCTACTAGGTCTAGGGTACAATGGCATGTAGGGATGGACACATAATTGTTTGAAGACCGAACAAAACTAACCGAGATCGGGACCGAAGTTTTCGGTCACTAGTTCGGTCCCGTATTTATACTACCCAATTTTTTACTGTTAGTTCGGTTATATGCCTCAGGTAACCGAACATTAGGACTTGACATAATGTATACTTTAAACTATTATTAGCGATGTAATATTCATTCAAGTAGGTTTATATCAATTATCAGTCTTATCACTTTGTGTAATCTATATATTGTATTGTCATTTTTGCCTTGAAATTGGAAAAAATGTTACTAAAATTTACTATAAATTATGCTATTTAGTGGCTGTTTTGTCTGGTCTGGTTAGTTCGGTCATGATCGAGACCAAACCAAACTAACTGAGACTAAACTTGCTCGGTCCTGAGTTTTAAAACTAACCGACCGGTCTCTGTTTTAGATGAGCGAACTTTCAAAACAATCAAAGAACTAATTGGTTCGGTGAGGTTCCTTTCAGGGCGAGCATTCTATGGACCTACGGATGATCCAGTCCATTACAACCATCCTAGCGAGTTACTGAAACCATTTAGACCATTTAGGTCGTTTCTCGCAGGGTACTGCAAGGAGTCCTCTGTGAGTGCACGAGGACATGCTTGTGTGACGGTGTGTCCAACATCAACAATAAGTCAAGGCTAAACAACTTACAGCATGTGGATACAAATTACTCCATGGTACAGCTCATGTGTGCCAGCATTAGTGTGCCACCTTCACTTCACTCCTATTTAGACCACCTGGTTCATCAATGAGATGTTATCATAGTTAGCACGAGCAGAATGCCTTGCTCAGATGAAATCTTCAGTACCACTAGGTACTTGGGTTCAAGCTTCTCAGTTACCCGTTGTCGTTCTATATCCTGTTCCAACAACGTGGGGAAGCATCTCATCGGTACAATAAAAAAATCTTTCTGAAGAAGCATACCATGTTTTCCAATTTCCCTTTCACAACCTAACTGCCTTGAGAAATCGATGACTACGACTCTAGTTCGGCCTCAGTGCTGCTTGGTTTTCCCATGTCATGTTGCCTCTCATGAGAGCGTGCATAGTGCGGTGACATCAACCATCTAGAAGAGGTGCCACATATGATTTTATCTGACGTGGAAGAGAAAGAAATAGGAGCACGATAAATGTATGGAACCAACGTGTTCATTTACCTAAATCGGGTGTCATCCACTTGAGTAACCCGATTTAAGCAAATCAACCTCGGTGATCCCCGGGAGATGCCATCCACATGTCCACTACATCAAGACACAAGATCCCAGTTGCGTATCATACCACAATAGCCTCCACAACTCAAGATTACATCTCAACAACAGAGTACATAAATCAGAGGAAAACAGATATTATAAGTCTTATTGAACTAACCATTTAATTGTACAACATAAATGAAGACATTAATTAAACTAATTGTAGTGAGAACCAGATGACTACCTTACCATATTACACCTACGCTACACATTACACTCTAACTAGTAGCGGGTGGTCGTCTTGCCCATGGGCATCGCTAGCATAGCTTGGATGGCTCCTGCCATTCATGCACTTTGCCGACATCGACGAGATGACATGGCCATCAACTTCCTGTGGGTACCTACAAAGCTACTTCACAATTGACCGTGAGTACTGAAGTGTACTCCACAGGACTTACCCGATATATAAACAATGGATTATGCATTTGGCAATAGTAAGGAATAAAAGTGGGTTTGCATACATAGCATTTTTTGCATAAAGAAAATGTTATCTATCAACTATATCTAAGCATAGCAAGATATAGCTTATATGAGCATTTAAGCATAAAATGGAGCTCGATCCTCCACGAGTCCTTCAATGTCTCAACTCTTAATCTAGGAGTAAGAACAACCAAATCTATGCAAAGAGTTAAGGCATTCAAGAAAACTCTACATAGGTGTACAACTGTACCCACATGCAAGACAGGACGAACCTCCATACCTAAGCCTGAGTAAGGGTTGCCTCACGTCTCCAACCTTTTACTTGTTTGTCCAAGGATGCCCATGAATGGTACGGTGAGGGCCCGAGGTAATGGCTTCCCTGCGACTTGAGGTACCTAGTTAGTGATATCTCATCTACCCCACATCACCCCTTTGTGCCGAATCTACGTGAAAACCGGTCACCACTGGCTACTTAGCCTGCCGATCCTATTCCCGGTATGTGGTCTGTATGGGGGGTTACTCATACTCCCTATGATAGAGAAAAAAAACTCGACCTGCGGGGGTTTATGACGGCCCCCGGGTTTTCCGTTAAGAAGAAGGATCTTCTCACACAGATCGAGAAAACCTCTGAACCCTCGCCCCCATCCTGACGTAGGAGGTGCCGTCACCCTGTGAGAACCGGGTCGGGGCCTTCCACTGCGCTTTGGCACATGGGGACGGGCAAGGGGATTTTTTTTAATCTCAGCCTGAAATTCGCTCCCACGGGGAGTCGAACCCAGGACCTGAGTGCCGCTGGGTCACCTAACCGTTTGAGCTAGGCACCCTTTGGCATACTCCCTACGATAGAGATACAGTCCTTAACCATCCTAGTGAGCTACATCATCCAAGATCTCACCCGTCTTGCCATGACACAACCCCTCGCCAGCCATCAAGTCAAATTCATCATATAACATAGATCAAGTTTAAGCTTATTGCTCAATTTAATGTTGATTAGTGGACAAGCAATCCCTATAACTCGCGAACGGTGAGAAACCCATCACCAATTCGTCTTCTACCGTATCTAAGCAAACTAAGCATGTGTTACGTTTAAAATTATAAAACAATCAATGCTTCAAGGTAATTGAAATGAATAACAAGGGTGGACATTCGTAGTGATAGTTTTGAATATTGCCCTTCTGTGGGAGCTTCCAAAGGCATACTAGTATTGTGGAATTCTTCTCTTTTTACTGCTGAAGTTCTAGAAAATCTGTCTTTCGCAATTGTAATTCAGTTAACCTCTACCAAAACCTGAACAAATGGACTTTGACTACAGTATATAGGCCCACACATCAGCCGCCCAGAGCAATTTTTTGTTTCAAAATAGACAAATTGACCTGGATAGCCTTGGGATCTTCATGGGAGATTTTAATTTCTATCGATCTTTGGAGAATAGAAATAGAGCAGGAGGCAATTACCAAGACATACTGCTTTTTAACAGCTCCATCAGTCACCTCGGCCTCATTGAACTTCCCCTCAAAGGTAGATCTTATACTTGGAGCAACAAGCAAGAGAATCCTCTTCTCCAGCAGCTTGACTATTTTTTCACAACCCCGTGGTCTTTGCAGTATCCTAATACCACTGTCCTGCCTGTGGCAAAACCAATTTTAGATCATACCCCATGTCAAGTCTAGATCAGCACTTCAATCCCCAAAGCACAACTTTTTCGCTTTGAGAATTACTTGCCTCTAATTCCTGGTTTCCAAGAAGTTGTTTTGATAGCTTGGTTGCAACCCTGTATAGCCACCAGTGCTACTTAGCTTATTTATACGAAATTCAAAAAGCTTAGAGCTAAAATCAAGTTATGGGACAAGTCCAAATCAAAGCTATCAGTGGTTATTGAGAATTGCAATATCATCATTGCTTTCATGGATAACCTTGAGGAGGTTAGAATATACATTCCAAAAAGAAATTTCAGAAATATCATCAAGGAACACCTACTCAAACTGCTCAGGCTACAACAAATCTATTGGAGACAAAGGTACACTGAAAAGCTAGGGAAGTTTGGAGATGAGAATACTAAGTTTTTCCATGCCAGGGCAACTTAGAGAGACAGGACAAATTACATTGCTCAAATCTGCACAGATGATGATAGGATATATAGTCTCTGACCATACTGCAAAGTTCTTGC
The DNA here is from genome assembly GCA_904845875.1 of Miscanthus lutarioriparius. NCBI lineage: Eukaryota > Viridiplantae > Streptophyta > Magnoliopsida > Poales > Poaceae > Miscanthus > Miscanthus lutarioriparius. The sequence goes on from CAJGYO010000015.1 coordinate 42,953,226, forward strand.
AGGAATTCAACGGGAGAATGGGAGTCACTCAAAGCCCACAAATGGTATTCAATATAAGTGCTCTGATTTAGCCTCAGGATTTGGATCCTTTGATCTTGCCTTTTGGAGAGCAGGAATTGGAAAATATCATTAAAGAATTACCAATGGACAAAGCAAGATTTCATAAATTTAAGTCAGAGCTTCTATCATCACAATGCCAGCCTCAAATGCATTAATAATTCTTATATCACTTTAGTCCCCAAGAAGCAGAATCCTGAGAAAGTTAGTGATTTCAGGCCAATATCCCTGCTCAACTCAGCCATAAAATTTTTGATACTTGGCATCAAGCTGCAAAAAGTGATTCTTAGAGTTATACACATAAATCAATATGGATTTCTACAGGGTAGATCTATACATGATTTTTTAACATGAGCCTTTGAGTATCTTCATCAGTGTCACCGTTCCAAAAGGAAAATTATTCTCCTAAAGTTGGACTTTGCTAAAGCTTTTGACACAGTTGAGCATGAGTCCATCTTGGAAATCTTGGTAGCCATGGGTTTCCTAGGAAAATGGAATCTTTGGATCAAGGACATCCTCTCCTCAGGGACATCATCAGTCCTTCTAAATGGTGTCCCAGGCAAGGATTTTGAATCCAATAGAGGAGTGAGGCAGGGTGATCCTCAATCTCCTCTCCCTTTCGTCCTGGCAGTAGATCATCTGCAGAGTATCATAAATAAGGCTTATCAGATGGGTTTGCTTGGTCTGCCAATTCCTGGAAGAGATGTACAAAATTTCCCAATTATTCAATATGCAGATGACACCCTTCTCTTCTTGCAAGCAGATGCTAGACAATTATTTTGTTTCAAGTCTCTTTTAAACTCTTTTGCTGCAGCAACAGGCCTATCAGTCAATTATAATAAGTCATGCCTAATCCCTCTCAATGTGCCAGTATACAAAATTCCTCACCTCACTGGTATCTTAGGATGCTCCCTAGGGGAACTTCCTTTCACTTACCTGGGTTTGCCTTAATTTGGGCACCAAAAAGCCTTTGATCAAGACTTGATATGCAGAGTAGCAAGAAGGATATCAGCAAGCTCTACTTTCCTAAATTATGCATGGGACTTCAGCTAGTTAATTCAGTCTTTTTCTCTCTTCCCACTTATTACATGTGTACATTGAAGCTGCTGAAAACAGAGATCAAGGTCATTGACAAATATAGAAAGGATTGTCTTTGGAGAGGCATTGGCATCAATAAAAAGGGGTATAACTTGGCAGCCTAGACTATGGTGACCGTGCCCAAGGATAAGGGAGGACTAGGAGTCAAAAATCTTTACCTTCAGAATGATGCTCTCCTAGGGAAATAATTGGCAAAAATTTTATAACAAAGTCGATGTGCCTTGGGTGCATCTGATCTAGTCGAGTTATTACACATCCAAAGTTCCTCACCTTGCTTCACCAAGGGGATCCTTCTGGTGGAAGGATGTGCTTAGTTTCAACAAAATTTTCAGAGGAGTTGCCACATGTACAGCAGGAGTTGGGAATACTGTCAGTCTGTGGGAGGACAATTTCATGGATCAAACTCTTGCTACTAAGTTCCTAGTGCTATTGACCTATGCTAGACAGACCAATTTATCACTGCAAAAGGGTTGTCCGATAGCAAACATTTTGGATCTCTTCAGGCTCCCACTCAGTCGTGTGGTATATGATGAATATGTAGTCTTTAGCCAGCTCTTGAATGACCAAGATAACATCTCCGACCAAAATAATACATGGATCTTCATTTGGGGTACCCCATATTTTTTAGGAAAATTTTATAAGCATCACTTCAGAACACTCACCCCTCTGAAGCCATTGAAATAGATTTGGAAATCCAAACTGTGCCTAAAATCTAGTTTTCACCTAGCTATTAATGAAGGGCTGAACACACGAAATAAGTTGAGAAGAAGGCATAAACACCTAGATGGCAGCTGTAACTGTGGTCTCTGTTCGGACAATTTGGAGGAGACAGTAATGCACTTATTTTTTGTCAACAAGTATTTCTTGTTGGTTTTGTCTTGGATTTGTTTGGAATGTACAAGGAAGCATTTTTCAGATGATCGAACAACAAAAGGAAGCTCTGCATCTACCCTTCTTCATGGAAATCTTCATGATAGCGGCGTGGTGCATATGGAATTAGAGAAACACCTGGATTTTCAATGGCACGCCCCTTCTTTGGCTTCTTTGAAGGCTTCCTTCTCATTTGCCTCAAATCAGTCCTGCTTTTCACTTGTCTGTAATGAATTGGCTAAATTATCTGTAGTTTGGTCCCCCCCTGCGTCTTTGGTTTCTTGTATAGTGACCCTGCTTAGTTAGCTCTTGGCTAACTGCTTTGTAAGTCTTTGTGTACCCCTCCATTTGTTTTAATATATTTGGCGCTATGCTGGGGAGCTTTTGCTCCATAGTTTCTTTAAAAAAACTGGGGTGGAAGCTCAACTAGGTGCTCATGGGATCTAGTCATATTGTAACATAGAGATGCATATACATACACACGGTCAATTATGCAATTGTAAAACAGACAAGATGCTTATTAGTTGTCTGGTGGACGAGCAATGTTCCAATAGCTTGGACCATTACTCGATGTCGCTCCGATATCACGTACCTGAATGTATGCACATGTATGAGGTGTCATTATCATGTACGCAAGATATTATGTAAAAGAGAGAACATAGAAGAGATAGCATAAGATGAGAAGGGTTCAGTGTGTGGCTCAACTCCTATGTGAGTGCAAGATGTAACAAGTAAATATGATGAAATTTAATTTAATTCCACGGACGGTCCATGGTGACATCGGATGATTCACGAGTGCATTCCGAAGCTGGCAAGTTTATTCTGGGTTCTAGGTGATTTGACGAGATGTACCGGTGAATTGCCAGATGATCCATGGTGACGACGGAACGTTACTCAGAAAGATCCGTGGGTGCAATGACTTAGCCATTTGGTGGTTTGTGCTTGCAAATGATCTGTGGAATGATGGATGATCATTGGGTTAGGGGGTGCTTTCGGGTTATCTGAAAGTGAATATTTAATTATAGTCAGACAATCCATGGATTGCACGGATGATCTATGGGAACACTACCCGTGGGGACTAAGTGTTGGCTATGATTTTGTGAAGTGTTTGCTCTGGCGGACGATCCGTGGTGACGAAAGGTGATCCGTTAGAACGTCGATAGAACCTATGTGCTCCATTGTTCATAGTGTTCATAGATGGATGAGCTTGATCTGGTGCTTAGCTAATGTGAAGAAGATGAAGAAGAAGATCAAGCCCTTGGGATTATTGTGGACTGCTCCGACTTGGTCTTTGAGTTCTCATTTGGGTTCCCCTCCTTTGAATCCTCCTCTTGCCAGGGGGAGAGGGCTCCTCCCTCTTCAATCCCAAGCAAGAAGCAGTGCTATCTCTTCTCTCCAGATTATTGGTCATATTGGTCACCTCCTTTTTGTTGATCTCCTCCACTCCTTCCTCCTCCCTTGTTCCTCCTTGCTCTTGGTGTGGTAGAGAGAGAGAGAGGGTGAACTAGAGTGAGAGAGTGTGTGGTGGAAGCTTTGCATGTGTATGAGATTGTGTTATTGTGTCCCTAGGGTGCTTAGGAGTACATCTAATTAAAGTCATATACTCATTGTGCAAAAAGTGGAAGATTCCTAGTGTTGGGCTACTATGTGAGACATAAAAGATATGCTTAAGTGCATAAATGCAACGAGATGATCACACAAATATTTTCTAGGTAGTACATGCTCAAAGAAGGCTAACAAAACTAGTCTCATGATTTTTGAAGACCTAGAGAAGGAGTTATATATATTTCACAGACAATAATATATCCATTTTTTGTTAGAAAATAAAAATATATTTTTGGTGCCAAAATCATTTTTATATGATAAAGAATATTCAAAGTTACGCAACAAAACCTGTCTGACATTTTTTGGAGATAAAATGCATCTTTTACGAATTTTACAAGATCATGGGCTGCTGCTGTGCGATGGCAGAACGTTCCGGTGAATTGCCGGACGATCCACTAGGATCAATGGGTGTGCAAGGAGCATTTCGCTGGGATGAACGGCGGATCCGTGAAAACGACAGACGGTCTACAATCACGACGAACAACACGAGTGCAAAAATGTCGGGAGCGATTTCGGAGGCATCCAGATTCTGAATTGAGTGCAGTTTGCTTCTATGGTCTTCTAGTGATGTAGGAAACTCATTCTAAGTATTGAATTCATCATGCATCAAGTGTGGGGAGCTCGAGCAAATTAATGGTGGTGGTGGCCATGGATGGAGCAAGAACTCAATGGGGGGGGGGGCTTGATAGGGATGGGGAAAGTGAGGGAGAAGGGTTGGGGCTTGCTGACCATGCCTTGGGGATGCTTCATCTATAGCACTTTGGTCAGAGATGCATTGTAGAGGTATTGACCTTGTGGGCCTTCATGAGAGCTTGGGGGAAGAAGATGAAACTTGGGGCTCTCCTCTTCCAACTCCAGCAAGGTGGTGGCATGGTGGAGCTCGCTGGCGATGTCATGCAGCAAGAGGTGGGCGCCATCCTCCTCCTCCTCTGCTTCTTCTTCTTCCTCCTCGTCTTTTCTTCTCCTCTTTTCTCTTCTCTGTTCTTTTCCATGTTCTTGTGCGTGTGTGAGGGTGAGTGAGAGAGAGGTGGTTAGGGCTGGTGGATGTGGTGTGTGTGTTGGGCTACGGTGGGTCCCAAGGGGGGTGAGGGAGTGACAGCACAAAAACTGCATGTTATAGGTGTCGACGTGCTTGGTGGATCGTACATTAGAGCGCCGGACCGTCCGCTCAAGCATGTGCAAGTTTTTGAAAATAGAAATCTTTATATGCAGATTACGCTCATGATGCTTGTGTAAAAAGCTGGTACGATCGGGTCATGACAATAAAGATATCGTCTAGCAATTAACAGGCGGTTTGACAGCATGAGAGAAATCTCTTATACACAACTATTTTTTTCCATCATATATGTATCGTCTATTATATATGATCACCTATCATTCATTATTGGATGCTATTTATATTGCTCTAGATAATTTATGCAGTGCCTTACATGTTATATTGCCTATGATGGATATGAAAACCTCTTACAAACTTTTAATCACTGTACATGCCCATGAAGTCGTACAATCCCTCCCCTTCGATAGGAAAGCAGTTTCTATGGTTTACTAAACATGACTTACTAACTTGGTTATATTACTCCCTCCATTCTAAGTTATTATAAGATATTTTTGGCTTTTAAAATATATAATTTTTGTTACACACATGTATATAAACTCTAGATGCATAAATAAAATAATGTATCTAGGAACAGAGGGAGTAATACCGTAGGATGGATCCGACAATGACGAAAATGACGAAAATTCTGGAGTAATAACTGTAGCACCACATTATCAAATCATGGACTAATATGCTTAAAAAATTCGTCTCGCAAAGTAGTCACAATCTACACAATTAGTTATTTTTTAGTCTATATTTAATACCCCGTACATATGTCCAAACATATGATATGATAGGGACTAAACTTTAGGGGGAGAAACTAAACAAAGCTAAGTTCATAGAGATGTAAGTCTTTTATGTTGAAAGATATATGCTTCTTGTTTTATTCTCCTATATGTTTGAAGCTAATTAGAATTTCCTGTGTTTCAAATTATTGTTCACAATAGTTTTGTCTTAAGCCATGGTTTTCTAACGTTGGTCAATTTTACATTATCATTAACATCGATAATATCACATTAGTTTCACTAAATTCTCCTTGAAATTTACCTTTAATGTTTATTTATTTATTGTATGTGTCATATTAAACTATTTCTCTATAAATGTTATTTAAGTTGGAGAAGTATAACTTAGAACAAAACTAAAGGAAACTATAATTTCAAACTGAGGGAATAGATACATAACTTTCTTTATAAAATCATATTGATTTACTTATTATCTATGCTTTTGCCAAGTCAGTATGTGAGATTGGTGTTGGCATTGCCCAAAATTCCCTTGTCCCAGCAACACCCACATCCTCACCCTTGTTTTCCTTCAACGCACTACTATAGTAGACAGACTAAAGTCGGTTCGTAACTCCCCACCGCAGCCGGATTTCGGCCTCCACACGGTAAGTGGTCAAGGTGATAGTCCAGATCATCACCGTCGTTGACAACCGACTGTGATGGACCCTCAATACCGTCGCACGTCAGTCATACGATGGGTGCTGATATTGACCGATCGACGAAAATCAAATTTGATCTCGCTAAGCTAGTGAAAATATTTGCTGGACGACCAACGACCTGTCCTGTTTGCTTGGCTGATAAGCATGACTGAAAGTACTATTGACTGATTTGTTGTGAGAGAAAAATACTGTTCGTTGGTTGAAAAAGTACGGTTTATAAGCCAAGCAAACAGGACACTAGCTGCTGCATGCATGCATGGTTAAATCCAGTCTTTGTTGTTGTTTAATGCATGGTTATTAGATAGGAAGTCGACGTTGGCTTACTTCAAGTCTGAGCACGCACTGCGTCGTCTCACCGACGACGTTGGGTAGGGAACCAGCGGCGGTCAGAGCAGACTACTGGAAGTCGAACAAGATACTGACTGACAACCCCCCATTGGACCCTCTCATAGTCTCATCCATGTGTATGCGTGTACCACGTTGTTAGCACAAAACGCACCTGATCAGTTCTAGTCTTTTCTAGAAAATATATAGAAGAGAACTTCCTGCCTCTGCGTATCCGTATACAGCGAGTTTACATAGTTTTTCAGTGACATTACTGATGAATCAGGAGAACAAGAAATGCAGAAGTTATATTATTATATATGGATGACATAGTCTATATTTACATGTTCATCCATGAGAGGCGAAATTTTCTGCTCGCTAAGCAAATAGACTAGCTCCTTTGTTTTATCATCACGCTACAGCTACGTCCAAAACCACAGCCAGTACGTCCCTGAAAATAGCCTACTTAATATATGTATATTTGCAACTCTCAAAGATTAGATCACCACGACATCTCCAAATTACCAACATAATGCAGCAACCCCAACCAGAATATATTTCTTCCCTTTTATATCAAACTTTGATAACCAACTCCCTGACATGTGCTGGGATATAGAGCTGGCAAGGGTTATCCCAGCAGCTATATAGACAGTCCTACAAATTGCATTGGCATGATGACAATTAAAGAAGAGATGATTAGTGGTACAACACTTTTTTTATATCAAAGGCTAAGCCGGACTGTATAAGGGCACTCCCAATGCAGACTCTGCCATAGTTTTTAGGGAAAATTGGTTGTGTAGCATCCAAAGATCGTGATCTTCGTAAAATACCACCAAAAGTTTGCGGCTCTGTAAAATACCACCGAAAAATTGGACCGTGAACCGAAAGTAGCATTCTGTTAAGATGAAGTCACGGAAGTGACGGAAGGCTCCGTCGCGCCCGTACGTGATGTTGTCGCGGATGCTCGTTGCGAATAGGAACGGCTCCTACGGCACCCCCGCTACCACATGCCTTAGCGCCAGTAGGTTGTGCTTACGCACGCCCTTGCCTGATAGGAGCGCGCGCCAGGACGTGACCTCGTACAACCGCTAGTAGGTTCCGGCGGCCAGAACCACGCGTCCTTGCTGAATTGAAGAAGCACGCGTCCAGCAGCGGCTCGGAGCGCTAGGAGACGGCCGCTGCGGCGGAAGATAGGATCTGGTCGAGCGCGTGGCGATGCCGCCGACCAGGACGCACGCTATGTGCATGAATGCGCCGCGCCCGCAGCCGGTGCCGGGTGCGGTCGGGAGCCCGGTACGGCGGCGGGTCATCAGGATGACGTAGCCGACGTAGACGAAGACAGAGTCGACGAGCAGCACAAGCGCGTGGAAGCGGCGCGAGACGAGGGCGCACCTGCCGAGCACCTTGATGCCACCAATGCGGTTGAGGATGTCGAGCGGCACCGTGTCTTTGAGCCGCTCGAACTGGTCGGCGGCCTTGGACCCACCGTAGGGGCCCTCCTCCACCTCCTCCTCCCGCCGCTCCGCCTCCATCCCATGCAGGCTACAAGCACACAGATCGGGATCGGGGAGAGGCGTCGGCGCGGGGAAGAATGGGGCGGGGCGAGAGCCGGGATGGCAAGGACATGCGCAAGTACAACCTAAGGGCGCTGCAACACGTGGTGGTGGTGGTGGTGGTGCCGCAGGAACCGTTCATATTCGCGGCGAGCATCACAAGAACATCCCGTACTGGCGTGACGGAGGCTTTCAGTTCCATCACTTTATTTTAACATAACGCTATTTTCAGTTCACGGTTCAATCTTTCGGTAGTATTTTATGAAGGCGCAAACTTTAGATGATATTTTACGAAGATCGCGATCTTTCGATGCTACGCAACCAATTTCCTCTAGTTTTTGCGGTTATTAATTACATATCTATTTATTGATTTTTGCTGATGTACATGTGACATTGTATTTATGGAAAAAAGAGAGGGGAAACGACGTCTAAGATAGACTCCGAGTCTACGCTTCAACCGATGCCGAAGAAACCATCTCCGTGCGCGTTGTGGAAGACGTTGATCGTTTCCATGGATCCGGTGCGCCTTCCCCTTCCCTCCCCATCGCCGCCACCCTAGTTCCCGCGCGCCGCCGGCTCGGAGCCTCGCGCGGCCACCTCGGACGTGTCCAGCCCGCCGTGGCTGCCCCGTCCCGGCTCGCTGCGGCCGTGGAGCCCGGTTCCCACGCGCCCGCCCGCGGAGCCCCGCGCCGGCGAAGAAGCGCACGCAGGAGAGGAATAGGAGCGCCGCTGCCCTGTCCGGCCCGCCGTGGCTGCCCCGTACTGGCTCGTCGCCGCTGCGGAGCCGGTTCGACGGAGCTCGCGCACGGCCGTCCGTCGCCGCCGCCATCGGAAGTCGCGACCGCCCGGCGGAGCTCGCGGGGAACCTGCCCGACGGAGCTCGCGGCCGTGTCTGCCACGGCTCACGCGCAGCTGTCCGTGCCGCCGCCTGTGGAGCTCGCGGCCCCCCGTCGCAGCTCTCGTGGAACCTCGTCCATAGCTGGCCGCGCCCGGGGCTCCGTCGCCACGCACCGCAGCGCCCGCGAGGTCGCGTTCCTGCGCGCGGCACAGGTGCCGCCATGGCTTCATGACTCCATCGGCGTTGCAGCTCGGCGAAGCCTCTCCTCAAGCTCGGCGTTGCAGGAGAGGGCGCGCTCCAGCTCAGCCACCGCCGCGCGGAGCTGATCTGCCGCGTCGCGTGCCACGGCCGCAACCACCGGGCACACGTGACGCATGGCGAGGGTGACACGCTTGTGCCTTCAGTCCTTCACGCCAGAATGCCACTGCCATGCTCAGCACTTGTGCGGTTTAGGCGTCGAGCGATTGAGAGCCACTAGCAATCGACGAGCATTCTGCCTTGCGCCTTCTGCCCGTGGTGCACGAAACCCATGGAGCAGAGGATCCGGTGGATTGTTGTTCAGATTTTAATCTAGACCCAAAGGTTAAAAAGTTGCATCGTGAAGGATGATTTCTTGACACGGTTTGTGAGTGCCCTAAGGAAGCTTAAGTTTGAACCCCGATCCTGCACTGGGTTACCAGTTTACAAGCAAGCACCACGCTCCAACCAGAACAGCAAAAAACACATCCTAACTTATTTTCATAATAAACTTATTTATAAATACAAATGTTATTATTTTCTAAAAAACTAATCAAATTTAATAAAGTTTGCGTGGCTCTGAGCATAATGACAATATGGGACCAGGGAGTACATGTCTACTCAGAAGCAAAATTTGTTCTCTGTTTTCTAACCACACGTGACGACCGAAGGAAATGCATGCAATCGAAACAAGCACTAGAGTTCATGGTAATCCTAGATCGTGCAGCTACCTACGTCCGTCATACCATGGGTACGGTGCTACTGATATTGACCGACGAAAATATGATCTCCAGCCAGTGAGAATATTTGCTGGACCGACGACCCTGCATGCACATGTGGGCTCGATCAGTCCTTGTTGGTTAATGGCCTGAGTAGTGAGCACTCTGCGTCTTCTCACCGATATTGGCTAGAAAGGGTTTGCGTGGCCTGGGCCATAGCAGATTACTCGAAGAAGTCGAACAAGATACTGACTGACCTCCTGGTCAGCTTTGGACCCATCTCGTAGACTCATCCATGCATGCTTTCGTGTACCACAAAACGCACCTGGTCAGTTCTAGCTAGCTAGTAGCTACCTCATGCTTCCGGAGTAGTAGATCACTACATTTTTCTACCTTCGGTATAGCATAGCTACTATCCTAGATAAAAAAAATTCCTCTTGTTCTCGAAAAAAAACCTAGATAAAAAAACTAAGCTATAGCATAGCTACTAACTTAGATAAAAAAAATACTCCAATTTGCGGGAGCATATAACGTGTGCAGCTAGTTTACATGCAAAATATTAGCAAAGCATAGTTTCGAGTAAACACCAACGAGTAAATTTGTATTATTGTGCGTTGGACCTGGATGGTGTGCTAAAAGGCACAAGATTTATATTGGTTCGGGCAGAACGTCCCTACGTCCAGTTTGAGGCTCCTGCTCGTGTTATTAGCACTGAAAGGTTCGTAGTAGGGGTTACAAACGAGCCAGAGAGACATGTCTTAAGTCTCTGATGGAAAGTTTGAAAGGACACTAAGAGCTTGGTGCTCAGCTATGTGTTATGTGATACGTGGTGTGTCCTATTGATCGGTCCCTTTAGTGGGATGCCCTGCCTTCTCTTTTATAGATCAAGGGGAAGCAGGGATTACAGATGGGAGAAAGAAGAAAAACCAGAGGCAAAGAAGGTCCTTCGAAGGTGCTGGGTCCTCCTTTTCCTCTGAGCGAGGCCTGCTGACATGGCAGACGGTGTCAGGGATAGCTCCATGCCAGGCGTCTGTCCGCTGATGATGTCATGCTCTGGATTGATCAGCAAGTGGTCACGTCTCATCCCGCCCTGGCGGGCGGCGCGACGGACCAAGGTGTTGATCCACGACCCTACGGGGAGCGGACGACGCAGTGACCGCACGTCCGTGTGGCAGAACCTCCTAAATTATATGGCCCACATGCACCTGTCACTGTCTGACGACCTCTGACAACTATGCATATGTTCCTGGTAACTTAAGAAGACTGTCGGATGTCCTCGGGGAACCCCGAATCATCCACGATTTCTGAGCAGGATCACATTACAGAGTCATTGCAGTATTACAATATTTATTCAAATATCTACACCAGAGTAAAACAGCGGAAGTATTACAATAACATAGTTTACAAAACAGTAGTTTCAAACCTTACAACTAAGTTCGATAATAATTACAAAACATAGTAGTGGAGTGGCATTATAACATAATACAAACACACAAATAGATTGCCCTGCCCAAGGGCCACGCATTTACTTATCGTCATCGTATTGAACAACAGTCATGCAGCACGGTCCAAAGCAGACCTACTCATGAGCCTCACCTGCAACAAGGGTCAACGAACCCTGAGTATAAAAGTACTCAACAAGACTTAACCGAAATAAAATTGATAGAACTCAGGAATGCAGGCTCATGGATTCAAGGTATGGCTTTAGCAATAATCAAAGTTCTTTTGCGTAAAAGCTCTTTAACAAAATTCTTTATATCAATATTTAAAACTTCATAAAGATCATATACAAAGCTGACATGATCCGAATTGAGATCATGAAACTTCATATCCAACACCTTCACAAACCTTATTCGAGTTCCAGTTATTAAACTACGATGATGAACAGAGAAGTGAGTCTCTATAACTGAGGAGCAACGACGATTCGAACTGATTAAACCCAGCTGGGAATTTCAGACCACACGACATATGTAGGTCCCCGACCTACATATATCAACCTACCCTCGGATCCTCTAAAACAAGAACGGGTCTGCGCCACCCGAGAATACAGTACTCCACCAATCCAGCCCATTGCCACGTGGGTACATGCTATTCCCGCCATCTCTCCACTCTCAGTGCGCGAGCAGCCATTCTCACAATAGAATAGCCAAGTTAAGGCTTACCGGAGTATGTGGTTAGTACTACAAAGTCTCACCTCACGCAGTTCAACAACGGATGGACCTCAATCGACATAGGCGAAAAGAACCCGCTCACAAGACCTCCATGTCTTGTGGCTCCCATACACCGAGTCCGTCCGGTCTAGATTTATTACTCCACATTCCCATATCACATGATAACATAAGTAACCAAAGATCCATTTAAAACTTGCAGATGACAGGTAATCACCCGACTTTCATCGTTCTAAGAATAGCTAAGCACAACTAGGCATATACAAATTAAAACTGGTAACAAGGTAAATATGGAAAAACAAGGTTGGTAATGCACCAATTCGGTTTTCACTTAACTCCTAATCACTTAATGCAGTAAATAAAAGCAAAAGCGAAATCAATTTGTAAATCACAAGGTAGGTTTAAATGCATCCGGGGCTTGCCTTCGTTGACGGAAAAGTTAGGTTCCGGAGTCGTTCCACAATTATCAAACCTGACCTCAACAGGTGGATTAACTTCCTCAACCACTTGATTAACTACCACGTGCTCACCTTAGTTCACTACACGTAGTAACAATGCCATGTTTAACATGATGCGAAATATAAAACATGATGCTCGATGATGTATGCAAAAATTAACAACTTGAATACAACTTTCCTTCGCGGTATAGTTACAAGTCAAACTAACTAAACCTTTTTCGTAACACTTAATTCCATTGCCAAGAATCATTATCAACTAATGACCCAAGGTCATCACTCAATCCAAAATTCAATCAAAACCTAAATCATTAAAGGTTACTATTTGCTTTTATGAATTAATTATTTAATTAAAAATTATGAAATAAATCAACTTGTTTCAATTGAGCTCAATTTTTTTGTAAACGTTCATCACATGATAACTAAGTGGAAAAATAATTTTCATAATTTTTGGATAAATAAATAAGACTAGAAAAATCATGAAAACTTATTTATTAATTAATTAAGCAATTTTTATCACATTCAAAAATTATTGAAAATCAACATTTCATATTTTTCCTAAATAATATACATCACAGAGAGGTCACACAAAAATTTTCATAATTTTTGGAGCTCTAAATAATTATACACAAAAATAACAAAAACTCATACTATTCATCCATTTCTGAAAAAGGAAAAATTCATTTTGAAACCCACGGTCACTGACAAGGTGACCCCACCCGTCATCCCCTTCCTCCCGCTTTGACTACGGTGATGGCGGCGCTGACCGACGATTTCTCGCCGCCTGTGAGACCAACGGCGACGGCGAGAGTACCAACATGATCACAAAGACAAGGCGCATCGATTTGGGGCATAAGCTGGACTAATTACGGCGAGGTTCGAGCTTGACACCGGCCATGGCGGACACGGCGGCTCGGCGGCGCTACGCCGGTGAAACAAGGCCGGTAGAGCTTAAACAAAAGGCACAGGAAGGTTCAGCAGCTCACCCCAAACATGATTTAGCAAAGAGCAAGACCGGAGAAGCAACGGTGACGCGGGTCGACGCTCACAGCGGCCACAGCGGAGCAAGCTACGACGACGGCGGTGCTCCGGCGACTATGATGGACAAAATGACCAAGCAACAAGGTATTAAGCACCACGGTATCAAGGCGAAGCTGGAGCTACGCTGAGCAAGAGCAAAGGCTCACCGGAGAGCGCTGGCCACGGTGACGCGCTTGCGACGGTGGTTCTGCCGGCCGCAAGGAAGAAAAGTGTCGAGCGGCGTTTCCCGGCGACGGCAAGCGACCAGGGCTGGTTGGCTAGGTGCGCAAGGATTAGGCGAAGTTGGGACTGGCTTTGCCGAGACGATGGAGGCACTACGGCGACGACACGGGCTCGCCGGAGTTGAGCGGTGGCGACGGGAAAAGCAGAGAAGAAGAAATGAGAAGAACGGCGACGGCACAAGCTTTAAAGGGCGGCTAGGAAGCAAGCAGAAGCCACGCCGCGACCTTGCCCACGCCAGCGCAGAGCCGAACACGGCCACGAGCACGCCTAGAAGCCAGAAGAAGGTCGTCGGCAGTGTAGCTTAAGCGGCGAGCACTGTTCACCATATTTACAGAATTGCCATCCGATTTAAAACTCAAATTACTCCCAAATTTATGTAACAACTCAAAAATCTCCAAAAATAAAAGTTGTTCAAAATCAAAAGTTCTACAACTTTGCTTTTATAACCACCCCCTAATTCGGTCTACATTTTGAAATGCAAATTTGCATTCAAAAAGGGGACATTTAAAGAATTGCGCCTTTTCAAATTACTTCATTTTTTTCTAAACAACTTTGAAAACTCCAAAAACAAACTTTGTACCACTCGACAAGCTCTACACTTTTGCTTTAAGGCTCAACCCCAAAATGTACTTTGATTTTGAATTAGGTTTTTTCGGGGTAAAACAAATCGCTGGAAATCAGGGTTTTCGGAAATTCAAATCCAAACAAAACTTTGAACTTGATCCAAACCATACAAGGCAACACATATAATATAAATGTAAACTTGTTTTAGTGTATGCATATAAAAGTTTTCACTAAGGCCAAATGCTTTGCAATGCATATGATGACTTGGCAGGTTTTAGTATTTAAAACACCCGGGGTGTTACAGTCCGTCACTGTAGAGGATGCAAGTCTTCTCCTAGACCATAGTGGTTGTCGTATTCTCCCGTCAGGATCCACGCCCGAGGGCAAATGGCGGCGCCCACAACACTGTAAGACAAATGTCAGCGCGTACAATTCAGGAGTGACCCGGCGAGCGGTGTAGTCACGCTCTCGATCGCGTGGATGAATCAATGTTGATGGCCATTAGCTCCTCCTCTTTGGGTACCCTACTATTGGTCCCCGATAGTAGCCCCCGAGCCCCTGGGCGATTCGAGTAGAATTTCCTGAGGGATTTTTTGATTTGCCGGCGGGTACACGCGAGCGCACTCGGTGGGTGTAGCCCCCGAGCCTGCATAGGAGTAGGATACTCCTTCGGAGGGTTTTTCGAATGAGAAAGTTTCGAGAGCCTCGGCCCTCTATCGTTGTCCATGGCGTGCCCTGAAGATGGCAATTTCTTGTTTGTTAAGGGTGGACCCTTTGCGGGTATGGTCCCGAGGTTTGATGGTTGTTTAGCCGAATAGCTCAATTGGGATCCTAGCATCCTGTTCGCGGAGATCCGGCTAGGGTCAGCCCGGCTGAGACTCGATCATGGGCCAAGACTCCCGTGAAGTTCGTGCGCCTAAGTTTTGGCTGCTCGCGGGCCCATCCTTTGTCATAAGGGTGCCTTGGGATGGCCGTCGAAACCGTTGGTGGGCCAACCCTCGAACTTCTGGTCCCAAGCAGGCCGGAGGAACATTTTTTGACATGTATCCCTTTTGCTGGTAAAGAGTCCTAGTCTACCCAGGGAGGTGAAACGTCCGGCACACCTTCGGAGGGAAAGGATAGAGAGTGCGAGCGCATATCTCACGACATGATGTGGTGGCGAATCATGGCAGGCGCGGAGATCCAGGCGGATGGTTGCTTTCCTCGCATCCGTCGCCCCTATAAAACCAAAGGGTTCGCCCCCAGGGTTTCATACTTTGCCTCCTTGCCTTTGCATCTACAACCTCCGCCGCCAATCGCCTAAGCCTCCCGCATCCGCATTTCAGCCGTCGTCGAATTCGCATCCACCACTCCAATCCTCCAATGGAGCCGTGGTGCCGCTTCGATATCACCCTCCAGCGCTTGGAGGGCCTCGTTCGCCGTAGTCTCCTTTGCGCGTGGACCGCCGCTAAGGAGTGGCAGCTGCCCGGCGATGAGGACGCGCCGTCGCCGTTCGATGGCTACATCGTGTCCTTCGCTCACTTCCATGAGCGGGGATTCATCACCCCCGCCCACAAGTTTCTTCGGGGATTGCTGCACTACTACAAAGTAGAGCTGCAACATCTTAATCCCAACGGAATCTAGCACATTGCGGCATTCATCGCCCTGTGTGAGGGGTTCCTGGGGATTAGTCCCCACTGCGACCTGTGGCGGTACTTCTTCACCATCACCCTCCTGAAGAAGCGGGAGAAGAAGCAGGAGCTAAACGTGCCGATGGGATGTGCTGACATTCAGCTTTGCAACAACCGCGTCAATGAGTATCCGTCGATGCGTCTGTCGACCTCCAACAAGGGGTGGCATTCGCATTGGTTCTACATCAAGAACGACGTAGCCGCCCCCTTGCCAAAGTTCACCGGGCGCCTCATCGAAGAGGTCCCAGAATCATGGAGGAGGTGGGGAGTCCTGGAGAAAGACAAGAAGAAAATCTAGGACCATCTCACCGCCGTCCGAATTTTGAAGGAGAGGGGCATGAAGGGGTCGGGGATCATTGGCGCCTACCATGCGCAAAGGGTGGCACCACTGATGAGGCACGCGCTTCCCCTACACATGATGGCACCCGGGGCGTCACTCGATGGGACGGCGCTTGCCGAGGGAGCACTCTCCCTCTCCGAAGTGGTGCAGCGCATCAAGGAGGCGATGGAGCCTCCGTGGGACGATGCCGGTGCTGTCCTTGATTTTGTATATCCAGTGCCGGGGCATCCCCCAATGCGGCCAAAACTAGGGTACATTGTCTTCGTATGTTTTCTTTCCTTGTGCCTCCTTTTAACTAAACTCCCGACCTCTTATTGATATAGGGGGACCAGCCGAAGAAACTCATCCTTACAGATCTTCCGGCTCCGCTGCCATAGGACCCCGCTGTGACGGCGGCCAACCGCGCCATGGCCGAGTGGCAGCGGAAGGCAAAGGAGGACGAGAGGAGGAAGAAGTAGAAGCTACATGCGCGGGAGCGTGGGGAGGAAACCGATAGTGACGATGATGACAACGAGGAAGAAGAAGATGAGGTAGTTGCCGATACCAAGTGGAATGACCTGGAGAGCGAGGATACGCTGACCCTTCCTGTTCCATGCAAGGGATGGTGCGGTCGTGAGGCCAGAGGAGGTGGGCCAGACCATCGGCCCGCCCTCAGAACCATCAGGGGCGGGCTGATCTGCCGCCGCGCCTGAGGTGCCAGCGGAGGGGAGCGGCCCCACCATCGTGCATTATGATTCAGTGGGGGCGGACAGATCTGCCGCCATGCCCGAGGTGCTAGCGGGGGCGGGCGGATCTGCCGCCGCGCTCGAGGTGCTAGCGGGGGTGGGCGAATCTGCCACCGTGCCCAAGGTGCCGATGGTGGGGGATGGCTCTGTCGCCGTGCCCACGAGTGCAAGGGAGGCGAGCCCCGAGGCCTGGGAGTAGGGGGCGGGCACAAAATGGCCCCATCCTGAGGAGGCAGAGCAGGGACCTGGGGGTTCGTCCCCCAAACTTATCCTTCACCCGACAACGCTGATGTAAGCCATTGACTCTTCTATTTTCTCTGTTTTTCTTTATTTTTAGCGTGACTGACGCCCTCTGTTTCTCGCAGCGTCCTGAGATGGGGTACTTCTTTGGCACTGGCGCCCAAGAAGAGCGTGGCCATTCAGGCGAGACGGTGGCTGTCGCCCGACGTCACTCTCGTCTTGGGCAGAATCGGAGCCGGTGTCATAGCCTCGTCGGCCGGTCAGGCACAGCCCGCGGTGGTGCCCGTGCCCTCGGCGGGTCAAGCTGATGCGGGGGCTATAGGAGCACCCTCGGAGGTCGCCGAGCAACCAGTGACGGAGGTGATTCCGCTGCCAACGTCGGAGCAGACCAGTGATCGGGGAGTTTTTATAATGAAACTGATAAGTTAAAAGTGTGCATTTATTAGGGGTAAAAGCGACGTAGCTGCTTGATGTTCTAGGCATTGGTGAAGACCTCGCCATCAATGGTTTTTAGTTTGTAGGTGCCTGGCCGGAGTACCTCTGCGACCATGTACGGTCCCTCCCATGGGGGGGGGGAGAGCTTGTGGCAGTCCTTGTTACTCTACATGAGGTGGAGGACCAGGTCCCCGACGTTGAAGGCTCGGCCCCGCACTCGTCGGCTATGGTACCGTCGCAACACCTGTTGGTACTTGGCCGAGCAGAGGAGGGCGACATCATGAACTTTGTCCAGCTGGTCCATGGCGTCCTCATGGGATGCCTTAGCTCCCTATTCGTCATATGCTCTAATCCTTGGCACTCCATAGTAGAGGTCAGTTGGGAGGATGGCCTCGGAACCATAGTAGAGGTCGTATGCTTTGATCACTGTTCGTCGTGTAGCTGGTGGCTCAACTAGGGGTTGTCCTCAGGCTCCAGAGTACCAAAGGAAGCTCGGCGACCCAGCGTGCACTGAATTTGTTCAACCGGTTTAAGATCCTAGGCTTGAGGCCCTGAAGGACCATGTCATTTGCGTGCTCGACCTGCTCGTTCGTTTGGGGATGCATGATGGCGGCCCAATCGACCCGGATTGGTATTCATCACAGAATCGAAGGAACTTCTTTCTGGTGAATTGCGTGCTGTTGTCCATGATGATGGAGTTTGGGACTCCAAAGCGATGGACGATGTCGAAGAAGAACATCACGGCCTACTCGGATTTGATCGCGGAGATCGGCCGAGCTTCTATCCACTTGGTAAACTTGTCTATGGTGACAAGCAAGTGGGTGTAGCCCCTAGGCGCCTTTTTGAGTGGTCCAACCAGATTGAGTCCCTAGACTATGAATGGCCAGGTGATGGGGATCGTCTAGAGCACTTGGGCTGGTAGGTGAGTCTGTCGAGCATAGTACTTGCACCCTTCGTAGGTGCATACGATTTGCTCGACGTCGGCTACCGTGGTAGGCCAGTAGAATCCCAGTCAGAACGCATTTCTGACTAGGGTTCTGGGCGCGGCATGGTGATCGCAGACCCCACTATGGATATCGCTCAGCAATCGCTTCCCCTGTTCGAAGGGGATGCAGCGCTGCAGGATCCTAGTGTGGCTTCGCTTGTAGAGTTTGCCCTCCACAAGAACAAAGGACTTGGCATGACATGCAAGCCATCGAGCCTCCATCCTATCCGTTGGTAGTGTGTCACAGAGGAGGTAGTCGAGGTAGAGTGCCCTCTTGTCGACTAGAGGGTCGGACTCCATCGCTGGGTCCTCTTTGAGCTCCATGACTTTAGGGACGGATGTAGCCGATGGTTGGTCTGCCCCTGGACCAGGAGTGGATAGACTATCACTGCATTGTTCTAACCCCTCGTAGTGAATCGAGGGCTGGTGCTGGTCGCTGGCAAAGACACCCGTTGGCACCAGCTCTCGACTAGATACTGCTTTTGTAAGCGCATCGGCTGCCTCGTTGAGGCGCCTCGGGATGTGATTGAGTTCAAGGTTGTCAAACCTGTCCTCCAACCGGTGGACTTCTTGGCAGTACACAGTCATCTTGACATTGTGGCAGTTTGACTCCTTCATGACTTGGTCGACGACCAGCTGGGAATCCCCTCGAACGTCGAGGCGTCGAATGCTCAATTCAACGACAATGCGTCGGTCGTTGATGAACGCCTCGTATTCGGCTATGTTGTTGGAGGAGGGGAAATGGAGACGGACCATGTACCTCATGGATACCCTGAGGGGTGACACGAAGACCAGCCCTATGCTAGAGCCCTTCTTTATCAGCGATCCATCAAAGTACATTGTCTAGTACTCTTGTTCGACGCCCGCCGGTGGCATTTGGACCTCGGTCCATTCCATGATGAAATCAGCCAACACCTGGGACTTAATGGCCATCTGGGAGGCATATGCAATGCCCTGACCCATCAGCTCGAGCACCCATTTTGCGGTTCTTCCTGTGGTGTCCTGGTTTTGGATGACCTCGCCGAGGGGGAAGGACATCACGACCGTCATTGGATGTCACTCGAAGTAGTGGCATAGCTTCCTCCTGGTGATGAGGATAGCATACAAAAGCTTCTGGATTTGGGGGTAACGGGTCTTTGAGTCGAATAAGACCTCGCTGATGAAGTACACCGGGTGCTATACTTTGAGGGCATGCCCTCTTCTTCCTGCTCTACTACTAGGGCGGCGTTGACCACTTGTGTGGTGGCCACGATGTATAGCAGAAGGGGTTCTCCCTCATTGGGAGGAACCAAGATTAGAGCCTTTGTCAGGAGCTGTTTAACCATGTCAAGTGCTTCCTGGGCCTCGGAAGTCCATTCGAAGTGATCGGCCTTCTTTAGAAGTTTATAAAGGGGGAGACCTCGTTCGCTGAGGCATGAGATGAAGCGGCTGAGCGTGGCGAGGCACCCCGTAACCCGCTGTACCCCCTTTATGTTCTAAATTGGGCCCATCCTCGTGATGGCTAAGATCTTCTCTAGGTTGGCTTCGATGCCCCGCTTGGAGACGATGAAACCAAGCAGCATGCCCCTCAGGACCCCAAAAACACACTTCTCGGGATTGAGTTTGATGTCGTTCGCTCAGAGTTTTGCAAAGGTCTGCTCAAGATCGGCTATGAAGTGGTCAGCCCATTCGGATTTGACCATGATGTCATCAACATAGGCCTCAATGGTCCGCTCGATGAGGTTCCCAAAGCACTTGAGCATACAGTGCTAGTATGTAGCCCCAGCATTTTTAGACCGAATGGCATTGTGATGTAGTAGAACGATCTAAAGGGGGTGATGAAAGATGTCATGAGTTGGTTGGATTCTTTCATCGCAATTTGATGGTACCCGGAGTACGCATCAAGGAAGCAGAGGGTTTCACATCCCGAGGTAGAGTCAACTATCTGGTCTATGCGCGGCAAAGGAAATGGATCTTTTGGGGATGCTTTGTTGAGACCCGTATAGTCAACACACATCCTTCATTTCCCACTCTTCTTTCATACAAGAATAGGATTGGTTAACCACTTTGGGTGGTACACTTCCTTGATGAATCCGGCCGCCAAAAGCTTTGCAATCTCCTCGTCGATGGTCCTGCGTTTCTCCTCATCGAAGCGACATAGGCGTTGTTTCACTAGATTGGAGCCTAGGTGGATCTTCAAGGTGTGCTCGGTGACTTCCCTCAGAATGCCTGGCATGTCCGAGGGTTTCCACACAAAGATGTATTTGTTGGCACGGAGGAAGCCGACAAGCGCGCTTTCCTATTCAGAGGAAAGCGTGGTACCAATGCGCATCATTTTTCCCTTAGTGCTCCCGGGGTCCACGAGGACCTCCTTGGAGCCCTCCACTGGTTCGAAGGACCCGGTCGACCACTTGGGGTCAGGTGCTTCTTCGGCGACCTCCTTCCCAAGGGCCGCGAGCTCTACGGAGGCGACGATTGCTGCGGCATGATCACAGCACTCAACCTCGCACTCGTAGGCGCGCTGAAAGGAGGTGTCGACGGTGATGATCCTACCTAGGCCCGACATCTTTAGTTTGAGGTAGGTGTAGTTGGGAACGGCCATGAACTTTGTGTAGCATGGTCACCCTAGGATGGCGTGGTAGGTTCCGTGGAACCCAACCACTTCAAAGGTGAGGGTTTTCGTCCTATAGTTGGACAGACCCCTGAAGGTGATGGGCAGATTGAGCTACCCGAGTGGCAAGGCCTGCTTTCTAGGCACGACTCTATGGAATGGCGCTCCGGTTGGCCGAACGCGCGCTCGGTCGATGCCCATGGCATCGAGCGTCTCGGCGTGCAGGATGTTGAGGCCGCTGCCTCCATCCATCAGTACCTTGGTGAGGCACTTTGTACCGATGATCGGGTCGACCATGAGCGGATATCTCCCTGGTTGTGGGACCCTCTCTAGATGGCCGGTTCGGTTGAAGGTTATGGTAGATTCTGACCATCGAAGGAAGGTGGGTGTGGCCAGTTTGGTCACATAGACCTCGCGGCATGTGATCTTCTGGCGGCGCTTGTAGTCGTAGGCCTCCGATCCTCCGAAGATCGTGAGGCAGCCATCCGGTGTTGGAAATCCGTCGTCCTTCTCCTTGGCGTCATCCGCGGTGGGGTTAGGGTCCTTTCTGTGCTCCTCTTTGTTGGAGCCTTCGGACAAGAACCGTCGCATGAGGCTGTAGTCCTTGTATAGATGCTTGACCGAGAAAGCATGGTTTGGGCATGGGCCCTCGAGTAGTTTTTCAAAATAGTTCGAAGTGCCCTCCATGGGCTTCCGACCACCTCTCCGGTCAGCGGTGGCCATGAGTGAGCCATCACACTGTTGCTTCTTGTTCTTCTTTTTGGCGGGACGATTGGAGTGCCTTCGCCGGTGTCCTCATTTCGCCTTACCTTGCCATCGAGGCGATCGAAGACAGCTTTGATCACTTCCTCACTCGAGGTGTGGCTGGTGGTGATGTCCAGGAGTTCCTTGGTGGTTCGTGGGCCCTTATGTCCTAGCTTGTGAACTAGAGACTCTCAGGTGGTCCTAGACAGGAAAGCTCCTATAACGTCGGCGTTGGTGACGTTAGGGAGCTCGTTGCATTATCGGGAAAAGCGCCAGATGTACGCATGGAGAGTTTCTCTAGCCTTCTACCGATAGTTCTTGAGGTCCCACGGGTTTCTAGGGCACTTGTATGTGCCCTACAAGTTTCCCACGAAGATCTCCTTCAGGTCCGCCCAACTTTGGATTCTGTTGGGCGGAAGGTGTTCCAACCAGGTTCTTGCTGAATCGACCAAGAACAATGGAAGGTTGCGGATAATGAAGTCATCATTATCTGCACCACTGGCTTGGCAGGCAAGCCGATAGTCTTCAAGCCATAGTCCAGGGTTTGTTTCCCTAGAGTACTTTGGGATATTAGTTGGTGTCGGTACCTTGGCGGGAAGGCAGTGTTGAGGATGTGTCGGCCGAAGGCCTAAGGCCCCGGCAGGCCAGGGCTGGGGCTTTGGTCCTCGCTGCTGTTGTAGCATCCGCCATGACAACGGTGATAGCCATGTCTGGCTCCCCCTCTCGGGTCATGGTAGGCGCGTCTGCGGGCGTACAGGGTGTTGCGCGCGTCATGATTGCGGCCGAGACGCTGGCGCACCGAGACCGTGGTGTGCTGCCTACTTCCTTGTGGTTCCTTGTGCTTCTTGGAAGACCAAGACACAAGTGATCTACCAAGCAAATGGCACCCTCTGGATGTGCTTTTTCTATCAACTTTGCAACTGGCATAATCCGAATCGGAATAGCCAATTAATTCAAATCTAGCTCCTTTGGGATATCAAAGGCCAATGCTTGGTGTGTGCTTAAGGTACCTAAGGATTCTTTTAACGGCACTTAAATGAGCTTCCTTAGGATTAGCTTGAAATCTAGCACACATACACACACTAAATATGATGTCGGGCCTAGATGCGGTTAAATATAACAAACTACCAATCATAGAGCGATAGAGAGTTTGATCAACCGTTTTACCTCCCTTATCTAGGTCGAGATGTCCATTAGATAGCATTGGTGTCTTGATTGGCTTATATTCATCCATTTTGAACCTCTTGATAAGATCATTTGTATATTTCTCTTGAGAGATGAAAATCCCTTCTCTCATTTGCTTGACGTGAAAACCAAGAAAGAATGTAAGCTCTACAATCATAGACATCTCAAACTCCTTCGACATCAATTCACCAAACTCTTTGCAAGAATATTTATTTGATGACCCAAAGATGATATCATCAACATATACTTGACAAATGAAGATATATCCATCAAGCTTCTTGGTGAATAATGTGGTGTCGACCTTCCCAATGGTGAAGCCCTTCTCAATGAGGAAATCCCAAAGACACTCATACCAAGCTCTTGTGGCTTGCTTAAGCCCATATAGCGCCTTGGACAACCTATAAACATGATTAGGATATCTAGGGTTTTCAAACCCGGGAGGTTGATCAACATAGACTAGTTCATTTATAAAGCCATTTAAAAATGCACTTTTAACATCCATTTGATATAATTTCATTTCATGATGTGATGCATATGCTAGGAGGATACGAATGGCTTCAAGTCTTGCAACCGGTGCAAAGGTCTCTCCAATATCCAACCCTTTAACTTGAGAGAACCCCTTTGCTACTAGTCTTGCCTTGTTCCTCACAACAATGCCTTGGTCATCTTGCTTGTTGCGGAACACCCACTTTGTTCCAATGACTCTTGCACCTTGTGATCGCTCTTCAAGAATCCAAACTTCATTGCGGGTGAAGTTATTTAACTCTTCATGCATGGCATTTATCCAATCCAGATCTTGAAGAGCTTCTTCTACCTTGGTAGGCTCAAAGCAAGAGACAAAAGAGTGATGTTCAATAAATGAAGCAAGTTTTTGTGAGCGAGTCATTACACCCTTTGATGGACTCCCTATGATGAGATCTTATGGATGAGTTTGTAGTAGAGGTGTATTTCTTCTATCAACCACTTGAGGGGGAGGTTGTAGAGCATCAACATCTTGTTCTTGTACCACCATTTGATCATGGGAGACACGAGTATCTTCATTTTCAACTCTTCCATCTTTATCACCATCTTGTGGCACTTTTGATGAAGAAGGTGGATTAATCACTTGTACATCATCTTCATCATCTTGAGGCTTGATGTCTCCAACCGGAATGTTCTTCATAGCCTCCCTCAATGGTTCATCACCTACATCATCAAGATTCTCATGTGCTCCTTGGGAGCTATTAGATTCATCAAATTCCACATCATATGTTTCTTCAACCAAGCCGGTGGCATGATTAAATACTCTATATACTTTGGACTTTAATGAGTAACCAACAAAAAAACCAATATCACAACATCTTTGAAACTTCCCTAGGTGTTTCCGCTTCTTGTAGATGTAGCATTTGCAACCAAATACCCTAAAGAAGGAGACGTCCGGTTTCTTCCCATTGAGCAACTCATAAGGTGTCTTGCCAAGAAACTTTTGAAGGAATAGGCGATTGGATGCATAGCATGTGGTGTTGATAGCTTCCACCCATAGAGCTTCAAGGGTGTTGTACTCATCAAGCATTGTTCTTGCTAGTGTGATTAATGTCCGGTTCTTTCTCTCAACTACACCATTTTGTTGAGGAGTATATGTTGTGGAGACCTCATGCTTGATCCCAACTTCATCACAATAGGCTTCAATATTTGTGTTGTCAAACTCTTTCCCATTGTCACTTCTAATCTTCTTGAGCTTCACTTCAAACTCATTTTGTGCTCTCTTGGCAAACTTCTTGAAACATGATGCCACTTTGGATTTGTCATGAAGGAAGAATACCCATGTGTATCTAGAGTAGTCATCAACAATCATAAGACAATAAAGATTTCCTCCCAAACTCTTGTATGTTGTTGGTCCAAATAAGTCCATGTGAAGGAGCTCTAGCACTCTTGTGGTTGACATGAAAGCTTTTGTAGGATGAGTGTTTGCAACTTGCTTGCCAGCTTGACATGCACTACAAAGCTTCTCCTTCTCAAATTTCACATCCTTCAACCCTCTCACCAAGTCATTCTTCATAAGCTTCTTGAGTGAGCTCATCCCAACATGAGCAAGTCTTCTATGCCATAGACACCCAAGTATTGTTTTGGTGAATAGACATGTCTTCAAGTTAACATCTTCGGAGGTGAAATCTACTAGATATAGGTTGTTGTATCTAAATCCCTTGAATATCACTTGATCATCATCTTTCTTGGATGCAACCACTTCCTTCTCGGTAAATTAGCATTGAAAGCCAAGATCACACAATTGACCAACGGATAGCAAGTTGAAGCTCAATGAAGCAACATATAGCACATTTGAGATTAAATGATCATTTGATATTGCCACTTTGCCCAATCCTTTAACTTTGCCCTTTGAATTATCTCCAAATGTGATTCTTTCTTGTCCATCTACTTCTTCATCTAGTGAGGTGAACATACGAGGATCACCGGTCATATGTTGTGTGCAACCACTATCAATTACCCAATGACTTCCACCGGTCTTGTAGTTCACCTACACACAAGAGATCAAGCTTTAGGAACCCAAACTTGTTGAGGGCCCTTGACTTTCTCAACAAGTGACTTTGCAACCCAAATTTTCTTAGGCCTATTCTTATTGGGAGGTCCTAAGAACATAACTTTCATCTTTCCACTAGAGTCCTTTCTAAGCATGTAATGAGCATTGAAGGTAAAGGGTCTAGCATGCTTGGGCAAGGGTTGTGGTGGTGGAGTTTGACACTCATGGGCAAAGTGACCTTCTTGTCCACACTTAAAACATCTCTTTGGCTTTGGCTTTAACTTGTGTTGTTGTTGTTGAGCTTGAGCCTTCTCTTGATTTGCCAAATATCCAATTCCACTTCTATCCATCTTCATGACGGTGTTCATTAGTAGCTCACTTTGAAGATGCTTGCCTCTTGTGAACTTGCTCAATCCAATCTTGAGGTGTTCTTTCTCTAACTTGAGCTTCTTGTTCTCTTTCTTCAGTGCATCATTATTTTTCTCTTCCTTGAGTTTCTTGTTCTCTTCTTTTAGCTTCTCATTCTCAAGAATCAAATCACCATCATGATCAAGAGTTTCTAGCACTATAGTGTTGGTGGTTTTAAGCTCTTCAAGATCTTTCTTGAGCTTTTCATTATCATGCTCGAGCATGACATACTCATCATAGTTGTCGGTTTCAACCACTTGCTTGCCTTTGCCACTAGATCCTTGCTCAATGCTCTCAACAATTAAATCATCACATGATGTAGCTATATCAATCTTAACAACATCGTTAGTAGCATCATGTGGCTCATTGGATAAAAATTCTTGAGCAATAACAAGATTATCATGATTGATCTTGAGAGTTGTATATTCTTCTTTTAACATATTATGGCTAGTGATGAGCTCATTGTGTATCCTCTCAAGTTTATCATGTTTTTGTTTAAGCTCTTTCTTAGAAGATTTGAGCTCCTTGAGTTTGGATGACATAGCATCATTTGCTTCTCTAAGCTCAACACTAGCCTTTCTGCTATGTCACATTTAGCTAAAAGAGAATCATTCTTAGCTTCTAGCTTGTCATTCTTAGTTCTAGTCTTTCTAATGATCTTAGTGTATTGATTTAGCAATTTAACAAGATCATCATATGAAGGTGATTCAAATTCTTCATCATCATTATCACTATCACTATCACTATCATCATTGTTAGCATGATCATCACCACTACTATCATGATCATTTGATACCTTTTGTTCACCCTTGGCCATAAGGCATAGGTGTGTAGAGGATGATGGCGGTGGTGTCGGTGAAGATGATGAAGAGTTAATCACAATAGCGGCCACCTTCTCGTTGTCACTATCATCATCGGATGAGCAACTAGATGAATCAATGTCCATGAGCCAATCACCGACGATGTATGCCTTTCCATTCTTCTTCTTGTGGAAGTCCTTCTTCTTGCCATCTTTCTTCTTGTATGGCTTGTTTTTCTTCTTCTCATCTTCATCTTCATTAATTGAGTCATGTTTCTTGCCCTTGTACTTATTCTTGTACTTGTCTTTCTTGGGCTTGGTGCATTGATGTGCTAGATGACCAAGTTCTCCACAATTGTAGCAATCCATCTCCGAGATTGGCTTCCTTCTTGTGCTAGTGAAGAACTTCTTTTTCTTGCCATCAAACTTGATGCCATTCTTGTTGAGCTTCTTTAGCATCTTGGCGGTTCTTCTCACCATGAGAGTAAGACTTGCATCATCAACTTCATCATCACTTGAGCTCTCATACTCAATTCTTGCTTTGCCCTTCTCTTGGCTAGCCTTAAATGCTAAGTCTTTGTCTTTCTTCTTGTTAGAGGATGAGCCATCTTGTGGTGTGATGTGCATGTACATCTCATGAGCATTGATCTTTCCCAAGATTTGAGTCAGTGTAGCGGTGGAAAGATCACCTTGATGAAGCACGGTCACAATATGCCCATATTTATCAATGTGGAGGACACTCAAGATTTTTCTTACAACATCGGATGGTTGCATTTGAGTGAGTCCAAGCCCATTGACTTTCTCTACAAGAACATTCAAGCGTGAGTACATTTCATTAGCACTCGCTTTGGAAAGCATCTCAAAAGAATTAAGCTTTTTCATTATGAGATGATAGCGTTCCTCACGCTCGCTCTTAGTTCCCTCATGGAGCGCACAAATGTCTGACCATAGTGCATGGGCATCCTTATGGTTCCTCACCCGGTTAAACACATCTTTGCAAAGGCCTCTAAATATGGTGTTTCTATCCTTTGCATTCCATTTCTCATAGTTCACTTCATCGCCTTGAAGGTGCATGGGATCCCCAGGTTTTGGGAAACCTTGTGAGGCAGCTCTAAGTATTCCAACATCTAGAGCTTCTAAATACTCCTCCATGCGGATTTTCCAATATGGAAAATCATCTCCCTCAAATATAGGAGGAGGACCATCCCCATGAGACATCTTTCTCTAGATGGTTAAGTCTAATTTCGTGAGCATGAGGCTCTGATACCAATTGAAAGGATCAAGATGCCCAAGATGGGGGTGAATTGGGCTAATTCTAAAATTCTTTGCAATAATCAAACCCTACACTTAGCCCACTTCACCCCTTGTGCCTAGAAAGTGATTCTATTGATCTACCACACAAAAGTTTAGCACCCTAAGTTCCAATCCTACTCTAGCATGGCAATTCTAAGTATGTAAAGACAAGAATTGAATTGCTCAAATGTAAATGCTTAAAGTAAAGAGAGAAGGAGGAATACGGTGATATTTTGCCGAGGTATCGGAGAGTCGCCACTCTCCACTAGTACTCGTTGGAGCACCCGCGCAAGGGTGTAGCTCCCCCTTGATCCGTGCAAGGATCAAGTGCTCTCTATGGGTTGATTCTTCGACACTCCGTCGCGGTGAATCACCCACAACCACTCACAACTTGAGTTGGGTCATCCACAAGCTCCGCCGGATGATCACCAAGCTCTCAATCACCACCAAGCCATCTAGGTGATGGCGATCACCAAGAGTAACAAGCATGAACTCTCACTTGACCACGACAAGCTTAATGAGAAGGGTGGATGCACACTTTGCTACTCTTGCTTTCACTAATGAGGCCTCTCTCTTGGATTCTCAAATCTCAATCACCTCACTAGGACCTTGCTCTTCTTGGCACTCTCAAGGGTATTTCTCAGCTGTTGGAATGAGCAAAAGTGATCCCTTGAGTGAATAAAGGAAGTATTTATAACCCCTCATTCAAAACAAACCGTTATGTGCCTCTACGGGGAGACCGAACGCTCCAGTCTGTTCTCCCCAAAACCGAGCAGTTAAGTGATGACCGAACATTGACCAGTGTCCGGTTAGCACTGACCGGACACGTCCGATCATGAAAACTGCTCTCTAGAACCTTGCTGGAGTTGACCGGACTCTTGCGCCTAGCGTCCGGTCACTCACCTCTTAGCGTCCGGTCGCACCAGACGACTTCACCTTGATCAAATGAAATGACCGGACTCTGCATGACATCGGATCCAAATACACGGAACCAGCGTGCGTTCGGTCAACATTTGACCCTCCATTCACTTCCAACTCGCAATCATATGTGAATGAAGTTTGCTCCAATTGATCTAAGGGCTATTTAGGAGCTACCTAGTGCTAGATTTGACAAGTGTGCACCACACCTAACCCACTAGACTCACCTAGGTCAAGCTACCCGTCCATACCCCCCTTAATAGTATGGCCAAAGGAAAGACAAAGTCCTAAACTACTCTAAGTGTCTCTTCAACACCAAACGACACTTAGAACTAGTACATCCTTAACCTTGTCGTCCATCCTTTGAAAACCAAAATGATTTCCATTGTAGGGGCATGACAACCATGATTGCCCAACCAATTGCCATTACCATGACCTAACTTAATTGCATCTGCAAAACACACGTTAGTCACAGTAATCTCGTATTGTCATTAATCACTGAAACCCAACTAGGGGCCTAGATGCTTTCAAAGGGAAATTATTTTTTTTAATATTGATGCATTTGCAAATATTGAGATTTGAAATTAAGAATGCATCAAATGTGTGATAACTACCGATTTACCTTCGGCAAGGGCTCACCATTTTAAGTCCATTGAGTAGGACTTCTCCATTGATTTTAGCTTGCATTTGTGATATCCAATCCTGGAGATGAGGATATGGAGAATGCACTTTTTTTGTTTTTGCCATGCCATCTTGATCTTCATGTGGTTTGGCTTGGCTGGTGTGTGATCCATCTTTCTTTTGATCAAGGTTTATCCCTGTATAAGGTTAGTGGACAATACATACCTGAGGGATTTTACAAAGGTTTTGAAACAATAGTGGTTGATGTTATGAGCTAAAGGTTTTCCTCTATGCTAATGAAAAGTTGGTATTCATGTTTAGTTAGCAAAGAGAGCCCCTTTTTTCAGATTCAAAGCCTTTGTTTATTCAAAGTTCACCAAATGAGTTTTGATTTATTTATCTCCGTTATGAATTCATCTCAAGGACTTACCCACATGAATTTCATAATATCCTGCAGGGGTTAGTCCATGCATGCACCCAAAGTCTACACTTAGCAGTTTCAGTTCAAAAATCAAACTAGACTCCATGTCCAATTTGATTAAGGTAGGCTAATTAACCTAAACACCACGCTTAATTTTAAATAGCCTATGGAAGTATGGTCATTGCATCTAAACTTCAAACTGAGCACCATGCTTACTTTAAAAAATGTATGACCAATACCCAAACCAAAGCATACTAGTGTAGAGAAAGGAAGCATGAAAGGATAAACATGATATTTACTCAAACGAAGGTGAGAACTTTGAATGGCAAATCAGAGAACCATTGTTTTTTATATGCAAGCAATGCAAATGGGGTGGATGTATGCAATTAAACAAACATGCCATGGTTTTGGGAAAGAAAATTAGATGCGGTACATGGAGTGGTAAAAAGGAAATAAAAAGATGGGAAAGTTATATTTTTTTGGGTTGGTTCTTTCATACCTTGATCGATTCATCACCCACAATTTGTGATTGAATTGTGAGTGATGCAATGTAGTTGTACCATCACATATGGTGGTCTTGTTTTCTCTTGACGGTGATCGTCTCTTCATCTACATATAATTAGTATGTATATACCTTTCTGGCAGGATGGAGGTGTTGATTGTTCATGAATGATTGGGCACCCTAGGCTCGTGATGATTCCTTTTCTTTTTTCTTGTGGAATTGTGCCAGAAGGTCAAACGGCTAGTGTTGCCCTGTTTATTCCACATTTAATAGGACAAGGATAATCCCACAAAAGCTAGAGATAAACTAGGTTAGCAGATATCAAGGTCAATATCGAAATCTTTACGCTAATTGCTTCCCCGGCAACGACGCCAGAAAGCTTGTTGGTATTTATTAACGCAAATAGAGAAATCCACAAGCGCAAGGATACCGTTGTAACTTTCACCTAGGAGTATTCTAGGGTATCGTATTTATCCTCAGGGAAGCAATGGTTAAAGAACTTGATAGTTGACCATCATGTATCCACTAACTAGTATACTCACTACACTAATGTAGGGGTAAATGATAACCTATGAGTTTTGTATAAGTGACACACACAGGAGAACTCCATGATAAGATAAAAGAGCAGACAGGCTAAGCTGGTGTTGACGGTAATTAACAACCATTATAAACCATCAATATAACATGCATAAGGGCATAAATATAATCACCAACAAAGGTTTAGGGGTTTAAACTAACAAATTCCATGAGTTTTGGTGAATCTGTATTTTCTGTAGGGTTTATTCAGAAAACCGTCAAGGTGGACCTACATGTCAGATTTAATTGCGCTTATCCACAGTGAAACGGACACCAGAAGGTTCTAGAAGACTCGAGAGGACTCCATGCCAAAGCGGAGGGCGAGAGGCTACCAAGTGGGGCCGCCTGGCCCATGGGTCCACCTGTCAGCCTCCGCATCATAATGTCGGTTCTTCACTGCCTCCTAGGTTGCATCTATGTCGTCATTTAAGTCAGTATGATCTAAGGGCTCACGTTGGATGCTCCGGCCTATATATATCAGCCCCTGCCCCCCTAAAGGCATAAGTCATTTGAGAAGATAAAAACCTAATCATCCTTAGAGCTCCACCATATTCTAGGGCATAGCTAGTTAGGATAGGTCTAGAGGGAGGCAAGCAGGCTTTGCTTGGATTCCCGATCTTGTCAAGAGTGTGGTTCGGTATAACCTTTGTACCCCCTCTTTTTGTTTCTCCATTACTTTTATATGCTAGTTACAATTGTTATGACAATATTAGAATTCATCTTATTCATGTTCTTTGTTATAATGTTCATCGTCTACTTTGGTAATATGCTTAGTATAGCTAGTTTATCATTATATCCATGCATAAGTTCGTATAGCACTCGCTCCGCTGCGCACGGGGTGAGTGGTCGACATTGTGTAAGTGTGGTGCTTATACATTGTATACCTGCGGATACACCCTATATTCTAGGTCATATGGTAGATCGTGGATGTGACACTCTCGTTGAGTCCTTTGTAGTCCACTCCCCGAATATAGGAGCACGTAGGGTCCGGTTACGAAAGAAGAGCAAGCTCTGTTCTTAATCTTCCTTAGTAATATCCCTCATGTGTAGATATGACGATAATCTTAGCAATGACTACTAGATATAATTGCACTAATCAATGTATGCTTTGACTTGTAATTAAGAATAACTTTGGAATTATTCCTTTAATATTCTACCTGACCATGGTAATGCCATAGAAAGTAGTACTCTGAGTGATTTATCATTATTATTAATCAATACTTATTACATATATATCTTATCCTATGACTTACCCCTGTTATGAGTGGAGCATTGGTTATGGTTTATTTCTCCTTCAATAGTATAAGTTATCAATACATATCCTTGCTAAACCTTCCCTATGGTAAAAATATAAATAATGATACCTGGAATACTCTCGGGTATAGTGCTACAATGGTATATTATCTGTGCGCTTGCAGATCCTTTTCATTCATATATTTATATATTCTTTCTAGTCACATAAAATGATAAAGAACTACTTAGTATTATTCTAGTAGTAATGCTGAGTAGTACCAACAAGCATCACTAGGGATGACAACCTAGTAAAGTAATGTTAGGAGATATAGGTTTATAATAGGTGGCTACTTAAAACAAGTGACACGTTAATAAATACCAATAGTTGGGAGGACAACGGGAGAGCTCAAGGTTCCTATACACTTCTCTATTAGTGTGGTTCTATTCTAGAGCAGACCAAAGGGATTAACTAAGAAAAGGTCAAACATAGCGATCACACCTTAACACTTTGGAGCAGCAGTATCTTTCCGATCCTCGAAAAGACTAGGAAGGGGTGATTGGGGGAAGGCTGCCAAAAGCTCTACGAAAACACCAACCCGAACATGGTGGATTACAAAGGCCTGGTCAGAGCATGCTATCACCTTCGGGGCTACCACAACTATCCATAGGATTGGGCGCAAACTCAAGTAATCTATAGTCTAGACACTATGTCTACACTATCGATTACTACTCTAGCCACATATGACAACTAGAGCACTCGGTTGAGTGGAGATCCCATGCCAAGGTGTACACCACTATACTAACCATACTTAGCTAAACCACTAAGGCATAAAGATAAGCATGAAAAACATTTCAGTAACAAGAGAAGATAAATATAATGTACATGAGTCTTACAAAGGACCGATACAAGATTATACTAGAACACCGAGGACTTCTCTGGAACTCAAGCATCTCTCCCTAACTCCCAACTAATCCTATACTATTTTTACATCTTGGCAAAGAGAGTGAGAAGAGCCCTTGCAGTGTGTGCGAATGAGGAGGGGACTCTCCCTCTATTTATAATAGTCCTATGGTCGGTTCTAGAGAATATTCCATAGGATCCTGCATGCAACCGATGTGGAGGAGGCACCAGGAGGTGACACGTGGTGGCTGGAGGCGGTCGGTGCGGCCAGGGGTGTGGCTGCACCTAGGTGGAGCCTGCACGCAACAGCCTTTCGCATGGCGGTTCTCCACTAGACCTGGGTTGCGTCTTCAGGGTTTTGGCCCAATTCTGGTCTGGTAGGATTTGCTTTATGGGCTCTTTTCCCCCCTTGTGTTTGCGCCAGATGGAATACGCTTTGTGAGTTTGGGAATTTTCATCACTTTTTTCCATGTTTTCTCAATATGTCCATATGTAAATGAACAATCACCAAAATTATGGAATTTGTTAGTTATAAATCTTAATACTAAGTTTGGTGGTTGTTTTAGTGGATATTCTTTGAAAGTTGGCGGCTAAGAATAGAAGTTAAGAGCTGTAAACAAGATGTTGCATATGTTGCAATAGTTATACACGTATGTTTCAAGCTAAAATTCCCAATGTTTCATCTGTTTTTTTAGACATATGTTACAAGTGTGTTTATTTGGATGTTGTATCTATTTCACATATATGCTTGCAAGTGTTTTATTAGGATGTTGCGTATGTTCTTGCAATGGTTTCAAGTGTTTTTCAGGTATTTTTGCAAATGCTTCAGATGCATGTTTGAAGTGTTTTATCTGCCTTCAGACGTATGTTGCAAGTGTTTGTATCTGAATATTTCAAAAGTAGATTGGGTGTTGCATCTCTCTCCTCGCCTTCTGATGCCTCACCTCAGTGTCTCCTCCGCCTCTCGGTGTCGGCTGGGCATCTGCCGCCTCCTCCCTCTCCTCTCGATGCTGGTGACGTTGGGACGGCACAGGCCCCACGTGGGTGCATGAAAAGCGCGTGAAAAAATGACTACGGGCGCATGCGTCTGGATGCCCCATCCGTCCGGGCGCTAGCAATCCTGTAAAAAAACAGGAATAGTATATTTGTTTTTTACGTTGTTGGATTTACCCTCTACTAGCCTTAACCCTACAATTATATATAGGATGATTTGGACTTTGATCTTGTGGTCGATCGAGAGACAGATGTGTTTACTAACTCGTTTTCCTGTATAATCCAGCACTTATATCTCTACGCACAATTGTTCCCGATTTTGTACTCCAAGAACTAATGATTATAATAAAAAACTCGGAAAAACTGTCGTCCTGATCTGCTTCCCTGAATAAACGCTCCTTTCCAACATGAGTTCTGCCTTCCAATTGCAATTCTTATTGCTGCAAGTGTGCAACCAGCACTTGAATCCTGGACCTGCATGTTACAACAAAATTTGATGCTAACCATAGCACACATATGCCGGCCAGCTACAACCAGTTATGATTTTTAATCTACCTCGATCCTCAGCAGCCAAATAAAATAAACCCAAACAAATAGTCAATCATTCGGCCAAGGTATCACATAATTCATACCTCTAATTTACCAAATTTAGCTGTCAACAACAATTAATATATCATTATCATATTTTCTATTCAGTTCAATAACAGCCATGATTTATTAATTTAACCGGCTTGATTTGATGCATGAACTAGTGAGCATGCACAAATCATGAACTAGGGGGCAAAGTATGCCCATAGGTCGGCCGACCCCCTATGTTGGCCCACAGCCACCCAATGTCCTTCATTTATGTACCTACAAGCAAATAATGACATGTACACGTGGAACCATGTCATTTGTACAAAAATTACTTATAATTTGCTTGATTTCTCCCAAAAAGGATATTTTGTTGACGTTTTTGACAATGCAAATTTATGACGAAATTACTGTTAAAAACACTAAGTCTGCAAATTTGAGATAGTTTTCCGGCCATCGGATCTTCATATATAACCTAAGCTCTAGTGGCTATCCCCGGTGGTCATCAGAGATTCCTAGTGACACCAAAAATAGCCCACCAGCAAGCTTTAAACAGCTAGTTTGTGTGATAGGGGGGCTTATAAATAGGGATGTTGTTAGCTCTTGGGCACTCTCTTGGCACTAGATCATCAATTTGCTATGGTTTTCTTGTCACTCTTGGTGGATCCCACCACCTAGATGGTTTGGAGCAGCGAGGAATTTGAGTACCGTGTTGGTGATTGTTCGATATGGCTTGAATCGATTAATTTGTGT
Organism: Miscanthus lutarioriparius; assembly: GCA_904845875.1. Taxonomy (NCBI): domain Eukaryota; kingdom Viridiplantae; phylum Streptophyta; class Magnoliopsida; order Poales; family Poaceae; genus Miscanthus; species Miscanthus lutarioriparius. The sequence goes on from CAJGYO010000015.1 coordinate 42,988,934, forward strand.
GTGGTTTAGTGCTTACCCTGCGGGGATTGGAAAGGAACTCTAGTAGAATGCTCGAGGCTAGTTGGAGTGCTCTTTGTTGAGTTCATTCTTGCAGCACCGAAGTTGTACAAGGATCAAGGTTGAGAAGCATGTTAGTGCGCATTGACCTAGAGACTCGCCCCAATGAGGACATATGTTGCAGTCAAGCAATCGAACCTCGTGGATAAAATGTGTCTCTCACTTGCCCTGGTGGTCTGCAATCTAACACTTGTGCTTTGCATTCATTTAGTTACTTGCGTGTAGTTGGTTGCTTAGTTGTGTAGATCTCCAGTTGTAGGTGTAGTTTGGTTGGTTTAAGTAGTTAGTTTAGTTGCTTGACTAGTTTAGTTCAACTAGAGTAGTGCTAGACTCTTTGTGTGTTTGTGTGAATTAGTAGTAGTGCTAGCCTCTTGTGTGTTTGTGTGAATTAATAGTAGTGCTAGTCTTGCTACTAGACTTGTGTAGAAGGCTTGCACTAGGTGAATTACGCTAGGAAAAATAGTGGCTAGATATTAGGTTCTCCTTTTATACAAACCACTTTGCTCTAGTGATTGTGCTTTTTAAGAGAATTTTTAATAGGTTATTCACCCCTAGTGTCGGGGACCTAATACTGGGGTACCCAACGAGGCGGGACTAGTAACCGCCGGAAGCTGATACTTCCGGCCAGACGAGAACACTACTGCGTTTCTTGTCCGAACGACGGAAGATCGGTTCCGCCTCGCCCGACCCCCGAGGGCTTCCTCCCCCTCACCCGACGGCTAAAGTCCAAGACTCCGCCTCGCCCGACCCCCGAGGGATAGACTCCACCTCGCCCGACCCCCAAGGGAGGGCTCCACCTCGCCCGACGACCAAGGGCTGGGCACCGTCTCACCTGACAACTGCACCCCGCTCCTTTGTGATGATGGACACAGGGTAAGACAAGACATTTGGGTCAACCGCGGCATCGAGGACCATGCCCTGCGCCACTGAGGGAAAGTATAGTCAGGGCACGATGGGACGGGCGCTTTAGACCCTTCCAGGCATGGCAGGGGCTGAATAGTGTTGTGGGCGTGTGCTTTTCGCCCTATAGTGTTGTAGGCGCCGCCTCTAGCCCTCGAGTGAGGAACCGGACACCAACATATGACAACCACTACAGTCCAAGAGGGGACTCCCGTCCTCTACAGTGACGAACGAGTGGTCACCGCACCATCCGCTCCCCACAGGGCCGTGGGATAACACCTCAGCCCAACACGCCGCCCACAGGGGTGGGACGGGACGTGACCACTTGCAGATCAAGTAAAGGCGCAACGTCATCAGCACACAGGCATCCGGCGAACGTGCCAACCTCTGACACCAGCTGGCCATGTCAGCAAGGCTGGCTTGGAGGAAAAGGAAGACCCAGTGCCTTCGGAAGGACTACTTGGCCTCTGGTTTTTTCTCCTTTCTCCAACATGTAAACCCTGCTCCCCTTGGTCTATAAAAGGGAGGGCGGGACACCCCGCTAAAGGGGGGACCAACTGAGACACAGAGGAACTCATAGAGAGTTTGGTTCCACACACACACGATATATCACACACACAGCCAGGCCACCACCATGCCCTTGGCATCCTTTCGACCCTTCCATCAGAGACCTGGGACCAGTCCCTCTCTCGATTGTTTGTACCCCCTACTATGGACCATTTTCGGTGCTAATAACACGAGCAGCAATAGACTGGACGTAGGGACATTCAGCCCAAACCAATATAAACCTTGTGTCCTTTAGCGCACCATCCGGGCCTAACGCGCATAAATATAAATTTACTAGCCGGTGTTTGTTCGAAACACCGACAGTTGGTGCGCTAGGTAGGGGACTTTGCGCATTCTAAACCAGGCCACGGATGGCTAACCACGACATCAGCTGGCTCCTAGGCGCACACGTGCGCTTTGGGAACCTAAATTTCATCATCACGGTGGGAGGACAGTTAGTATGGGCTCACGCTGCCATCCAATCTCTCCCCTCCATTGGCCTCGACGATAAGAGGCTTGGGCGCCAACTCGGCGCCTCCCTTGGGCTCCAACAGTCCAGGGAGGACCAGCATCGCCTCGCCCTTTCCAACGATAATGACTTGGTGTGGCCTTCTAGAGAAGGATTCCACTCTCCAGAACGCCACGTACGGAGTGCCCCGATAGCATTTCCATTCGGCCTCAGCAACGCCGCGGTGACCGTTGGCCACCTTGTGGCACAATACATGGTTTAGCCGCCTGCGGACAGTGAGTTCATGGGGGCGATTGAACACAACATGGAGTCTCTCCACAAACTCCTCACAGAGGAGCCGGGATCATCCTCTAGCTCTGACTCTAGCAGGGGGAGCCATCACCCTTCCCGGGAATGCTTCATGGCGGAAACCTCCGATGGGCACGTCGAAAGCATCTCTGGGGAGGAGGCTACCCCGACAGGCAACCCTGACGGCAGGACCAGAGGGGAGGCAGTGGCCCCATCTCATGTAAGGATGGAGCAGCTAAGAGCCTGGAAGTTGGAGATTGATGAGGCCAGACAACAGCTTGTTCGGGACTACAGGGAGGTCGATGAGGAAATCAAACACCACGGAGATGGTGGGCACGCACGCACCACGGCCCGTAACGTACACTAGAGGATCGTCACCGACGATGGAGCCCTTCCTCATTTCACCCGGGCGAGCCACAACATCGTCGCCACAACGGCCTTGCTCCATGGCCTCACAGAGGCCGCAACGCCTGAGGATCGCCGGGCCCTCCAAGAAATCTGCATGTTACTCGAGCGTGCGTCGGCGCAGCAGGCGGAGAGCTCATAGTCTCGATGATGCGAGCTCGACACTAGTCAGCGCACACCCTCAGTGCGCCCCGCCAAGGACGCATCGGTTCACCAGACACCACCGGGCGGTAGGCAGCACACCGTTGTTCTGGTGCATCAACGTCTTGGCCACAACCGCAACACACGCAGCACCATTGACGCTCGCAGATGCGCCTACAACGACTCAAGAGAAGGAGCCAAACACGGCTACCACCCTTGGCGCAGCGGACGCTACAACAGCGGCGAGGACCGGAGCATGAGCCCTGGCTAGCTAGGCCCTCAGGCCTTCGGTCGGCACATCCTCAATGCTGCTTTCCTGCCAAGGTACCGACCGCCTACCAATATCCCTAAATATTCTAGGGAGACAAACCCTGGGCTTTGGCTCGAAGACTATCGGCTTGCCTATCAAGCTGGTGGCGCGAATGATGACAATTTCATTATTTGCAATCTCCCCGTATTCTTGGCCAATTCGGCATGAGCGTGGTTGGAGCACCTACCGTCCAACGCCATTCAGAGTTGGGCGGATCTGAGGGAAATCTTTGTGGGGAACTTCTAGGGCACATACAAGCGCCCTGGGAACCCATGGGACCTCAAGAACTACCGCTAGAAGGCCAATGAAACCCTCCACGGGTACATCCGGCGCTTCTCCTGGTAGTGCAACGAGCTCCCTAACATCGCCGATGCCAACGTAATAGGAACCTTCCTATCCGGGACAACCTGCGAGTCTTTGGTTCATAAGCTAGGACGCAAGGGTCCACGGACCACCAAGGAACTCCTGGACATCGCCACTAGCCACGCCTCAAGAGAAGAGGCGGTCAGAGCAATCTTCGACCGTTCTGACGGCAAGGCAAGGCAGGACGAGGGCGCCGGCGAAGGCGCCTCCAACCGCTCCGCCAAAAGGAAGAACAAAAAGCAGTGGCGCGAGGACTCGCTCGTGGCCACTGCCGACCGCAAGGGTGGCCGGAAGCCCACGGAGGGCACTCCGAACCACTTCAAAAAAATGCTCGAGGGGCCATGCCCAAACCATGCTTTCCCGATCAAGCATCTGTACAAAGATTGTGGCCTCATCCACAAATTCTTGTCCGGAGACTCCAACAAAGGGGAGCATGGGAAGGATCCGCCCCCCACTACAGACAATGCCGAGGAGAAAGACGACACCTTCCCAACGCTGAATGGCGCCCTCATGATCTTCGGAGGATCAACGGCCTACGACTCCAAACGCCGCCAAAAGGTCGCGTGCCGCGAGGTCTATACGACCGGACCAGCCACACCTGCCTTCCTCCGGTGGTCGGAATCTGCCATAACCTTCGACCGCACCGACCATCTAGATGTCGTCCCACACCCGGGAAGGTACCGCTTGTTGTCGATCGGATCGTCGGCCCGAAGCGACTCATTAAAGTACTGATGGACGGAGACAGTGGACTCAACATCATGTATGCCAAGATGCTCAACGAGATGGGCGTCGACCAGACGAACCTCCACCCCATCCGAGCGCCTTTCCATGGAGTCGTGCCTAGCAAATAGGCCGTGCCACTGGGATAGATCGATCTGCCCGTCACCTTCGGGGATCAGTACAATTATACGAGAAGAAGCATAGGACCATCGGTGAAGAGATAGCAAAACTATTGGCCGCCGGGTTCATCAAGGAAGTATACCACCCAGATTAGTTAGCTAATCCCGTTCTTGTGCGAAAAAGAGTGGGAAATGGAGGATGTGTGTCGATTATACATGTCTCAACAAGGCGTGCCCAAAGGATCCATTTCCTTTGCCACGCATAGACCAAATAATCGACTCTACCTCAGGGTGCGAAACCCTCTACTTCCTTGAAGCGTACTCCGGGTACCATCAAATCACGATGAAAGAGTTCAACCAGCTCGCGACATCTTTCATCACCCCCTTCGGATCGTTCTGCTACGTCACAATGCCGTTCGGTCTAAAGAACGCTGGGGCTACATACCAGCGTTGTAAGCTCAAATGCTTCGGAGACCTCATCGGGCGGACCGTTGAGGCCCACGTCGATGACATCATAGTTAAATCCAAACGGGCCAACCACCTAGTTGCCGATCTTGAGCAGACCTTTGCAAAACTCCGAGCAAATGGCATCAAACTCAATCCCAAAAAATGTGTTTTCGAGGTCCTGAGGGGCATGCTCCTCGGCTTCATCGTCTCTGAGCGCGGCATCGAAGCCAACCCGGAGAAAATCTCAGCCATCGCGAGGATGGGCCCAATCCAGAGCATAAAGGGGGTTCAGCAAATCACCGGATGCCTCGCCGCACTCAGTCAATTCATCTCGTGCCTCGGCGAATGAGGTCTCCCCCTTTACCGACTTCTGAAGAAAGCCGACCACTTCGAGTGGACGTCCGAGGTCCAGGAGGCACTTGACGAGGTCAAGCAGCTTCTGGCAGGGCCCCTAATCCTGGTTCCTCCAAGCGACGATGAAACCCTCCTGCTATACATAGCGGCCACCACACAGGTGGTCAGTGCCGCCCTAGTAGTACAGCGGGAGGAAGAGGGACATGCCCTTAAGGTCCAGCGTCCTGTGTACTTTGTCAGCGAGGTACTATCCAACTCCAAGACCCGTTACTCCCAAATCCAAAAGCTCCTATATGCCGTCCTCATCACCAAGAGGAAGCTACGCCATTACTTCGAGTCACACCCAGTGACCGTTGTGACGTCATTCCCCCTAGGCGAGGTCATCCATAGCTAGGACGCCACAGGAAGAACCGCAAAGTCCTAGGTGTTGGCTGACTTCATCGCGGAATGGACCGAGGTCCAGATGCCACCAGCGGTCGTCGATCACGAGTACTGGACAATGTACTTCGATGGGTCGTTGATGAAGAAGGGCGCCGGCGCAGGGCTAGTCTTCATATCACCCCTTAGGGTCCGCATGAGGTACATGGTTCATCTCCATTTTCCCTCATCAAATAATGTGGCCGAATATGAGGCACTCATCAACGGCCTACGCATCGCCATCGAGTTGGGCATCCGACACCTCGACATCCGGGGTGACTCCCAGCTGGTCATCAACCAAGTCATGAAGGAGTCAAGCTACCACGATGCCAAGATGGCTGCATACTACCAAGAAGTCCGACGGCTGGAGAACAAGTTCGACGGTCTCGAGCTCAATCACATCCCAAGGCGCCTCAACGAGGTGGCCGACGCGCTTGCAAAAGCAGCGTCCGGCCATGAGCCAGTGTCGACGGGTGTCTTCATCAGCGATCAACACAAGCCCTCGGTGTGCCACGAGGGGTCGAAACCGGCCGATGACGGCCCGTCTGACCCAGCCCCGAGGGCTGACCAACCGACAGCCCCGTACGACCTCGAGGTCATGGAACACGAAGAGGATCCAGCAACAGAGTTCGGTCCTCTGGATGACTGGAGAACGCTCTACCTCGACTACCTCCTCCATGACACACTACCGGTGGACAAGACGGAAGCCCAACGGCTCGCACGTCGCGCCAAATCCTTTGTTCTTGTAGAAGGTGAGCTCTATAAACGAAGCCACACTGGAATCCTACAGCTCTGCATCCCTATCGAACAGGGGAAGCTTTTACTGAGTGACATCCATGGCGGGGTTTGCGGTCACCATGCCACACCCAGAACCTTGGTTGGGAACACATTCCGACAGGGCTTCTACTGGCCCACTACTGTCGCCGACGCCGAGCAAATCGTATGCGCCTGTGAAGGGTGCCAGTACTACGCTCGGTAGACTCACCTCCCAGCCCAAGCACTCTAGATGATCCCCATCACGTGAACCTTCATGGTCTGGGGGCTCGATCTGGTTGGGCCTCTCAAGAAGGCGCCGGGGGCTACACCCATCTGCTTGTCACCATAGACAAGTTCACAAAATGGATCAAAGCTCGGCCGATCTCCATGATCAAATCCGAGCAAGCTGTGTTCTTCTTCTTCGACATCATCCATTGCTTCGGAGTACCGAACTCCATCATCACAGATAACGGCACACAGTTCATCGGAAAGAAATTCATTCGATTCTGTCACGAACAACACATCCGAATCGATTGGGCCGCCGTCGCACACCCCCGGACGAATGGGTAGGTCGAGCGTGCGAATGGCATGCTCCTACAGGGCCTCAAACCTAGGATCTTCAACCGGTTGAACAAGTTTGGCGCACGCTGGGTCGCCGAGCTCCTGGCGGTGCTCTGGGGCCTAAGGACAACTCCCAGCCAGGCCACCGGCTACACACCTTTCTTCATGGTGTACGGTTCCGAGGCCGTCCTTCCAACAGATCTCGACTATGGAGCACCAGGAACCAGAGCATATGACGAACAAGGAGTCGAGGCATCCCATGAAGATGCCATGGACTAGCTAGACAAAGCCCGCGACATCGCTCTCCTCCGTTCGGCCAAATACCAGCAGGCGCTACGTCGGTACCACAGCCGACGGGTGTGGGATCAGGCCTTCGTCGGGGACCTGGTTCTCCGCCTTGTGCAGAGAAACAAGGACCGCCACAAGCTCTCCCCACCCTGGGAAGGGACGTACATTGTCGCAGAAGTACTCTGGCCAGACGCCTACAAATTGAAAACCATCAACGGCGAGGTCTTCACCAATGCCTGGAACATCGAACAGCTATGTCGCTTTTACCATTAAATAAACGCATACTTTTCCTTATCAATTTTTGTCTTTACAAATCCCCGATCTTTAGTAACCTCCAACCCTAGCAAAATGCGAGGGGTCGGACCTCACTCTGGGGCTGATATAAATGATACAAGCACGTTTATCTTGCAAACACTTCCTATGTTACCTATGCAAACATTCTCTAGGCTTCCCTCCTTTTCTCACGGCAAGTTCTAAGGGCTAGAATTTTGGGAACAAAGTCTGAGTATAACTGGTAGGACTGTGGGAAACCCACGCCCTAGCGGCTATGGCCTCCTTGCTCACCAGCATAATCAGAGCTGTTTCACCCGCACTCCTAGATTTTACAACCTAAGCCATGGGAAGGGTCGGAGGGCACCGAAACCTCTTCTACAAAGAGGGGAAGCTAAAAAGATGTTTACCGTAACAAAAGATAAAAATTTGTTCTTTCTTTGCACAAATTCGCCTCTTACAAAGTGATTTCATCACAAAAAGGACTAATGAACTCTTAAATTCAAAGGACTGTTCACTAGGGGGCTCCCCCACAAACTTATTCAATTACAGTCTCTTACTAGCTTTACTACGAGTACTACTGCAGTCACCACGCCACGCTGTCCATCGGCAACGTCCGGGCATGAACACGGGCCAGTTCGTCTACTGCGGCCGTCGTGCCACACTCCATCGAGAACGTCAGGGCATGTACATGGGCTAGTTGGTCTACTGCGGCTGCCACGCCACGCTCTCCATCGACAACGTCCGGGCATGAACACAGGCCAGTTTGTCTACTACGGCCGCCGTGCCACGCTCTCCATTAGGAATGTCCGGGCATGTACACGGGCCAGTTTGTCTACTGCGGCTGCTGCGCCACGCTCTCCATCGGCGACGTCCTACTGCTCCGCGGGATCCTCGAAGGCACCGTCATCTGCAATGTTGAGGCACCACGCCGGCGACTATGACACCCTCCACCGGGGCATCCAAGGACTACGCCACTGTCATCAGCCGTAATCCTAACAATGTCACCTCCGACTAGGCTTCCAGGGACTACACCATCGTCATCAGCCGCAACGCTGACAACGGCATCTAGGCAGGGGCCGCCTCCCACCGAAGGAAGGCCGCAACAAACGACGACAAGGCCAACGACGATTGGCACCCTCCAGTGCCCCTCCTCCTTCGGTAGCGGCAACTCCTTCTTAGCAAAGGCCACCCGCACCATCTCATCTATGTTGGATGACCTCCGGCTTGACATCTTGCTCTGGATTCACGAACAAATCTATGAGTTTTTCTCTCCCTAGCATTACCCTCTCTTACTTAGGAACCGCTGCATTCGGTGGAAAGGAAGGAGAAGAGGTAGCGGCTCAAAGGCTAGCAAGGGAGTGGGACGAGAACTCCCCTTCCCCTCCCTATTTAAAGAAGGGGCTCAGCAGTTGAGGAAAGGCGAAAGGTTGGGACGAAAAACTCTCTGCCTTCCCCTATTCAATACAAATGCGAAATCAATGCTGACAGAAATCCGAGGGGACGCGTCGGAACTGACGGGACGCGCTCTGGTTGACGAGACGTCGCCTGGTCAAATAGGACGCTGCCTGGGTGTGGCCCGCCACTAATCCGCCCCCGGGCGCGAGGACCAGGGCACACCCGCATGCAGGCGACTCTTTGCTTCCCCAGGTAGGCCCATGGAATGACCCGACAACGGAACCCCCCATCCAGGGGGAGCCCAACGGACTCCTGGGTCGATCGGGTGACCCAGGTAAAACTACGAACCAACGGCCATTGAAAGATAAGCACCTCTGTTTTTTCAACTTTGAGTGTTAATTTCATTTACCGAGCCTCTGACCCCAGCAACGGCAGAGGCATAGACATCGCTCGGGGGCTGCCGAGGGTGTCTACCTATTTAGACATCCTCTTCGCCGACCCCTCCGTACATTTAAAAACCAGAGGCACGGTATGCGGGTATAAAACTTTGAGTAAAACTGGACGAACCGCTAGACCCTATGCCCTGATGGCTATGGTGTTTTCTGTTCACCAGAATAATCGAACTCACAGTCCCCCGCATCTCCAGCTTCGGCATCCGCCTTCTCAAGAAGGGTTCGGAGGGGTCCGCCTATAGAATCTCCTCCAAGGAGAAGCTGTCAGGTCGCCCAAGTCAATCGAATGGCTTGGATCACCACCGAGATACAGAAACAAAAATTGTGATACTCATGCAGGTTGCACCGACCCCATCGCAAAATGTTGGACTCAAACCCTGCACGGACACGTTTGGCAGGAGCTTCCCGTCGCTCGTACCACCAAGGTAACATTACCGACCCCGCTTTCATGTCGATTAAATTATACATTCAAACATTGCATATGCAAAATCACTGCATCCCAATGCTTCGTGTCATGTCATGAAATGGCAGTCGCCTCATTCGATATGAGCGGCAACAGGCCGAGGTTCGAAGGCCGGCCCATGAAATGCTCGAGGCCACCTCGCGTCAAACAGAGCCAGGGGAGAAAAACCGAGATGAGCCCCAGCGGCCTCACCCAACCCCGCTCAGAAGCGGACAGGGACACCTCGACCTTTCTTGTTCGATTCTAACCTCAAGCCAGACCCACAGAATCTCCATCGAGGAGAGGTCAACGGGCCACCTGAGCCCAGCGAACAGCTCGGGCATCTGCCGGAGGCGGGTTAAGAAATAGTGGAATGCCACATAAGGGCTCTACCGACCCCGTCAACGAATGATGGATCCGGATCCCACACGAACATACCCGTTAGTGAGCTCATTGAGCGTGACACTCGAGCCAACGAGGCAAGTGTCGTCAACTCAACCCCTCCGGTTGCGGAAACCGAGGACGGGGTAATGCACGAAACATGCCCGACCCCTATTAGACCCCAACGGGCTCGAGGACTCGTGCCGCTCGATCCAACATTGAGAGACCGAGGTTCGAAGGCTTACCCACGAAGGGTCCGGGGCCGCCTCGCGTCAAACAAAGAGCCAGGAGAGAAAACGCAGATGAGACTCAATGGCCTTTGCCCAACCCGCATTAAGGCGGATAGGGTCATCTCAACCTTCTAGTTCAAATTCATCCTCTAGCCGAGCCCATAGAAACCCCATTGAGGGGGAATCTGTTGGAAGGCGGACCAAGGAACAACGGAACACCGCCCGAGGGCTTTGCTGACCCTGTTGCAAAGCAAACGGGATCGGATTCCGTCTGAACATCCCCGTTAGCGAGCTCATCAGGCATGTCACTTGAGCCATCGAGGCAGGTAGCGCCGCCTCAACCCCCCCCAGTTGCGAAAAAACTACAGACGGGGCGACAGTCATAGGACGAACCGACCCTTGACCAAATTCCCACCACGCGTGGGGGCTCGGGGAAGGCCGAGATAGCAGTAAGACCAAACATACGATCATGCAGTGATCACCAAAAGCCTAAGTAAGGGGAATGGGCGAACATAAGACTAAGTTCGCTACCCTTGCTCCAGTCTCCAGTAACATCCAGCCCTAGCGACCGCAAGGGGTCGGATCTTACTCGGGGGCTGACGAAGGTACAAATATCTCCTTTCTTTTTTCAAAATAGTCATTACATTAGACCTCTTCCTCGCATTGGCACTGGCGGCAAGGTTCAGGGGAACAGATAGGTAATACCGCAGAAAACCCACGCCCAGGTGACTACGGTATGTTTGCTCGCTAGCACAATCCAAATTTCCCCTAAACACCCCAGGCCCTGCAGTCTTAACAAAGGGAAGGGTCGGATCGTATAAATCTCTTTTTCATTGCAAAAAGGGAAGAAGGTAAGATCAAACAAACAAAAAAAATTACGAAGCAAAATCACGAAGCTATTTTCAAACATGAAAATACCGACACTTGTTCACATATTATAGATAAATGTTTATCAAATTTATTCAACTAACTCCTTCCACGAAGGGAGAACCATTCCTTTCAGACTGTTCGCCAGGTTCTGCGCAAGAGGAGTCACCGCCTTCTCAATCTCATCCATCTTGGCGTCCTCATAGGCAGGCGAGAAACCGAGGCTCATTACCACCAGGTTGATCTCCCGATCATAATGAGAGCGGGCAACGGTGAAGGCTTGGGTGATCCCGGCGTGAAAAGCACTCTCCTCAAGCTGGCCCACCCGAGCCATGATACCAGTGGCATGGGTCATAAGGGAACTGGTCCCCTCCTCTTGCGCCACCTGTAGGTCGTCGCAGACCACCATAACGGCGGAGCACAAGAGATCATGCTGATCGCTTTCAACCTGAAGAAGCCCCCGCGCCTCGGCAAGGTCGGTACGCAGTCCGACACAAGCTTCCTTGGCCTCCAGACTTTGGGCCATCGTGACTCCAAGATCCGCCCGAAGGGCCTTGGCCTCCCGACGCGTATCGTTGTGCTCTTGGATGGCCCGGTCGTGCTCCTCGCGGGCCGTGCTGCGCTCCGAGCGAAGTCTTTCTTTGGTCCGGTGCAGCTCGTCCTGCTCCCCGCACAGCCAGTCAATCACCGTGGTATCCTGGTCCGCCTTCTGCTGAAGGGCCATGGACCTATCCTCGGCCTTCCGCCTGAGATCCCGCTCCATCGCCAGCTCATCCAGGACCTTGACGGCCCGCTTACTAGCCTCAGCGTCCTTCTGGAGCAGCTCGTCCCACTCCTTTCAGATCCTAGCAGTCGCCTCCTCATCCAGCTTCACCCTCGCAGGTAAGTCCTCAAACATCCCATGGATCTCCTCCGTGTCCTGATGCGCCTCGGCCTCCCACTGCTGGGCGACAGCAAGCTGCGCGCTCACGTATCCTCATAGCCGGGCCTCCTCGGTAAGGCGGTCCCATTCCACCTTTCGCTCGTGGAGGAACCGGGATTTGTTCTGGCTACGAGCAACGAGGCACTGAAAAGAAGACCGGTGTCAAAAATACGAAAACACAAAAATACGTGAAGAAAGAAGAAAACGAGGGGGGGGATTAAGCGGATACCCGGCTAGAAGGAACGATGATTTTGCGTAGGGCTCCATTGGCTTGGCTCAAGGCATTCATCACAGTCGAGAACCCGATGTCAAGATTCTCCCGCTCCATGCTCTCGGCAGCATCGTCAAGCGAGAAAAGAGCCAACGTTGGGTCCTGAGCGTCCATCCACTAGAGCGGCGGCTCGCCCCGCGCGGGGGAGCGGCTGCCCCCTGACAAAAGGGCCGAGGGCGACCCCTCCTGTGCCTCTCCACCACCGCCACGACGCCCGAAGGCCCTTCGGCCATGTCCTCCTCCATCCGGCCCGCCTCGAGCGCCACGGCCTGGGCCGCCGGTGGCGCCGATTGCGCCACCCTCGGACGCCACCATGGCCACGTCTAGCCCCGCCGGGCTTGTCGCGGCCATGGTCACCTCCGCATGGGCCTCCGGTGGCGCGGACTGCACTGCTCCCTCGGACGCCACCGCAGGCTGCGTCGGACTGCGCCCATCTTGTCAAGGTTGGGGACCCTCCGGCCGTGTCCTCCTCCATCCGGTCCACGCTGGACGACGCCGCTTGGGCCGCCAGAGGCATGGATTGCGCCACCCCCTCGGACACCACCGTGGCTGTGTCCGGCTGCTCCTAGCTTGGCATGGTCACGGCCACCTCCACCGGCGATACCGGACCCTCGGCTGGCGGTGTCACGCCCGCCACGGAAGACACCGTGGTTCGCCACCGAGGGCGCGGGCTCCACCGCGGGCGCCGCCGGATCATCCAACAAGGCTGCAGCATCAGCATTGCTCTTGCCCAAAATAGGGGCGACATCGGCCAGGGCCGTCCGTCCTGCCTAAAGGGCAAGGCCCTTCTTAGGCGCCAGCCCCAGAGAGCGGCCCGTCCGCAAGAATCTACACGAAGGTAAAAGGCATAAGGTCAAAACAGAGAAATAAAAAGGAAGAAAAATAGGGGAATCAGTGGCTTACTCTGGCGCCTTTGGGCGATGGGAACGTTTTGGGGATGAACCCCCAGACCCCTGCCCTGACTCGTCTGGGCGGGACCGCTTCAAGCCTGCCCCCTGCTCCCGGGCAAGGGGGCTCGTCTCCCTTGTCTCCGAGGGCGCGGCAACGGAGCCGCCCCTCTCTGTCGATGCCTGGGGTAGGGCAGCAGATCCACCCGCCTCCGTCATCTTGTGGGGCGCGGCAACAAAGCCACCCCCCTCCATTGGCACCTCGGGGACGACAGCAGACTCGTCTCCTCCCATCCACCGATCCTCCGCCGGCACTCCGGGTGGAGCGGTGGATTCTCTGGCTCCCACCGGCCCCAAGGACGGCCAATGGGTCGGCCCACCTCCACCGACCTCACGGACTCGCTTCCCTCCGCGTGGAATGGGAAGGGTCCCTGCATGGACAGACGGGCATCTGTCAGCGTGTCCTCGTCCTCCAAGACATCCCAATCCACTCCGACAGCTACCTCGTCGTCGTCGTCATCATCATCGTCGTCGTCACTGCTTACCTCCTCTCCTCGATCCCATGCTTGCTGCTTTCGTAACAGCTCCATCTTCCTGAGCTCCCTCGTCTTTTTGTCCTACTCGGCCACGATACGGTTCGCTTTTGTCAGGGTCCGATCCTTCAGCGATGGAGCCGGGCTGTCCTTGAAAGATAGTCCCCTCGGCTGGTCCCGATATCCCAAGGTTAGCGTCGAAGGGTCGGAAATTCAAGAAAAAAGAGGAGCATGGGGAAAGAAAGCTTACGAAATCAATAAACCCCGGTTCCAGCCGCATTGGGGGAAGCCCCGGCACCGGATACACATGATCGAGGATGACGCCGGCGGAGTCCTTCGAAGGCTCCATCGCCTCCTTGATGTGTTGTGCCACCTCGGAGGGAGGAAGCGCTTCACCGACGAGCATTGTCCCTTCAAACGACACTCCAGGCACCATCCAGTGTAGGGGAAGCACGCGCATCATCAGCGGCGCCACCCTCCTCGCGTGGTAGGCGCCAATGATCCCTGACCCCTTCACGCCTCGGTCCTTCAGAGTATGGAGAGCGGCGAGAAGGTCGGTGATGTGCTTCTTCTCCTTAGTCAGGACGCCCCACTTCCATGACTCCGGGGCCTCTTCGATGAGGCGCCCTGAGTACTTCGGCAGGGGGGCATTCACGCCATCTCTGACGTAAAACCACTACGAATGCCACCCCTTGTTGGAGGTCGACAGATGCATCAACGGGTAGCCGCTCGCCCAGGTATGGCGTAGATGAATGCTGGCACATCCCATCGGCACACTCACCTCCTTCCCCCCAACCCGCCTCTTCGATAGACTGACGGTGAAGAAGTGCCGCCACAGATCGAAGTGGGGATCAATCCCCAGGAAACCCTCACACAGGGCAACAAACGCCGCCATATGTTTGACCCCATGACCCCATTGGGAGTAAGATGCTGCAACTCCACCTGGTAGTAATCCAACATCCCTCGAAGAAATCTATGCGCAGGTATGGTGAATCCCTGCTCATGGAAGATAGCAAAGGACATGACATACCCTTCGAGCGGCGACGGCTCGTCCTCATCACCAGGCAGCAACCACCCCTTAGCAGTGGCCGATGGGCAGAGGAGGCCGCGGCAGACGAGGCCCTCCAAACGCCGAGGGGTAATGCCGGATCTGCCCCACAGCTCCATTGAGGCGTCGGGAAAAAAAGGCGGGTGCGAGCTCGATGGCGGTTGCGACGCGGGCATGAGCTTGACAGCGGCACGACGTGGATGCGAGCCTGACAACAGCGGCAGTACGGGCGTAGGAGGCTAAGGCGATTGACGGTGGAAGGATTCAGACGAGAAGGCGAGGAGGCAGAATACGGAACCCTGGGGGCGAACCCCGTGGTTTTATAGGGGCGACGGATGCAAGAAGAGCAACCATCCGCCTCAATCTCCGAGCCTGCCACACGCACCGCCACGTCACCTCGCGGGATACGCGCCAGTGATCCCTATCCTTTCCCACCGAAACCGCGCTGGACGGTTCTTCTTCCCAAGCGGACCGGACTCTTTTCCCACAGAGGGGATATGGGTTAGAATGCTTCTTCTCTGGCCCACCTGGGCCTGGAACATCCAGGGATCGGCCCAACGGTCTCGACGACCGACCCAATAGGGGATGGGCCCGTAAGCAACCGGGACCCAGGTACACGAGCGTCAGTAGGGCCCCGATCCGAAGTCGAGCCCCAGCCAGGCTGACCCTGGACAAAATCCCCGTGAACGGGACACCAGGGTTCCCTTAAAGCTTTCCAGTTGACAAAAGCAAACCTCAGCCCTACCCGTGAAGCGTCCAGAACACCCCTCGAGCGATTCTACCCGAATCACCCGGGGGCTCGGGGGCTACACCCATCGGGTGCGCTCGCGCGCACCCTCTGGCAAATTGGAACACCCCTCGGGTGATTCTACCTGAATCACCCGGGGGCTTGGGGGCTACTGTCGGGGACCTAATATCAGGGTACCCAATGAGGCGAGACTAGTAACCACCGGACGCTGATACTTCCGGCCAGACGAGAACACTACTGTGTTTCTTGCGCGAACGACGGAAGATCGGTTCCGCCTCGCCCGACCCCCGAGGGCTAGGCTCCCCCTCACCCGACGGCTGAAGTCCAAGACTTCGCCTCGCCCGACCCCCGAGGGATAGACTCCGCTTCGCCCGACCCCCGAGGGCGGGCTCCGCCTCGCCCGACAACCAAGGGCTGGGCACCGTCTCACCTGACAACTGCACCCCGCTCCTTCATGATGATGGACACAGGGTAAGACAAGACGTTCGGGTCAACCGTGGTATCGAGGACCATGCCCTGTGCCACTGTGGGAAACTACTGTCAGGGCACGACAGGACGGGCGCTTTAGACCCTTCTAGTCATGGCAGGGGCTGAATAGTGTTGTGGGCGCGTGCTTTTCACCCTACAGTGTTGTAGGCACCGCCTCCAGCCCTCGGGTGAGGAACCAGACACCAACATATGACAACCACTACAGTCCAAGAGGGGACTCCCATCCTCTATAGTGACGAACGAGCGGTCACCGCACCGTCCGCTCCCCACAGGGCTGTGGGATAACACCTCAGCCCGACACGCACGCCCGCGGGGGCGAAACGGGACGTGACCACTTGCAGATCAAGTAAAGGCACAGCGTCATCAGCACACAGGCACCCGGCGAACGTGCCAACCTCTGACACTAGCTGGCCGTGTCAGCAAGGCTGGCTTGGAGGAAAAGGAAGACCCAGCGCCTTCGGAAGGACTACTTGGCCTCTCGTTTTTTCTCCTTTCTCCGACATGTAAATCCTGCTCCCCTTGGTCTATAAAAGGGAGGGCGGGACACCCCGCTAAAGGGGGGACCAACTGAGACACAGAGGAACTCATAGAGAGTTCGGTTCCACACACACACGATATATCACACACACAGCCATGCCGCCACCAGGCCCTTGGCATCCTTTCGACCCTTCCATCAGAGACCTGGGACCAGTCCCTCTCTCGACTGTTTGTACCCCCTACTACGAACCATTTTCGGTGCTAATAACACGAGCAGCAACAGACTGGACGTAGGGACATTCAGCCCGAACCAGTATAAACCTTGTGTCCTTTAGCGCACCATCCAGGCCTAACGCGCATAAATATAAATTTACTAGCCGGTGTTTGTTCGAAACACCGACACCTAGCCATTTAGATCCTTCACCGCCCTCAGCCGCTAGAAGCATTGTCGAAGGGAGAGGAGGAGAGATCGAGAAGCACCTACGAGATAAGAGAGTGGTGGCAACTGAGTCACTTGAGGAAGAGATGGAAGGAGTTGGAGAGAGAGGGGGCTAACTGGCTAAGCGAGTAAGAGGGCACATTATATTCTAGGTCTCGAGAAGTGCTTTGGAATGGATCTCAGCCTTTTAACAGAGACATGCCTCTTAAGAGCAACTCCAAGAGATTCTCTATATCCTTCCTATAATTGCTAGGAATAGAGATCTTGATGGAAAAATATATATCCTCGAACAACTTCTTTAAGTGGCTATCCAAATATAGTCGTCCTTTATTCTTGATTTCTCGCTAGCCAAAGATAGATAACGAAAATGACTCTCTAGAGTGGATACAAGATATAGAAAAACTTTTAGAGAGCGAAAACATATAAAATCGATTTATATGCAGATAGAGAGTGAAATTTAGAAAGACTCTTGAAGATGCCCTAATAGGTCTGCCTCGGATAAAGAATACCGTTTTCAGATGTACACCTGTTAGGAGGCCCGCCTCTATTAATCTATTTTAGAAGATAATTACATATCAAATCTGTAAATAAACCAACCAGCTCGCTATTTCGAGAGGCAGTGCCAATTTGTGATCCTCTCTGCAAATAAAATGGCCTGTTCCTAAAATAGACTTTGTGCTAGTGGATGCTAGCACGATGGGCTTAGAAGCGAGCTTAATAGTGGGCCTGGGAGCAGCCTTGGCGAAGGGCACGGCCCCACGATAGTCAGTGGGGTGCTTTTTTGTTTTTGTTTTTGTCTAATAACTATTAAAAAAGGCAGGCACTATAACCCGCTTGTGAAATCTATGATTTTTACACCGCTGATGAGCAAGGTGTAGGCACTATAGCCTGCTTGTGATATGTGCTTTACACTGATGACAAGACATAGGTGGACACTACTGCCAACTCTGAAATTAGATTTTTGGCCATCTCTAAAGTTTTGTTTTCTAGTAGTGAACCCCTGGACTATTACAGCTTTTCCGTTCATCACAAATACTTGGGACATTTGACATTGCTTGGTTTTCCTTGCATATCTTTCACCTCTAATATCTTTTAGAATATAAAATCCTCCTAATTTATGAAAATTACAAGTGTTCTTCCAATCAAATCTAAACATATTATATGTTCTCAACCTAAATAATTCAGAAGTTATTGGTGTTTTTTAGTTTTTAGTGTTTGTTCGAGGAGGGGTAATAAGAATTATGGCACACAAAATTTTTATATTTCTCTAAACCACATTGCCAGTTGTGTTTGACCAGAGTGTCCATAAGGCACCTTCTGGATTGTAGGAAAATGCGAAGAAAAAAATGTAGCATTTTCCTATTCCTATGCATTGAGCTACTGTAGGGTTCAGAGGAATCACTTGCTGAAAAAATGTAGAAAACTTTCTTTTGTGTTTAATTTCATAGGAAAATCATGGGGAAAAACATCCACTTAAACCTCGTGTTTCTTGCTTCCTGTGTTTTTCCAACAATTGATTTAAACACCTATCCTAGAGAATTCATTTATTTTTTATTCATCTGTTTTGCATATGCATTCCTATCTCATTTTTGTGGTTTTCCTATTTGTGTTTTTTTTCATCTTGTGTTCCACAGGGCCTAAGTTGTTACTAGGCGCAGTGCAACACATGTTTAGAATGTTCTTCTATTTCCTCCATTCTTGTTTGTTAGGCCCTGTTTATTTCCTTTGGCGAAACTTTTGCCCATCACTTTTAGTCCACGTTTTGGGTAAATGGAACTAAATAGGTGGAGCAAAAGGGGGGCTAAAGTTTTGCCATTTGCACCTCAAGAGGTGTAAAACTGGGCTAAAAGCATTGGGGGTGTGAAGGACACCTCATTTTGCATTTTTAGCCCAAACTTTTGCCATGGATTTAAACACCTCAAGCAAGACTAAAGTTTAGCAGCAAAAGTTTAAGGGCTAATCTTTTGCCATGGCAAATGGAACTAAACAGGGTCTTAATATACCACTTCCCTAGCTAACTGTTTTTAATTAAAACATTGTAGCCACATTTATAATCATTGGCTATATATAAGTTTTTACACAAGAATCTGTATTACACACCGAAAAACACAGATTTAACAAAATTGAATTATCCTTATTTTGAAAATTAAATGCACATCAATCTATTTCGAATATAAAAATTGTCCCGTTCGTTTCGCTGAAAAAACTAAGCTGAAATACTATTTCGGCTGATTTGTTGTGAGAGAAAAAACACTGTTCCAACTAAAAAAACAAGTTAAAAAAGACGGATTATAAAAGAAGCGAACAGGACCATAAGCATAGCCAGGAGCTTCGTTCAAGGCTTCACCGCTTCAACGAAGTCAGGTAGGAGTAGGTGCATGCACCGACCCGGGAAGAGCCAATTGATTAAACGTTAAAAGGGACGCACACGAATTTCTCAGGACTTCGAACGTTGCCGCTGAACAGATCAAATGGAGAGTTCCAAAGTACGGACTGAAAGTTCAATGCAGATTTGGGACAAGTTCAATTCAACTGCAAGTGGAGCAGAGTAGAATAAAACGGCGCCAATTGGCCGGCGGTGGAGAATACTTTTCATATAATGACTTGGCTAGTGGACTATAATGGGGAGGAAGATGTCATGTCTGACAAGTAGGAACGACGCACCAAAACCAAAATGGTTATCTACTCATATATCTTAATTAATATATAGGGAGGCACTCGGGCCCGAACATCCAGCCCAGCAACGCGTCCGCACGCAGCTAACTACCCATACCATATGATCCATAGATACGAACGACTCGCCCAACCTTTTCATAGCACGCCTGTCCACAGGCACGGCGCGTGCCGGCCCCCAGCCCGCCCCATCCGCCCGCAGCCCCTGGCGCGCTACGCGCCCCGTCCGCGACCCACAGGGCGCCGCGCGTCCCCATCTCCCAGCTCCAGTGCTCCCCTTGCCGCGCCCCATCCCCTAGCGCCCGAACAGTGTCCCCATAACTCTCTAAACGTATTTCTGAAATATGAAACACTTGCAACATAAAAATATGAATCAACGTATGCATGAAAGAAATGAAACATTCAGAACATACGCATGCAACATATATGTGAAACATATACAACATCGAGATTAAACACTTGCAACAAACACTTACTGCAATATAAGACTGAAATAGCTGAAACATTTGGAACATAATGTTGCAGCATATGTGAAACATATGCAACATTCAGCACGCTTGCAACATACGTCTGGAACAAATGAAACATTTTAAACAAACGCTTGCAACATGCATCCGAAACACTTGCAACATGTGAAAACATCCCGGTCTACTTTTACAACACCCCTATGAAACAATTGCAACACACCTCTAAAACATTTGAAACACTTAAAACATGCATTTGCAACATACGGGATGGGAGCCTGGGCCGGTCGATTTCGACCATCGGGGTGGGAGCCGATGCGGCGGCACATGACCACCACCAGCATCTGGCCGCACTCGTAGGTGCCCTAGGCTCGACCAGGGATGACCCAAGGCGCCCCGGCACGTGCACCCAGCGGCCATCAGTAGGGCGGCGGCGACGAGGCATCCCGGCGGCGTTGGGGGTTGGGGAAGTGGCCGGGGAGGCGCTATGCTGTCAGCGGACGTGAGAGAGCGAGAGATGGGGAGAGCAGAGGCAGCGTGCGGGATGGAGGCGCAGCGAGGGTGGCCGCGGTGGGTGGGCCGCGCGACGGGCGGGTTGCGACGGGGTCGAATCCGCCCGGACTGGGCACGCGACAGGCGGGGCGAGCAACGGGAGGCAACAACTGTCGCTAGCGAGGCGCGCGTCGCAGGGAGTGGGAGCGAGCATCACGGGCAGAAGTGGCGAGGCGAAGCATGCCGCGCGGTCGTCCGGACGGACACCCGCATACACCCGCATGTAATATATATGTTGCGTAGATCCTAGCTAGTGGAGTATACTATATATAAAATGATTATATTGTATTTTACCCTCACCATTATTTTAATCTGCCACTAGTATAAATAATTCATGCTACTACACAAATTCTTTTGTGTAGTGTTTCCCAATTGCCCTCGGAGGCGGTCAGCCTGGTTGCCCTCCTCGGTTATTCGAGGTAGGGTAGCCAGGCCAGCAACCGCCTCGGTCTGTAACGAAACCATCTCTGTTAATATCGATTAACTGAGGCGGTTGCCCTAACCTAACCGTCTCGGTTAATACATTAACCGAGGTGGTCACATTATAAGGCCCGCCTCGATAAATATAAGGCCCAAACAGCCCATCTAGGCCCGATAACAGGTTCATAATATATATACCGCGAGCACAAAACCCTAACTTCATCTCCCTCAGTCGGTCCCGACGCCTCCATCTCCCTTATGCCTCGATAGCGGCGCCCCCGACGCCTCTCCCTCTTCGTCCCTCCACTCTCTCACTCTCTCTCCCTCCCTCCACTCTCTATCTCTCTCCCTCGGCGGCCCTCTCCTCCTCTCCCAGTGGCACGGCGTCAGCCGGGCATGGCCGGCGGCGCACCCTCCCATCCCCTCCGGCGAGGGCTCGTGGCGGTGAGGCCTCTCGGATCCAGCCGTCACTCTCCAAGCCTGGCTCCTCCTCCCTTGTCCCCCAATCCGGGGCGTGGAGGCCGGATCCAGCCTCCCCACAACGGCGCGGGTCCTCCATGTCGCGGATCTAGGCGGTGGCGGCTTCCCCTCCCCCTTCAAAAGTTTTTTTTTGGAAATTTTCAAATAAGTTTGGATGGACATAGAACCTAAACCAAAGTTGTAATACTTTAGAAGATCTACAGTTCTGTAGTTAAGTACCTTTTCATTTAGAAAAAAACCATTGAAGGCCCCTAAATTCAGTTTTAAAAATCATGATTTTGAATTAATAGTTTTATAAATTTTCAAATGACATTGAACGAAAAATGATCTAAAACAAAGTTCTTGTATTCAAAGAGGTCTAAAAGTTTCCGATCAAACTGTTTTCGTTTGAATTAAGTTAAGGTCTGAAATATACATTACAGTATTCCATAAAATAAATACAAAAGGAATGTATCAACCATTTAGTTTTTTTTTCGAGAATGCGCATTTGCTCGTATTTGTATCAACCATTTAGTCACAAGTTAATATGAGATGTAGTGGTAAGGAAGAAAATGCGTAAGCCTAATACTGTAAATTCAATCCCCAGCGGACGATTTAAGCCATTTTCATCTATGGTTTACAAAACCACCAGTATACATGTGGCGACGTCTTTTAGATTTGGAGTGGACGCGGAGCTCCTGGATGCCCTAGTGATCCACAAATCAGGAGTACTGACTTGGTTTCTCCTCAAAAATAACTGCACATCTTGTGTTTTAAGGAGTTAATCTCAAGTTTGATCGAATTAATATATATAGAGAAAAATACTAACATTTACGATACCAAATAAGTATCTTTAGATTAATCATGTTATCTATTTTTATAGTAAAACAATTTAGAGGTACAAATGACAATACTATATTTTAAAATCTAGTTAAAATGTTATATGTTTTTATAGTATAAACTGATCTAGAGCAATAACATTTTTTTTATAACACACTCTAATATCTTCAGTATACTGTAACACACTCCAAAAGGCTGGTGGTAGCACGCACTTATGGTGGCTAGAGTACTAAGGGGAGAGTGTCTCAACACTCCAATATCTTCAGCACACTCTAATACACTCCAAAGGGTCAGGGGTATATAATCTCCCTAAAGAAACTTGCCGTTAGAGCTCATTTCCGAGCTAGCCTTTGGGCACTTTCCTGGCGCATAGTCCGGTGCTCATCACTGGATCAATCTGGTTCCCTGTTCTCCTCTATGGAACATCTCGGATGGTCACCTTATAGCCCGGTGCTTTGTTTCTGTCCACATGGGATCAATCTAGTCAGTGTAACACACCTTTGGTGAACAGTTCAGCGCATACTCCGATTCTCTCATCGACGCCACCACCAGAATAATCCGATGCCTTCTAGATTCCTCCAGTTAGGGTTTGCAACCCTATAGTCTGGTACCCCTAGGGGGGCCCACCAGGTGAATCCGGCGCATGCAAACAACATGCATTAGACTCCGTTTCTTCATGTTTTTGTGTAAGGCTTTGTTCCATATTGTGTCTTGGACTTCTTGCATGTCTTGTGGGTCTTCAACATATCTTCTAATGTTTTGCTTGAGGTATTGATCATCTAAATCACTAGTTTGCCAAAGTACAAGTCCATCTTGCATCCATTCGAACTACTCCTTGTATACTAGCAAGCAACATTAGTCCAAATGATCATGTTGTTCATCAAACACTAAAATCCAACATAATGGCCCATAGGGTCCATTTTCCCTAGACTCAGGATTCACCTCTACAAATCAATTAACAGAGACAACCATTGTAAGTGCTTGCCTCTAAAAATTCTTGGCTCAAAAAATTCATAACATTTTTAAATAGAATTATATGAAGACAAACTTTATACTAAAATTGTAGAGCGCAACGCGATTTACACTTAGTTGATAAATTTTTATTGAAACTATATTCAAGATCCCAAATTTTGTTTTAAACTCTTAGATTTTAAAATTTAAAATTTAGAATTTTCAAACAACCTCGAATGTTGACATGGTCTACACAAAAGTTGCAGTTCTCAATACGTTCTGAAACTTTTTAGTAAACAATCCTTTGAGTTAAAATCATTTAGATTCCTAAATATTCCTTTTATGATCTAACATTTTAAAATTTCAAATTTCAAATGACATCGAACATTGACATGATCTATACCAAAGTTTTAGTTGTCAATACAATTTACATCTTTGCACAAGCCTTTGATTTGAAAATAATATTTTTTTTCAAAATTCTTAGATTTTGAGATTAAATTTTTTGAAAATTTGAAACTGTCTCGCATGGAGACAAACCGTATATGAAAATGGCGGAGCTTGATAAGATCTAAAACACTTTTTAGTTGAAACTTTTTTCTTTGTAGTTCAAACTTTTTTATTTCAAATTATTGAAGGGCTAAAGTATTCTTCAATATAAGATTACCAAATGTTGATACAAAAGACAGCATCCCATATATACTCCAAGTGGCCAAAAATAGACTTTTTTTTATTCGTACTGAAGAGAAAATTGCAACACAATCATAGTTAGGATAAATTTTAGTATGGAGTATAAAATAGCCCTCAAAGTCTTTATTAACAACTCATATTTTATAAAAAAGTCTCTACGGACGTCGATGCTCACATGTTGATGGTGTCAACACAGAAGTATAACTAGTACTAGTTATTCGTAAGACATGCATGCTTTACCATTTGGTTTTGTTCATAAAAAAACAGTGTTAGACCCTATCGACCGATATTTTGCATATGGCGTGGAGTTGCTAGTTGATCCAATGATTGTATTAGTTATTGAAATTTAATAAGGTATAACAAGTTGATGACCTGTCAAATTTGTTCAAGATAATTATAAAATCTTTTTTAAACGATACTTATATAATCATTAGGTTAAGGGAAGTATAAAATCACACATGAAATGCGTTTTTCCAAAGAAATCAGTCATTCAGTCAGGTGCTAGTGCTATAAATGTATGATACACGTGTCTGACTGTCTGAGTATATATATAAATTCCACGCAAGACTGCTCGTTCAATTCCTGTCCGCCGAGGGAAAAAAAATCCGTGAAGTTTCTTTGGCAAGAGAATGAAACTGTGACTTTCCTGATGTTTTAGGTGCGACCAAATGTGAAGCAGCCCACCGAGAGTTTGTGCGCCGTACGTACGTACACTGGCTGTTTAATGTCGACGTAGCCGACCCCGGATACGGAGTGCTATTACGGTTTATATAGCGGTTTATGATATTTATGTATATATATTTCATGAACGATGAATATAAATAGACATTCAATTATATAAGAAATAGCTCATGAGAGAGCAATAAAATAGTCATAAGTTCATGATTCATTATCACTATCAAAAACAGTGACCTCAATAGTCTCATGATAGTTAAAATGGATTGGAGTTATCTGCCGCGCATATCATAGCACGCTACTGCGTGCGCTACGAAGAATTGTGGACCGAGTGGTCTGCTACCTCAAATATCAGCCGCTAAGTTCCAACCCGCTAAATCTGCTAGTATGCAAGGAATGCTATTTAGGTTAGTTTCAGTGGATAGATTCATGGTGTTGTTTCCAAGACTGTCATGTCATATAAAATAAAATGAAACTTGATAAAACATCCTCCCTCAATATAAAGTTTCATTCTATAGTTTCATAAGCATTTAATTTCATAACTTCATAGAGAGTTGGTAATCGTGTCAGGAGAGTTTCATTTAGATGAAACTTATTTCTTCTCTCTTTTTAAATACATTGTTATGTCATAAAAAATGCGCATATGGCAACTTATTTAATGCAAATAAAACTCAAGTCCCACTGAACAGTACCTCGGCCGAAGGTACGCATACTAGCCCACGTACGTAATTAAATCGATTAGCTCATGCGATGCATTTAAAAGATACGGGGCAAAAAATGCAGATGTTTCGATCTGCCAACTCCAATCTAAATATATCAGATGCATTTGCCGCCAACACAATGAATGCATGCAGAATTGAAACGCGCAGCGCAGAATTGAACGCGCAGCTCTGTTCGTTTTGAGTTATTTGACTTATAAACCATGGCTGAAAGCACCGTTAACTAATTTAATGTTATAGAAAAATATTATTCGTTGGCTGAATATGACCAAAGCGAACAGCTGGCCCGTAACTACTAGTCTGTTGCCACCCGTAACTACTAGTCTGTGGCTGATAGAACGGGCGAGCATTTGGTCATAAGAAGCAAAGCATTCGCCTTGACCCGTAACTACTAGTCTGTTGCCACCCGCTGCATAGAATTTTTTTGGGAAATTGTACTCAGGGGACACTGAAGAAAGGCTTTATTTGCTGCCGGACACCGCCAACTCGTGTATTTGCTAAGTACCATTATGAATCGCTGTTTTTTTGCTAGAAGACACCGCGGCCATTATTTTAATCTTTTCTATCGTTTGGGAGAGAGAACAAGCAGTGGATGGACAAAGTTGCCCCTAGCTCGGTTGGGCTATGCCAATATGGTTTGGTTGAACCAGGTTGTCCGACCCACCGGTCGTCTTCCTCCTCCAGACATCCCCAGCCATTCCCCTTCCCCTTCTTTCCCACTCCCAAACCAAGTGGTGCTGGAACCCTAGATCCCTTGATCTGGCGATGGCATCCAGTTCGCACTCTGCGGCGGCGTCTGCCCCCACTCCCGAGCTTGACCCCTTCAGGGATGCATCTGGGTTCTTGCCCTTGGTTTCCTGCTCCAAGTACGGGACGAAGCTCATCGGCCGGGTGTCGCAGAAGACAGGCAACAAGGGAAAGAGGTTCTACAAGTGCCCTCTGCTAGAGCATGTAAGTGATTCTTGTTCCGTGGATCTCCAATTTTGTTTGCAATGGTGGTTTGAGATTTGGAATTCGGCTTTTGCGGACTGATTTTGCATGCAAGGTGTACATGTTTGAAGAAGACTATGTCGAGTACTTGGTGGTTGGAGGCCACCTTCCTCGCTATTGCAGTCGGTTTAAAAGTGCGGAGGTTTCAGTGGGTGCAGTCAAGGCGAAGGATGGCCATGACATGTTGATAGCAGCCGTAGAAGGTGTTCAGACCTTCACTGGTTTGTTGCAGAGCGCAATCGCCTCTCTGAATGATGTGGAGGCAAAACTGAAGGCTCCATCTCAAACTGAAGCCAAGATGGATAGGATTGGAGAGCGTCTGCTTATTCTTGGTGTGGCAAACTTGGTAGTTGTAGCGTTGGTTCTGATGGTTTTGATTTGCAAGTAAGGCAAGCAATGTGTTGGTGCTCATGTATCTCAGTCCTTATGTAACTATTGTAGGCACATGATGCATTGTAATGTAATGGGTTGACATGTGAACTCAGAGATATGACATGAGCTGCTATCCTTCAATATCACTATGTGCACTGTCAACCAAGTAACACTGAGCAAAGCAAAGACAGTAGACATAACATCTTAAAGCATGATAATCTTAGAGGTAGCTGACAGTAATTAACATAACATCTTGAAGGTACATGCCTTCACATGTCACAGTACACCTTAAACAGCACAAATCGAGTGTCACATGACATCACATGTCAACAAAAGCAATTGTTTTGGATACTTCAGTACTTAAACTACTTGTGCTTATCCATGACTAGTTTCTTCTTGGCTACCATGCCAGTAGTGTTCTTTCTCTTTGGTGTCCTCTTGGTCGTCACCTTGATCTTCTTAGGAGGGGATGAACTTCCATCTGTCATGCCCAACATCCTTTTGTGGCTACAGGTGCAGAACTAAAATGTTAGTATGTAGTCTTTGGATATCATAGTTATGTCAAGGCAATAAGGCAAACAGGTATAGGTACCTTCTAGTGTTGGCTGTAGGGCTAGAAGGTGCTGCTGCAGCACTTGCAGTGCTTCCTCCAACCTGAGACTGCTGGGTAGAAACTGTAGAAGTTGGCTTGCTTTTCTTTCCCTTGCTTCTTTTGGGCTTAGCTGCTGCAGGAGGAGGTGCATCTGAGTCATACATTGTCTCATTGCAAGTCTTCATCATGTGCCCAAATTGACCACATCTTTTGCACTGCATCTGTCTACGAGTTCCCTTTCCACCTTCTTCAGCTCCCTTCAATCTTCTTGTCCTTGGTCGTCCTGCTGATCTTTTAAAAGCTGGAGGCCAAAGTTTAAAGCCTATCTCAACCTTAGGCCATTGGCTTCTATCTGTCATGGGATGCACAACCCCTTCATAAGCCTTCTTGAACATGGCTACAGAATAGTACTCATGTACATAATCTTCCACATTCCTGTTCTTTAATGCATTGATCAAGCAAAGTGCATGAGTACATGGCAGCCCAGTTATCTGCCACCTTTGGCAGCTGCATGATGTGTTGCCCAAATCAACAGTGTGTCTCCAAGTTTTCAATTCCTTAGTAGTATCCTGAATCTCTGTTGTGTTGTTAGGTCCTTTGTGTATGACATAATTTAGGTTCCTGCTCCTGGCATTTAGGTCCTTTATGATGTTAGGTAGAATCCTATCATTTAGCTTCTCTGCAAGTGTCCTTCTCGCTACATTTTTCTCCATGATCATCTGTCTGATCCTATCCATCAGAGATATGACTGACTATGACTTCTCCATTCTGATCCAACTATTAAATGTCTCTGCAATGTTGTTTGTTACATAGTCACATTTGCTGGCGTGGGAGAACTTCCATCTGTTCCACAAGTGCTTATGTGTTTGTTCTATCCATTTGATTGCATTTGGTGAAGCCTTCTTCATTATGTTGTAATGGTACTCATAATGCTGCTGCTTGTATGCCCTGCTGCATGGCCACAAATGCTTCTTGAACATAGCACCTTTGTACCTCTTCTAGAAGTTCTTCACCAAATGCCTCATGCACTCTCTATGCTCAACTCCATTTAAAAAACCGAAGTCACTGCACTGTCAATTCCTTTACCAGCATCTGTAGAGATTACAAGTCCTGGTGGGGAGCCAATTGCAGTCTGTAGCTTCTCAAAGAACCATTTTCAACTGTCAGCGGATTCTGAACCAAACACACCATAAGCAACTGAAAACAACCAGTTGTTTCCATCTACTGCTGATGCAGAGGCTAGCTGTCCTCTCCACCTCCCTGTTAGCACTGTTGAATCAACTCCCAAGAAGGGTCTGCATCCATTCAAGAATCCATCAACACATGACTTTAGTGCCACAAACATCCTTGAGAATCTCATCTTCTTTCCCACATTTTCCCATTCAATTTCCACAATGCTACCAGGATTGGTTCTCTCAACCTCTGCCTTGAAACTAAAGGCATCATTGAAACTGTCGTTCCACTTGCCATTAATTTCTTCTAGAGCCATCCGTTTGCCATCAAAGGCCACATAGTATGACAAAGTAATGTTATACTTCTTCTCCAGGTCTTTCTTCAATGCTGCTGCCCCTATTGTCGGTTCCTCTCTGAGGATGTCAATTATCCTGTCCCTCACCCAGGCATTATTAGCCATACAATTTTGATGCAATTTGGATGTGCTTGGACAAGTATGCTTCTCATACATCTTTATCTGCAAAGCAGTTAAACAACAAAAACAAACATGTTCACAAAATTCACATTTAGTAACCTATCCTATCAGTTCAATAATAAAAATGATTCAATAGCATACCTGCCAAGTTTTGCCATCTTGCAGCTGAGATGCATGAATCCTCCACTTACACCTCTTCTTCTTGCTCTTTGAACCCTTACAGAACCCTCTGTACCTTGTTGACTCACTGTAAAGAGCTGTAATTTCAAACTCATTTAGTACTGCAAATTGCCTAATTGCTCTCTTAAAGGTATCCCCATCCTCAAATGTGACCCCACAAGCTATGGTTGGGTTTTCTAAGTCAGTGGCATGTTTAAAAACTTCACAACCAGCTTCATCATCAACATAAAGATAATCCTTACCACTACCGTCAGAGTCATAAGCATCAACATCTGGACCTGCATTATCATCATTAAGGCTAGACATGTAATGGTTTTCATCATTCACCCCCACATATTCTTCTTCATCTTCTTCCCAAGACACATCATCATCAGCTACCTCCTTTCTTTTCTTCTTTGACCTTGGAACACTTTTCATCTCTCCATCAGTATCAGTACCACCATCACAAGGATCTGGCTCTGCATCATCATGGTCACCTGCTTGAACAGGGGGTTCAAGAGCAGATAGTGCCTCATCAGCAGAAACACTCTGACTATATGTAACTGCAACCGTGTCATACACCCCCACATACACAACCAGCTTCCTTAGATCCCAATACATGTCAATAGCATCCATCAGCATGGAGTCAGTACTAAGAGTGGAGTAACATTTTCTCGGCTTGTTGTAAAAACATAGATTCAAGCCCTGATTAGCTCCGCAAGCGACCTTAGCTGCTACATCGTTAGTAAGATCCTTCAAATTCGTAGTGTCCCTATCAACCACTAGTTGGAAATTAGCTGTAAGAGGATTAAGATTCGGAGTGGCCCACACATCAATCCGGCAGGCGGTACTAATGTCCATCCTAAAAAATGGACAACAAGAAACCATGAAATCCCTAGATTCGGCCCAACAAATACTAAGATGAGCAAGACAAATCCAACCACAACAAGCAAACGGGGAAAAAGGAAACGAGAGAAAAGGGGAAGAATAGGGCGTACCCTTCAGGAACCCATGCTAGATTGAGCCCCTTCGAAGGGGAATCTACACTTGGCCGCAAGCGCTTCACTTTTCCTGACGACACCATCCTCATACGTCCATCAAACCACGGGCGCGAGCCGTGCCGGAGGAGGCGGCGGAAGCCAGGTCATCGCCGGAGCTTCGTGGATGCGGTAAGAGATGCGGCGGCGCCTGTGGCTGAGTGCGAAGGGGTTAGGGTTTAACAAAGGGGATGTGTGCCTTTGACCGACGCAATCTGGTTCAACCAGGGGCATCGAGCGTCATTTTCAAAATTTTCTCTCTCCAAAATGACAGAAAAGAGTAAAGTAATGACTGCGGCGTCTTCTGCCAAATAAACCGTGATTCATAATGGTACTGAGCCAATAAGCGAGTTGGCGGTGTCCGGCGGCAAATAAAGCCATTCTTCAGTGTCCCTGAGCAAAATTCCCCAATTTTTTTTCTCCCACTTCGATCTTCCCTGTTCCTTCCCGTCTTCTTCTTCCTCCTCCTGTTTTCGACGTTGTTCAACTCTCGGTGCAATGCAAATGGCTATATATACCTGCCTCCATGCAAAGCTTCAGGCCACACAACAAAGCTAAGCAGACACACACGCGTGTACAAGTAACAAGCCACTGCCACTGCCGTTGCCACTTCATCCACCACCACTGCCATTGCCAGCGTCGACGTACGTTTTCAGTGGAGGACAATGCCATCTGTGCAAGCAGCCACATCGACCATGGCGACGAAGAAGCAGCTGGCGGCAGCAGTGGCACCGACAGAGTCCGAGGAGGCCAAGACCAAGAGCATGGTCGCCCTGATGAGCCTGCTCCGTGCAACCATGTCGGAGGAAAAGGCCGCCGGTGGTGCGGCAGCCATCGGCGGCACTGGGGAAGAGAAGGTGGAGTGGCTCCGGTCGCAGCTCATCGGGAAGGACGCCGAGTTCGACACGCCGTTCGGCCGTCGCGCGCTGACGTACGCCGACCAGACGGCGTCCGGCCGGAGCCTGCGGTACATCGAGGACTACCTCGTCAAAGAGGTCCTCCCCTTCTACGGTAACACGCACACGGAGGACAGCCACGTCGGGAGCAAGACGACGCGGCTGGTGCACAAAGCGGCGCGCTACGTGAAGCGCTGCGTGGGCGCCGGCCCCGGCGACGCTCTGCTCTTCTGCGGCTCCGGAACCACGGCGGCCATCAAGCGGCTGCAGGAGGTGATGGGCGTCGCCGTGCCCTCCGTGGAGCTGCGCGCCCGCGTCGCGGCGCAGCTGCGCGCCGAGGAGCAGTGGTTGGTCTTCGTGGGGCCCTACGAGCACCACTCCAACCTGCTGTCGTGGCGCCGGAGCCTCGCCGAGGTAGTCGAGATCGGCGTCGACGCCGACGGGCTCGTAGACGTGGCCGCGCTCCGCCGCTCGCTCGCGTCGCCGGAGTTCGTGAACCGGCCCATGCTGGGCTCCTTCTCCGCCTGCAGCAACGTCACGGGCGTCGTGACGGACACGCGGCAGATCGCGCGCGTCCTGCACGAGCATGGCGCCTTCGCGTGCTTCGACTTCGCCGCCAGGTGAGAAGTCTGAAGTCAGACACCACTGGCCGTCAGATTAATGAAACCAATGCATACTTAACTTTCATCGTGAGAGCGATGGAATGTCGCTCTCATCATCTTCGTCTAATATAAACCACAACATGCTGATGCATGAGTGCATGACAAATACGATGGATTTGACATTTAGGCCATGTTTGATTCATTATCTGCTGATAGTTAGCTGGATAAAAACAAGACTAAAAATACAATCAGCTGCTGGTTGTAAGCATCCTTGCAGCCTGTCTCTTAGCCCATCCATATAGTAGTTAGTTCTTCAAGGGCTCACTTATCTCTCTCATAGAATTTCTCGGTTCTTGTGTCTAAATCGGCTGTAAGCTTACAACCCACTTTAGCATTCAGGCTACATACAACCTGCTATTATACTTGCTCTAAGAACTCCTATCGAATATTAGCTAGCTAACTATTAAGTACATATATTAGTTAAAAGGTGCTCGGACTTCGCCGCCAGGTGAGAAATCTGAACTCAGAGACGATCGACAGTCAGATTAAACAAATGCATAGGAGTACTTAACTTTGATCGTGAGAGCGATGGAATGTCGCTCTCATCTTCGTTTGATATATACATACTACTATACATGCATGATAACGATGGATTTGACATTCAAGGATACGGCAGACTTATTTTAGTCTTCAATTTTCTTGCTGTTGACTTGCTCAAAATTGGTGTACGTCACATGGGAAAATTATATATATATGAGCCAGAGTTTTACGGATGATGAAAACTGCATAGTCATCGCTTGGGAAAATTCTTCTATTTGTACACACACGCTAGTTGACGAGTAAACATTTATGTCATCACACGCTAGCTTTGAATATATTTGACTCGATCATCAGACATGTATCAGTGCTTATCTAGCTAGTTTCATCTGCTGTTTGTATAGAATACATATGACTACACATGAGAGGACACGATCGAACTGCCGATCTTGATCCTAGTATATATTTCACGTTAAGTATGAACTGGAGCTACTTATATGTTGACCTGCTGTGTATCTTGTTTCCCTCTTGAAGTGGACTAATTGCTTGCAGCATTTACTCTTTTCTAGCTAATGATGTCAGGGGAAGAAACTAAATGGCGACCAAAAATTCTAGTGAATTCATTTTGACTCAGAGCAAAAAAGAACGACTTTGACTGGACGACCAAGATTGTAATTAAGAGCTCTAGATTTCTATATAGGTCAATCTGGAAATTTCTTGTTGTCAACATTATTGTTAGAAATCCATCCAACCTGTAAACTACTATCTGCAGATTGAATTTTGATCAGAAAATAGTATTAGGGATAGCATACATGCATATATTGGAAATTTGGCACATCGGTTCAGTTTGTGGTTCAAAATGAGCACATAAAAGAAATCCATGCATCATCAGTTCTAACGAGCTAGTTTTTCCTTTAATATGTGCAGTGCACCATACGTGAAGATTGACATGAAATCTGGTGAAATCGACGGCTACGACGCAGTCTTCTTGAGCCCACACAAATTCGTTGGTGGACCGGGCACACCAGGCATCCTAGTGATGAACAAAGCACTGTACCGGCTCAACGCTCAGCCTCCTTCCACATGTGGCGGTGGCACCGTGGCCTACGTCAATGGCTTCAACGAGGAGGTGAGCTACCACTCAGCAACAGCAATGGAATACTGCAACTAGTATAGTACAACCTGTGTTATTACATACAACTATTGATACTTATCTCCTAAAATATTTTTTTTTCAAAAGCATGCATTGCACGTACTTCATTAAGGGAAGTTAGAATAGAGGTACACGGCCCGGGGGCCTAGACGACGAGTTGCCATAGGCCAAAGCGCGTGGAACACTAACAGCAATCACCGGCTTGAACGGAGGAACTTAGGCGGTTGTACTAAGTGAGGAACTATTGTGCGACTAAGAGTAACCCAACACCGCTAAGCAGCCACCCCGAATAGCGGCGCCAGACTCCGGAAGCCAGCCGCGATCCAGGAGTGGCCCTCGTCACGGATTAGGGCAAGCACCTGGGCTGGCGTCTTGTTGCCGTCGAACGTCCTTCTGTTGCGCTCCTTCTAGACTTCCCACGAGACAAGCAGCAAATATAAAATTAAACTTCAACAAATATAATTGTGTTGTATGACACTTGCAGGATACATTGTACTACGATGATATCGAGGAGCGGGAGGACGCAGGCACGCCACCAATCCTCCAGAAGATCCGTGCATCGCTTGCATTTTGGGTTAAGGAGTACATTGGGTATGACAGGATGAGCCTCAGGGAGCAAGTTTACTCCGAGATGGCAATGAAAAGGCTCGTCAGCAACCCAAACATAAGGGTTCTTGGCAACACGGACGTAGAACGCCTACCCATCTTCTCCTTCCTCGTCTACCCTCCTGTCACCAATAATCCTTTGTCTGAAGCTGTTGCTGCTGCTGATAAGCCTGGTTGCAAGCATCTCCCACTCCATGGCCGTTTTGTCACCAGGCTTCTTAACGATCTTTTCGGTATCCAAGCAAGGGGTGGATGTGCCTGTGCAGGCCCCTATGGCCATACATTGCTCAACATTAAGAACGACCTTTCCCTTCGCATCCGGTCTGTGATTCTTGAGGTATGTATGATCAAATTGTGGGATGGTTATAGTATATATATCCTCTTTAGTCTGACAAAGTTTGTACTAATAATGTTACTGTTATTTGTCACATTTTCTCAGGGTTATAGTGGACTGAAGCCAGGATGGACAAGGTTGAGTTTTGCTTACTACCTGTCCAAGGAGGAGTTCAACTTCATCCTGGCCGCCATCGAGTTCATCGCGTTGTACGGCCACAGGTTCCTCCCTTTGTACAAATTTGACTGGATTACCGGCGACTGGACATTCCGGAAGCAGGCGATTAAGTACCATATCATGAAGGAGGAGCTGGCTCTTGCCACTGGTCTTCATCTCTTGGCTGAGAATGGCCAGCCAAAGGTTTCAGATAAATTGACGACGAAACCTGGGGTTAGTCACGACAAGTTTGAGAGCTACTTAGAGCATGCCGAGAAAATTGCACTGGCATTGCCAGATATTAGTCAGCAGACTGTCAGTATCCCAAGAGGAGTAGACCCTGACTTGGTTCTCTTTCATATATAGTGAACATCTTTGTTCCCTTATCTAAAAATATATAGTGAACATAGACTATGACTGTAACAATAAAAGGCAGGTGGCATAGCATCTGAGTTTGCCAAAACAGATTGTTACACATGACACTATGTGAAACTTGTACAATCAGAGTTAACCTAGTTATCATTTTTCTAAAAATTGTTCCCCTTTCCAGACTCTACCTTGTGGTGCCAATGGATTCATTTTTAAGGTTGATTTTGAAATGGCATATGTTAAAGTTAAATGGCCTTTTCTCTAGCAAACATGCAGAATGAAATGATTCTTACTTTTGTGGTGCCAATGGATTCATCAATTTGTTTTTGGAGGTATTGTTGCAGCAAAGGTAAATGATGATGTGGCAATGTACTTTCAAACGAAAAAAGATCTATGACAGGATGATCCTTTATCACCAATCCTTTTTAACCTTGTAGTGGATATGTTAGCCATACTCATAAGTAGGGCAAAACATGATGGTCAAATTCAAGGTCTTATCCCACATCTTATTGATGATGGCCTTTAATTTGAATCCTTGAAAGCTCTAGTTTGGTTTTGGTGAATTGATGAAACCCTAAGTGCTAACCTAGTTTATCAAGTGATAATGAGATAGGTAGCACATTCCAAGTGGTGAAGCAAATGAAGATCATGACATGATGATGGTGATGCCATGGTGATGATCAAGTGCTTGGACTTGAAAAGAAGAAAGAGAAAAACAAAAGGCTCAAGGCAAAGGTATAAATGGTAGGAGCCATTTTGTTTTGGTGATCGAGACACTTAGTGAGTGTGATCACATTTAGGATTGATAGTCGTACTATTAAGAGGGGTGAAACTCGTATCGGAATGCGGTTATCAAAAGTGCCACTAGATGCTCTAACTCATTACATATACATTTAGGATCTAATGGAGTGCTAACACCCTTGAAAATGTTTGTGAAAATATGCTAACACATGTGCACAAGGTGATACACTTGGTGGTTGGCACATTTGAGCAAGGGTGAGCAATTTCACCGGCGGAGTGTCCGCCTGTAGAGTGCGGACAGTCCGACGGTGCCACCGGCGCCCTAGACAAAAAAGATGGAGGTCACTGTAAGTGATCGGACGCCGGCCTCGGTTGGACCAGCGCGTCCGGTCAGTAGAAGTTGCAAAGATGTTGGCGTCAGAGTCTCTGACCGGACGCTAGGTCACTTAGTGACCAGACGCCGGAGGGGTGCGTCCGGTTCTGCTGACGTGGCAGCACACATGGGAGTCGTCGTGTGACCAGACGCTGGATGTGTCCGGTCGAGCATGACCGGACATGTCCGGTCGTGAAAAATCGTTTCTGGATGCTTACTGGAAACGACCAGACGCTGAGGTCCAGCGTCCGGTCACTTTGAGCTACTACGTCCGGTCATCATATGACCATTGAGATCAAGCGCTCAGTATTTGAAGAGAGGGGACACGTGGCACGCATCGCGTGACTAGACGCTGAGGTCCAGCGTCCGGTCAATATGACTGGACCGTCCGGTCACCCCTGCGTTGTGTCTAGTGAAGGGGTACAACGACTCTATTTTGTGGGGGCTTCTATTTAAGCTCCATGGCCGGCTCAAGCTCACTCTCTTGACCATTTGCATTGACATAGCAACCTTGTGAGCTTAGTCAAAGCCCTCCCACTCATCTTCATCATAGATTCAACATCTTTGTGAGATTGGGAGAGAATCCAAGTGCATTGCTTGAATGTTTGCATCTAGAGGCACTTGGTGTTCGTGTTTCGCTGCGGGATTCGCTTGTTACTCTTGGTGGTTGCCGCCACCTAGACGGCTTGGAGCAGCGAGGATCGTCGAGCGGAGGTTGGTGATTGTCTCCGGCTCCGATCATAGTGATTGTGAGGGGTTCTTGACCTTTCCCCGGTGGAGAGCCAAAAGGTACTCTAGTGAATTGCTCGTGGCTTGTGTGATCCTCATCTTATGTTGGTTGTGCGGCACCCTATTGAGGGTTTGGCGTGTGATGCCAATTAGCGCATGAATCTCCAAGTGAGTGAATCGCCACAACGAGGAGTAGCTTACTGGCAAGCAAGTGAACCTCGGTAAAAAATCATTGTGTTCATCATTTGATTCCGAGGTGATTGGTCTTCATTGATATTGATTCTTGTGATTGATTGGTTCACTCCTCGACACGGCAGTATAACTATCTTGCTCTCTCTCTTTACATTACCGCAAACTAGTTGTCAAGCTCTTTAGTGTAGCTAGTTATGAGAGCTTGTTAGTTTAGTTAGTGTGGCTCTTTAGTTAGTCTTTGAGAGCACACAAACTTAGTGTAGTGCCATAGCTATTGTGTGGTTAGAAACAATAGAAACTAAAATTGTGGTAGGTGGCTTGTTTTTTTAGTTGGCTAGCACAACACTTGCTTCACCTCATAATTGTCTAATCGGTTTGTTAAGTGTTGTTGTAGAAATTTTTATTAGACTATTCACCCCCTCTAACCATTAGGGCCTTTCAATCGTGCATTATGCTGATGACACAATACTTTTTATGGAGCATAACACTCAATAAGCAAAAGACATGAAAATATTTTGTGTGCTTTTGACAAACTCTTGGAACTTATTTCACAAAAGTGAGTTATTCTGCTATTGGGAGACCAAAAATTATATGTATCAATACTCACAGTTTTTGGCTATGGCATGGGCCAATATCCTTTTAGATACTTGGGCATTCCTATGAATCATAGCAAACTCACCAACAAGGGTTGGAAATATGTCAAAGAATGCTCTCAAAAAAACTGAGCAATTGGAAAGGTTGTCTTATGGTGGCTAACTAGTTTCGATAAAACTCAGTGTTAAGCATCTTGGCTATGTATATGATGTCCATCTTCAATGTACCAAATGGCATTCTTTAGAAGTTAGATTTCTATATAGATTCACTTCTTCTGGCAAGGGGATGAGCATAAGAAAAAAAATACATATTAGCAAGATGGGGGTCCTTATGTCTTCCAAAGGAGCCATGAGGTTTAGAAAGTACAAATCTTGAAATACAAACTGTGTTCATTTGGGATATCCTCCTCATTTTATCTTCATCTAATTTTTAAAATAAATATTTGGAACCCTAAATGAATTCAAATGAAAAAGTTGTTCACTACAAAGTTTTATAACTGTTTGAGATCTACAAATTTGGTTTTGTCCTTTTCTCCATCCGAGGTCGTTTGAAAATTTTGAATTTCAAATGCGAGGAATTCAAACGTAATTTGTCAACTACAAAGTTGCATAATTTTTCAAGATCTACAACTTCTGTGTTGGTCATTTCTTTATCCGAGGTCGTTTGAAAATTTTGAATTTCAAATATATGAGAAATTCAAATGTAATTTTTCAAGCATAGATGATTTCAAATGAAAAAGTTGTCAACTATAAAGTTGTATAACTTTTCGAGATTTATAGCTTTTGTTTTTGGTCTTTTCTGCATTCCGATATCGTTCGAAAATTTTGAATTTTACTATGCAACTCTTTTTAAAGGCGGTTGGAAGTCGATTTCTAGAGGTGACTGAAAATAGAGCTACCTCTGAAAAAAAATCGATTTCTAAAGACGGCGGGAAATATAGCCATCTCAATAGAGGCATCTGCAGAGGCGGCTGGGAGCATAGCCACCTCTACAAATACGTTTCTAGAGGCGACTCGGTTTCGGGGCCACTACATAGACGGTGACCTGAATCAGGTGCCCCACCCGCACTTTGCGGATCCTATGGTGTCACACCCCAAAATTTCAATTTTAGGATATGAATAGATAACACAAAAAAATAATTTTAATATTTTTTAATAATTTTTTTCTAGATTTGTCTAAAAAATGATTTTCTATTTTTTGAATTAAAAGTGATACCGTTTTGTTTTGTTGCTTGCATGTGGTGTATTTGGTGTTTATGAGATAAGTTTACAAAATGCGCTTTAGGTACCATGTAGTGTGTCTCGGAAATTTTTCGGTCTTTTCTAGAACTTTTTTCCCTTTTTCCTAGAGCAAAATGTAATTTTTTTCGTTGCTTCAAAATATCTTATCATGAGCTTCAAATATTGTACTTTGGTTCATCGTGTTTCAAATGTCTGTAGGATTTTTCCTAAATTTTTGTAAGCTTTCGAGTATTTTTCTTGGCTTAAATACTAATTCTGAATTTTTTGAAATTATTTTAAACCTTAATTCTGAAAATAGTAAAACATAACTGACGTCGCTTCGAACTATGTTGGAGTAATATAAGAGCATTAGATTAATATATTATATATTATTACTTAATGGAACCAGGCACTTCATTTCTTGATTATCTTATTTTGGGTCAAGATTATAAACTCTGAATGTTTCTAAATTCTTGCAACAATCATCAGGCCCTCACAGAACAAGTTGTCGGAGATCCCACAGGGAATTCATGATTGTGCCACATTAATCATGGAGGAGGCATTGAATTTCATTAACATTGTAACTCTTCAAGCTTGTAATAACTAGGGCAATGGTGATTTGAGTTCGAGACTGCTTCTATGCATTAGAAAAATCAAGATTTACGTTTGTGTATTATGCACTGAAAAAGAGGTTCTTCTTGCATGGCCTTTTTATTTTGTGATTATATATAACAATAATGGGATTTTTATTTATTTTTTATTATTGATTCATCTATTATGAATTGTTTTTTTATAGACACGTGGCGTGTCCACTATTTAGAGATAGGTGGAATGGTTCGGACATTTGTCTCCAACGATGTGGTGCTCCATCAGTCGACTGAAATGCAACAAATGATGCAGCTTACTATTTCAGAAGCACGAAAAGAGTGGAACGAAGACACAACTTGTGATGATCCAATTTTAGTTCGAGAATGTCAGTGATACAGATGTTTGATATATAATTCTGGGTTAGTTTGGCATCTGCAATAGTCCCAGAGCTTATCAATGTGATTTTTCTCATGTAAGTGGTATGTATTAATTTTAGTGTATTTATGCCAACTGATCATCACACTAACTAAATTGCCAAAACTGACTTGATTTGGTTGCATAAAGATAGGATCTATGTAACCTTAGGAAAGCAGAAAATAGCATTATGTTTATTCTGTGTTATATTTGTTTAGTATTAGAATGAACAGTATATAATCAATATTTTACATGTTCTACAATATGAAGCTATGAGTTTTCATGATTTCAAATTCTGTAAACTTATTAATAATTTAACAAATATGTGATATTTACTGCACTTTCTTGGAAAATGATATACAAACTACTTCATTTTCCTTGAAAACAGCAGTGGCTCCTTGCATATATATATATTTCATTTTCTTTTTGCCATAGTGCAGTTAATTTAATATTTGTTGATTGTGTTCGATTTTACATGTTTATATTGCTGTACTTTCCATTTCCAGTTCATAAGTTGGTAAGATGTTTACCAGGTAGTTGAGTGCTGTTTTAGATAAATAGATATCTAGCCTGATATTTCTCTTTTTTTTTACGCAATGGCAGGAGCTCTGCCTTTCAATTAAGGTAGGGAAAGAGAGTTTATGTACAAGCAAAGACACTCCAAATGAGGTTTTAAAGCCCTCCGAAGCAGGAATGAGAGGGAAACACCCCCCAAGGGGAAACAGCGGCTAAACGTAAGTGAGTGCTCTCTTCCTTTGCTCTATGTCTTCCTTTATTCTTGCAGCCACTTGCGGCACTGTTTCTATCTCGTTGTTGAAAATTCTCCTGTTTCTCTCTTTCCAAATATTCCAAAAGGTATAGA
This sequence comes from Miscanthus lutarioriparius, assembly GCA_904845875.1. NCBI lineage: Eukaryota > Viridiplantae > Streptophyta > Magnoliopsida > Poales > Poaceae > Miscanthus > Miscanthus lutarioriparius. Next base: position 43,029,533 of record CAJGYO010000015.1, read on the forward strand.
TTACTATCCCATTTAGTCGTCTACGTTAAGATTTCGGCACTTTCCTTGCCGCCTCTTCCCACCATTCTCTGATATGGATGGGGTCTGCCTGGGGGCTGTTCTTGCAGCTGAGTGAAATTTTCCCAAGAGAGGAGTCCGGTTTCCAAGCGACTGTTGCACAGCATGCAGTGTTCTTGGTGTCGCCACCCTCTCTTTTGTATGTTGTGCGCCGTAAGAATTTTATCTTGCACCAAAATCCAGGCCAAGATCTTGCATTTGTTCTCCACTTGTGCTTTCCAGATGAGTTCAGTACGGAACAAGACGAGGGAGCCTTTGAATTGAATTCTTGCCTGATATTTCTCTTGAATATCCATTTTATTCATATTTTCTTGTTTAAGATTAGCTAATTCTTGCTCAAATGTTTTGCCACTATACATCCTGTTTGTGATTCCCATTTGGCCCCTAGTGTAGTAATGTTTGGTGCTTCTCAGGAAGTTGATGATAATGTTTGTACCGCATATTGTTATTTTTCCTGAACAAGCTTCTTACATAAGGGCCAGTTACATTTTTGGATAATAGTTTTGAGTACCGCAGTTCTTTGATCCTGAGTAGTTGGTTAAAAATTTGCAGTCCTGCTGTTGTTGCATGAGTAGCTGTGCCACATGATCTCAATTTGAGTTAGCAGATTATATATGATACTAGTTAAGTTTTGCACCTGTCATGTATTAAGGATACTGGTGTTGACTTGGAAGAGGGTCCAGGTCCCATCTTGTTTACCAAAACCAACACCCTTTAGGATTGCATTCAATTTGATCATTTTGCACTGAACTTGTGAATCCAAAGGATTAACAAGTTAGTGCAGCAGGTCTATTTCTTGTCCCTGCACGAAGTAAATGTTTCTTTCCTTAGTTCGTACCTTTCTAGATTCCAGTATTCAGTGTTGTCTTCTGTGCTTCAGGTAGGTACTCACAGATATGACTGATGTTAGAGTTAACTGCTGTAATACCCCGAGAATGAATGCCATAAATAAGAATTTTAATATGGATCGAGTGTTTTTTTTGGCGAAGGTTGACCGGATTTAAGGAGAGACCAGAAAATTTGACTTTTTGATCCGTTACTTGGATGGATTAATGCAGACCACCATTGCGTAGAGCTCGTCGAATACTTTCCGTTTGACTGCTTATTCGCATTAATCGGGCTATCGATGGTGAAGTTATGTTATTTGTTAGTTTTATGAAAAAAAGGCACGTACCTGTTATGAAGACCTGGCGTGGGTTTTCTTTTTCTTCATGACCAATTCCCCTTCCGTGACTTTCCATATGCCGTGTTTCTCCCCTATGGCCGAACCTCTCCTTTGACACCAGCCCTAGCTCTCTGATTCACACGAGAAAAGGGAAGAGGAAGAATAGGAGAGGAAGAGAGAGGATCTAGGGCTTGCTGGTGTCGTCTGCCGCCGTCCGCCGCCGCAATCGTTCGGGGCACCATTCTTTCACGGATGTTTGGTTAGGCATCATCTTGTCTCCCTATTTTTGCCATCAATTTCTTGTTCCCTTGCTGTCCATGATGGTTACCCTACGTGCGACATAGATCGGAACGCCGATCCAGTCATAGCGGCGCTGTAAAGTGAAGACAATGGAAGGAAGGAGTGGATTGCTGGGAGTTTGTCATCATGCTCGCTGCATTTTCCCTAGGTGAGATGCCAAATACTAATCCACCTCTTTGGATCAAGTTTTGTGGATGGAATCGTTGAATTAGAAGGGGCATAGTTAGAGTAATTCCCGAAATTGTCGAAATTAATTTTCGTCCATGTTCTGAAATTCTGTCAGACTGAACAGTTCTGTTCATCGCTGTTTATGGCTTTAATAAATTTTTTCACTGTTGAAAAAGTCGTAGAGGACTTCAATACCTTTCTTTCGACAGCAAGATCACCCTCATAGGCTCTGTATTTTTGGAGTTATAGTTTTTCTAAGAAGGCTATTTTGCAGTGACGAGAATCTGGGCTGTTTTAGATCTATACAATTTGTGGCCCTCGTAATGGAGGAATTTGAACTTGCGATCTAAATGAAAGTTGTAGAGTTTTTCTTAAGCTTTCCAGATTGTTATACAACATATTTTGTGGATGAGCATACCTCTAGTTATCAATTTTATAATATTGTTGTCTTGTTTTGACCGTCGAAAAGTTCAGTTAAATTAAGAGGATGATCATGCTATCTTGGAGACTTCTTATGCAGAATCTTATAATACAAAACTTGTAGATAATGGAGTTCTCTATCATCTGATAGATTTTCAGAATTTTTGAATGTATAGTTATATGTCTATGAAAAAGACAAGGGATAGTGCTGCTGTCATGATTGGTAGCGAAACGGTAGATGCTTAAACGGGAGGTTTGGGATGCTTTAGTGTGTAATTGTTGTTTGTCTTGTTAGTACGATGATGTTGGTACTGAGGTTGGCTTATGATCAGGTGGTTTGCCTTTGCAGCGCGCCTAGCTCTTTCATTTGATCGTTGGTAAAGGCAAGTAAACGTGGCATTGTGGTCCACATTTAGCTTTGTTGTTTGAATTGCCTCCACTAAATTTTTAGTATCTCACACTAGCCATGTAATCTAAAATTTGAAGTTATTTGCCTTTGAAGTATATGATTTCATATCTTGTGATATTACTTTTGAATTATGAAGTATATATGAACTAGGTACGTTACAACACTTGCATTCACACTTTTTTTTCGGTACAGCAACGCACGTTGATGAGCAATGTGGTTGCAGCCCTCACTCCCTCTTATTGGGACGTGTGGGTACAAGTGAAGTCATGCATTGCATTGCATTATTTGCATTGCACTTGGAAGTATATTTATATTACTACGAAGCAGTTGATGTCTCTACTATTATGCTATTTAAACCTGATGCTTAATCGAACTGTGATTTGAATAACTTAGTTGAAGCAGTTTGTTTGCTGAGGTTTACCATAAACCTTACGCGCTTGTTCCCCCATCTCAGGTACATGAGCTTCAAGGATGCTTGGCGGGATGGGCGTAGCTGCACGAGTGCACACTTTGGCCTAAAGTTCAAACAAACACATGTATTACAACAAATTAGTTGGTTGTCGGAGGTTTTTTTTGTACATTGTTTTAAACACCTTAGTTTTGCTAGTTGTCTTTGAAGATATCTTTGTTTATGTCATAGTAGAAGACTTAATTAAATGTTCAACTTAGTTTGTTGCTTCTGCGTTCTCTGATGATGTGTTCTTGTTAGATTGTAGTGTGGTAATACTCCAGAAGGAAATTTATGTTGTTTTCTTCTGGGGTGTTACAATTGCAGTGTTGAGTGGACATGCCACATTAACGCAATGGGTTCTAGAGTTGAGTGTGTTCATAATGTAAGTTCTTAAGATACCCATGAACCATCACTGCCAGTTGTGTATGATTTCCTTTTCTGATAAAAGTCCTTAGTGCTGCTCAACTTTAAATTCAGGGATGGGGGTGTTGCTGTGCTGGTCAAGAGTCAAGACTGACCCAATGAACTTACAGAACAAGAGGACCCTGAAAGGTACTTCACCCTCAATTATGGAACTCTAAGTCTCTACGTGAAAACTTGAACATTACCAAAAATGAAACCAAAATTTGATCTATGAGCTACTTCCAGATGGGAACATTGTCAGTAAATGAACTTGGTTGATACACTCTCATTAAAAAAAAGTGTTCCAACATGGATCTTAATAAGGCATTCAATCTCATGCTTAAATGTGTACCGAATGCAACACTTGACATGCATATCAATCCAGTAGTCATTTCCATCTTAAAGAACAAACTGTCCATGTTGAGTGTTGTTTCTCAAGAATCATCCAAGTGAACCATGCGCCAGTTTTCTATCCCTTTTTTTCCTTGACAAATCAGGGTTCTATCTTCTATACACTGCATATACACCTTTTTGTTTGCATGCATCATGCAAGTTTGACTCATTTCTCCATAAGACCTGGCTGGTTTCCTCTGTGTCCCAACTAGCGAAGGTTGTTACAGCGCAAAAAAAGTCCTTACCTGGAGAAAGACGCATTTGTTTTATACTACGATTTTCCTCTTTGGCTCTGTAGTTCAATTTATTTGTTTTGGATTTGACATTAAAACTACCATGAGATAAAGAATAGGAAAAAAATGACTTTTGAAAGGTCGGGCAGGAGGGTACAGTGAGACTCATCCATAGGCTAAAGAATTGCCTTATAAACTATAAAGGTGTTGACACTCATATTTGGCCTGAGTCTATTGCTTAGCAAGATTTGAATATTTGATATACTAAATTATTTACTTAATTAGGCTAATATTCTGTGGCCGATTATTTGAGTGCACAGGCTTTCTTGCATTGGTTGCAAAGGCACACGAGCTGTTGAGCAAGGAGGAGGCCAAGAGTTCAGAGGGGCACACGTGCACTTGGACTTGAGTCCAGCGGTGGTACGCAATGCCTAGCCCGAGATTGATCCATGAAGGGAATTTGGAAAAGAAAATATATTATGGTTTTGTATATTATTATCTCGGACTCTCGGAGACTCCACGTAAAAGGAAATAACAGAAATCACTCCACTGGGTCCGTGTATATGATCCCGTGAGCCAAGATGCAAGTAACTTTGGCCGGGGGTTATTCGACAATACGTCCTGACTCCTGACGTGGAGGAACACAAGTACGTCACGTCCTTGTTGGGATTTTTATCTAAGTCCGATTATAGTACGGAAAATCAATATGGCCGATTTTTGTTCTATTATTCTCGGTACCGGAAAGACCAGCGCCTCTCTTTATGTATATAGGGTGACGACCGATCGAGGGATCCAGCACCCAATCGTCAAAAAACACAACATCTATTACTTTTTATCTTCTATATACCTTATAAGCTCTTCCAACCCTGTGTTGTCCAGTGCATCTCTCGACGAGATATGTTGGTGCTCTAAGTGGCTTTGTCAATCTTAGAACATCCCTACCGTGCATCTCTGCTACGAGTCTTCCTGGGAGGCGTTCGTGGGTTTATCGGGCGAAGAACGAGCGTCTGATCGGCCTCGCCATTGGGATCTGCCTCCGCTGCGTGCTAGACCGTGTGCTGCCTCTGGCGATCTAGCCCCTATTGGTGTGTGACTCGAACCGGTGTCAACAAAAGAGCTGTTTGGAAGAGGGTATTGCTCTGGCAATGTTTCATATACCTTTGAAAAAAGTCTATTTATTAGTATAAATTTCAATAAGTTCTATGTACTTGTAATAAAATCTGCTATATAAATATGCCCCAATAATAGTATAAGATAGGTCTCATTTCAATTGATTCATTCAAATTAAAATGAAAAGCATTATTATGCAAAAAAAAATCCAAAGAGGAAATACCGCAGTGCCTTGCTGAATTCTTGAAGATCCTTGCCCACCAAGGTAACAACTCCCACTAGGCCACTAAACTACAGCTAGTCTTTGTCGTTAGCATCATTTGTTAATGTGTTGCACTTATCCTCGAAATTTCCACAAAGCTTGCATGACAAGGACTCTGCCCCTTCCCCATATATATAAACAATTCGCAGCCCAGCAACCCAGCACCGATAAAAGTTCACCACAGCTCAAGAACAACCACAACTAGGAGATACAAAACAGAAAAAAAAACAAGTGCACTCAAGAAGTGAAAGGAGGGATCCATAATCGAAATCCAAGTATCAAGATAGTCCTAGGCTTGGATTGCTTTGGTTTTATGGCGAGGAAGGCGTCGGAGTCATCTAAGAAGCAAGAAGCTGGAGATGCGAGGAAAAAGAAGGACGCAGCAGAAGAAGCAGCATCACGGGAGGCCAGTGAGAATAAGGATGCGAAGGCTGTAGAGAAGAACAAGGAGGGGAGAGGCACAGGGGCGTCCCTTGTGGTGCCTCACTTCCCTAGCCGTTCTACCCCTGCCTTGATCTAGCTAATCCGAATTCCGTTTTCTTCTTTCTGTGGTTCTTGCTGAAGGCAAGTAGGCAATTAGAGAGGAAATACCGAGTGGATGGATTCAGAGTAGTGGTTTGTAAAAGAGTTACAAAGTTAGTAGTATGTAGAGTGAAGTAGCATACTGAATTAACTAAATGTTTGTTACCTGTGAGACCATCTTGTGCCTGAACATAACTTGCTTGTAGAGATGTTGAATTGTTTAGTATCTAGGTTGCATAGTAGTTCATCGCCCTGTTCGTTTAGGCTTGTTTGGCTTATAAGCCATACTTTTTCAGCCAACGAACAGTATTTTTCTCTCACACCAAATCAGCCAACAGTACTTTTAGCCATGACTTATCAGCCAAACAAGCCAGCCGAAACGAACAGGGCGCATGTATCTCAGTTTACTCCCAGTTTCTCTGAATTGTGTAGCACAGAAGCTCCTAGATGTTTGGATTATTTCCAGTAATGATCAAGTAGCTGATGGATTTACAAAGCCACAATCAGTGTCTAGGCTACATGAATTTAGAAACAATCTCAACTTGTGCAAGTTGTGATTGAGGGGGGCTGTAGAAATACGTAATAGTATTGGAATCTAGCACTGTGCTGTTATCGGTATAGGACAGCCTGGTTCGGCCATGCACTGGAAGTCCTGTGCGTAACTGTATATATATGAGACGTACAGGCAGCCTAGAGGGCTTAAGCCGATACAATTATATTTTACACGTTCAAGAAGTGAAAGGAGGGATCCATAATCCAAATTCAAGTATCAAGATGGTCCTGGGCTTGGATTGCTTTGGTTTTATGGCGAGGAAGGCGCCGGAGTCATCTGAGCAACAAGAAGCTGAAGATGCGAGGAAAAAGAAGGACGCCACAGAAGAAGCAGCATCCCGGGAGGCCAGTGAGAATAAGGGTGAGAAGGCTGTAGAGAAGAACAAGAAGGGGAGAGGAACAGCCCCCCCTCCTCCCCCCCGTGGCGCCTCACTTCCCTCACCGTGTTCCTCTCCCCTTGATCTAGGTAATCTGAATTCAGTTTTCTTCTTTCTAGTGTTCTTGCTGAAGGCAAGTAGGAAATTAGAGAGGAAATACTGCGTGGTTGGATTCAGAGGACTTATGTAGTGGTTTCTAAAATTAAAAACATCAGTAGTAAGGGTAACAGAAGTAGCATACTGAATTAACAGAATGTTTGTGACATGTGAGGCCATCTTGTGCCTGAAGCCCTGAAATAACTTGCTTATAGAGATGTTGAATTGTCTAGTATCTAGGTACATAGTAGTTCATGTATCTCGGTTTACTCCCGGTTTCTCTGAATCGATGGATTACTGACCAGTTAAAATTTGAAAAATGGGATTTGCTAATGTTCAGGCGCCTTTTAGGCGACTATTCACAGCCGTCGGATCTTCATCGTGTGGCTGGGGTAGCTCGCGCACTATTCTTCTTCCTTGCGTCCGTGCCAGCCGCCGCCCACCCCCACCGCCCCGCCCGTGGCGTGGTAGGGTCTTGCCGCGTGGCCGCTGAGCTTTGGCGAGACCCTACCGCACCTGTGGCTGCCGCCTTCTTCCCCTCCCGCCGCTATCTTCTCCAACTCTGGCGAGCACTGCCGCGACACCCCGCCCGACCTGGCCCGGCCGCCTCCACCGCCGCTAGGACCCGAAGCCACCCGCCCCGTCCCCCACCGCCTGGCCGGCCTGCCTCCCCTCCGAACCCCTTCTATGTCTGCCGGATTTGGAGAGGAAAGAGGGAAGAGGCTGGAAAGGGGGCCGCCACTGCTGCCGTCGTCATCTTCATCTCCGGTGGGGTGTGGGTGCGGGGTGGCGGGGGTAGCACGGGCGCGGTCATGCGCATGGGCACAGGGCGGGGGGCAGGCGGCGCGGGCGTGGGAGCAGGTCGCGTGAAGAGATTTCAGGCACATGGAGTGTAGAGGAAACGTGTTGAAAAATATTCAACGTTCACAACAGTGCAAAGCTTGATGTACGTGACCACCGTAATGGCAGACAACTCTTAGACCTTTCATTATACCGTGGTGTAAGTACGCAGTTATTGTGTATGTATGTACCATGCATGCCTCGGGTTTTCTGAGTTTATTATCGGAAGCTGTAGGTATGCAAAGAATTTCCACGACTTCATACATACTTGTCACTGAAATCTGTATGGTACAAGTACATGTGTAGTGCTATTCGAAATTACTCACACATGGTCCAAGCTTCTCTGTTGATGAATCAAAGAATAGTACATACACGGACACATCGCCTGGCGCTCAGGAGGGATGTTTAATTAGGAAGGTCTGATTATTTAGAGTTAGAGCAATGGGTACGTAGAACAATCCTTCTTGGACCATTTGGGAATTTGTCCTCTAGCAACAGATTATGGGCGTGCAGCTTTGCCTAATACTGTAAGCAAAGTGAGGATTTCAATCACTAAACTTTCCTAGATCCTCATCTAGCACCACAAACTCTCAAAGTGAGGATTTCAATCACTAAACTTTTGAAGTGGTCCGCAATTGTGATCCTGATTTCTCATCACTAAAACAAAATGATCCTGATTCTCACATCTCGCGTTGAGGGAAACCACTTCAAACCCTTTGAGAGGTTATGGACTTGGTAGATCCTATATGGGTCCGAATGTATCCTGACATTAAAATTCTCATAGCTATGAGCAATCAAGCATAATTGGGATGAGAAGGTAACATGTGAGGGGAGATCCTAAGGGTTGATTATTATACAACTTGCATGGATGCGAAAAAAGCAAATGTGCTAGAATTTGGAGATATTTTGCGATATCAAACAGAGCATAGAAGGAGAGACGTCATGGTCAACAACTTGAAGAGAAAAGGAAGAGAAAGGTACATAATAAAGAGTCCATCGTGTATGGTTGGATGCATGGGTTCGGGGAAGAGACTACTACTCAAGAGAGGTGTCGGTGTTTTGAGTAAACACCAACTAGTAAATTTATATTTGTTGCGAGTTAGGCCTGGATGGTGTGCTAAAGGACACAAGGTTTATACTGGTTCGGGCAGAATGTCCCTACGTCCAGTCTGCTGCTGCTCGTGTTATTAGCACCGAAAAAGGTTCGTAGTAGGGGGTACAAACGGTCGAGAGAAGGACAGGTCCCAAGTCTCTGATGGAAGGGTCAAAAGAATGCCAAGAGCTCGGTTGTAGCTTGGCTATGTGTTATGTGATGCGTTGTGTGTGGAATCGATCCGTCCCTTTAGCGGGGTGTCCTGTCCTCCCTTTTATAGATCAAGGGGGAGCAGGGGTTACAGATGGGAGAAAGAGAAAAAAACCAAAGGTAGAGACGGTCATTCGAAGGTGCCGGGTCTTCCTTTTCCCTTGAGCCTGCTTCTGCTGACATGGCAGACCATGCCAGGGATAGCACGTTTGCTGATCTTGACATGGCCGTGCCCTGGCTTCATTTCAGCAAGTGGTTACGTCCCATCCCACTTCGGCGGACGGTGCGGCATACCGGGGTGCCGAGCTGTGATCCTACGGAGAGTAGACGGGGAAGTGACTATACGTCCGTAACTGTAGATGATGTGAGTTCTCTCTTGGATTGTAGTGGTCGTCGTATGCTTATGTCAGGATCCGCGCCCGAGGGCTGATGGCGGCGCCCACAACACTATGAGACAAAAGTCGGCGCCTACAACACTGTTCGGACTCTGCTATGCCTGGAAGGTCCTAAAGCGCCCGTCCCGTCGTATACTGACGGTACCTTCCTACAGGCGTGCAGGGCATGGTCCTCGGTACTGCGGTTGACTCGAATGTTCTGTCGTACCCTATGCCCGTCACTATGAAGGAGCAGGGTGCAGTCGTCGGGCGAGGTGGAGCCAGCTCCGGGACGTCGGGCGAGATGGAGCCTACCCTCAGTCGTCGGGCGAGGCAGAGCCTGTCACAGAACCGACCAATTTATAAGAGTACAAGTACGAAAACAATCGCCGAAACGATCAAATTCTCGAACTTGCGCCCATATAAACCCGGTAGTCAACTGAAATCACGACGGATTTCAAACCAACTTGCATACAACCAAGATCACAGTAATTCAACATAACATATCGTGCGTTACAACATTTCGCAGACGTTACGCAAATAGATTACATCAACACAGAGTCATCGTTATTACAAAACAAGTCTTGTAACATAGCGGAAGCAAATAGTTTAACTCACACACACGAGTTCAATACCAGATTACTAGTTTGCTGATCACATCCCACAAAAGCATTCAGATAAGATAACGGGAGATCATGCCCGTGATCTAGTCTTCGTCACCCGTACGGGTGGAGACAATACTTACGTAATCCCGATAGAGAAGGTCATCTCGCAACAAGAGGAATAAACCACGAGTACGGGAATGTACTCAGCTAGACTTACCCGACGGAAACCAAAATAAAAGACACCAAGGATCATGCATAGCTTTATTTAGTGGATCCGGTGACACTTTCATTTGCGTAAAAGCATATATAATAATGATTAACTTTTATCCTGAACTAGCGGTGACTTTAAGCCATTAACTTTCATCTATATTAGCACCTGTACTAATCAACCACTTGATTAATATGCAAACATTAATAACCATAGCAGGTATAATTCTCGGCAACATTATCATCATCATCATCATTATCCATTTAACCATATCGTTAAATTAATTGAATCTCACGCTGTTGCATTTGCTCAAGTCAAGTTCTCACCGTCCGGGAGAGCGACGATTGAATCGATTCCTATCCACCGGAGGGTATTCCTAACACAGACCTCGCTTCCCCGTCGTGGTCGCAAACAAGTCACCTTTGGTACAACTCAGGGAGAAAAGTAAAAGAAAAGACGCGGTCCGGGCACCTCTGCATTCTCGAGAGAACCACTCGCCCGAAAGTGCGGGATCTTAAACCCCGACTCCCCTTGGACTTATGCCAATGGCTCTCCGCACATCCTTACTACCTCCGGAATGCATCCAACCCCCACGGTTCCCGGCCCGAGTTGAGCTACTCGGCCATGCGGTCGGACGACTTATCCGCCAGCTAAGTGTTAGGGCTGCGTTCAACATGACATGAGGACGTCAACGTATCGGTCCTTAAACGACACTGACGCAGTCAGTCACTATGTTCAAACCTACACAAGACTCCGCCCGGTCTTAATTCCTTATTCACATGGTTCTTTTCCACGATAGCAAATATAGCCAACCGTGATCCACCTCATCCTAAATCTCGCAGGTGACAGGAAATCACCTGACTTCTACCGCACTAAGCATGGCTAAGCATTTAACCCGTTCCTGAACTTAAATAGGATTCCAGTGCGATATCTGGACAAGGAGGGATATATAATGCAGCAATTGGTTCCAACCAATTCCTATACTTAATGCATCATCAACAATAAAGATACTCAATATATTTGTAAAGACATGGGAGACTTATAATGCTCGGGGCTTGCCTTTCGAGAAAGAGGAAGGTCAGTGATCGTGGCACTCGGGCAACTCCTCGGCGACGGCTCGCTTCTTCGACTTCCTGCACCTCGGGCTCCTCCTCCTGGTTGGCTCCCTCGAACTCCAGCAACGTCCTCTCCTCCGCACACCTATTGCATGAATGCGCAAGATAAGTATCATGGATGCACATGTACGAATGTCGGGGATGCTCGGGAATGCACATGTTCATTGTAGTTTGCATATTTCAACTTAAGCCCTATTCAAATCACTTTACTTACCAAGTTTATACAACCTAATGTATAATTGCTCATCTTCAGTTAATGACCTAGCACCTGCACCTAAGCATATTCTCAAGTTAGGCTAACCCCAAACAATTAACGATTACGTTGCCACACATTCAATCAAGCATGTGTATTTCAGCAAATGAAGACTATATATATCGGTACATTAAACTAGCCATAACTGGAGATGTATAATTCCAAATGACATGAAACAAGACAATCTGGAAAGCTTATGAAATTGTCTACAATTCATTTTAGACCTCAAAGCATGATTCAAACCTTTACCAGGTCGAATTCATCAATCAACAGAAGTCTATCCACACAAGGCAGAGAATCAGCAAAAACTGCAACCTAACTTTAAACAGCTATAGTTTCTAAACTACTGGGCCAAATGCCCTCAAATTTTTGACAGGAGCTAGATACATAAGTTACCTACAACTTTTGTATTCAACACAAGCACAGAAAACCACATTATCATGGGGAACTTTCCAAAGTCCCCAGATCTGTCCAGAGGGACATAATGCCAACAAATAATTAGCAACTTATGATGTAAACATATAATTAGACAAAACCAACTTTACTATCTTATCACACATATCCTAAGAACACCAGAAAGTAGGATGTCCATTACCAAAACATTTCTTTTAATACCTTTCTTAATTTATTTAATTAATTAGGGAAATAGTAAACCTATATGAAAACTGCCCCATTAATTCTACAAAAATTACAGTAGACACTACATACTCTAAGTAGACTACCATAAAATTTCACACCATTTGAGCAAGTATAAAAGCCTACACAAAAATGACAAGGCATAATGGCTTAAAATGGCATAATTAGGAAACCCTAATGAAAAGTGTCAAGCAACAGATTTCATATTTTTCCTAGCATCCTTAGGGCACTAGGATACTACCTACCAAGTTTCATGGCCATTGGATTCATAGATTATTTACTAAAATTTACACAAGAATCATCCAATGATAAAAGGAAAATCTATAACTCAAAAACTACACATGCAATGACTCTCAAATTTTAACCAGAGCTTCTACTATACAAGACTAGCTCACCCACAAAATTTCATAATTTTTTGGATCACAGAAACTCAAGATATGTTTTAAACAAGTTTGCATGCATTCAAAAACACTTTTCAAGTTCCTATTTAATTCACCCAAAATTTCTACATAATATGCTCAAGATATATTTTTCTTAAATACTAGACCTAACAGTGAGTCTAACAAAATTGGAATCACTCAATTTGGATCTACCAATTAGGAGTTACAAAAATCACAAATCAGTATTCAAAACTGAAAATTTGAACTAGCCCTAAGACTGCTCAGCCACTGACACGCGGGACCCGATGTCAGTCGACCCCACCCGTCAGTGAGCCAAAAGCAGAGGAGGCGCTTCGACGGCGCGGCACACGGCGAAGCTCGCCGGCGGCGGCTCCTCCGGCGAAATCAAGGACACCGGCGTGACCTCCGTGCCAAGGGGGTTCGATTGGTGCTACTAGCTAGCGCTACGACCTAGCGTAAGGAGCTTGCCGCCGGTGATGGCGGCACGGCAAGGCTCCGGCGAGAGCTGCCGGCGACGGCAAGCCTCGGTTGACTCCACAGAGCTCGGTACGAGCTCCACGGACACGCGGGGAAACTCAAGGAAGCAACTATCGAGAATGAAATGGCTCCTAGCTAGCCCGACCACGGCGGCCTCAGCTCCGGCGAGAGCGCTGTCATGGTGGCGGTGGTGGAAAACGGCACTGCGCCCTTACCGAGACCCAAACGTCGCGGCTAACAGGTGGAGGAGGTAGAGTAAGCTACGGTGAAGTGATGGTGGAGCTTTGGGTGGTTCGAATCGAGCGGAGACGCGACGACGACGAGACGCGAGCTCGGCGTAGCCGCGGTGACGATGGCGTCGCCCTCAGCTCGCCTCGGCAAGCACGGTGAAGAAGAGAAAATGAAAGTGGAGTGAGCTGGTGGCGTCGTCCATTTCAATCCGGCCAGCACACGGCGCGGTCAGGCCAATTCGGCGCGCGTGTGGCAGCCACGCCGCGGCCGCCCTCTCTGTCGCTGGTCGGCCATGACCGGTCGGTCGAACGGCCATCGAGCCCGATGAAGCCGATCGACAAAGCGATATTTGGTGGTGATTAACTTCTAAACCGTGATGATCTAGCTCATGAGGTAATTAACAAAGATGGAGATCTACATGTGGTCTACAACTTTCACAATTGGAGCTCGAGCTGGTTCGGCTTGGTTTGCGAACTCTGAGCTCTCAACTAGGGTACATGAAACTGAAATTGCACTTAGGACTTAGAAATAATTTCAAGTGTTGAATCCACCTTCAAAGCTGACTTGTGGGACCTTTTGGGCATGTTGTGCACATTTTCACGAGTTGGTCAAAAATAACTTTTGTTCCACATATAATTCTCTACAACTTTGCTTTAGGTTGCTCAGACATGCAAACATCCTAAGCTACACTTTTTAAACAGTCAAACACAGGAGCTTTAGGGGTCCAAATTGGTCAACCATGACTTGAAAACCTAATTAGGCAAAATGATCAACATGAACATTGTTCCTAATGACATTCTAAGTGTAACTAAGTTACTTACAAGCATTTCTAGCCACACCATGCATTGGTCACACAAGAATCAATCAAGGTATACACTGAAACGATGAAAAACACAAGAAATGTTGCAAATGTTTCATAGTCATGTTTCACATATTTCATGATCTTATTGCATCGTATTAACTAATCTTGTTTCACTAAGTGAGTGGCACAGGTTGCACTTAAGTGTTGGACACTTTACATTTCATAAAGAACAACACACATGAAATATACAACACGTTGCTATGTTGCGAAATTATGTTTCATGTGCTATAAGTTCACAAAGGGATGCATGATGCTCATGTTCATGAAATGTAGTGCAAATGTGGAAGCCAAACACCTGGGGTGTTACAGCCCTCCCCCCTTATAAAAATCTCGTCCCGAGATTTGAAAAGCGTACCATTGTTGATAGAATTCCTTATAACCATCCCTCAAATAATCTTCCCTTTCCCATGTTGCATCGCGTTCACTACCCTGATTACTCCACATGACCTTGTAGAACTTGACTACCCGACTCCGAGTCACTCGCTCACGAGTGTCAATCACTCGAATCGGCTTTTCTTCAAAAGTCAAATCAGATTCTAACGCGATATCCCCCAGTGGAACACGCTCTTCAGGGACACGAAGACATTTCTTCAACTGTGATACGTGAAAGACGTTGAAGATAGCACTCATCTCAGGGGGTAATTGAATCTTGTATGCTACCTTTCCACTTTGTCCAATGATTTGAAATGGGCCGACATATCTCGGCGCAAGCTTTCGCTTCACACCGAAGCGTTGGACACTTTTCATAGGTGAAACCTTCAGATAAACGAAGTCTCCAACTTCGAACTCAATAGGTTTTCTACGTCGATCAGCATAACTTTTCTGCCTAGCTTGTGCGGCGGCCATGTGAGTTTGGATAGTACGGACTTGTTCTTCGGCTTCTTGAACAAACTCAATTCCATAATATCTCCTTTCACCGGCTTCTACCCAGTTCAACGGGGTTCTACACTTCCGGCCATACAAAGCTTCAAATGGTGCCATCTTGATGCTTTCTTGATAACTATTATTGTACGAGAATTCAGCTAGGGGCAACCATTTTTCCCATGAACCCTTCGCTGAGATGACACAGGCTCTCAACATATCTTCTAAGATTTGATTCACCCGTTCAGTTTGTCCATTGGTTTTGCGGATGATAGGCGAACTTCTTACTAGCTTAGTTCCTAATAATCTATGTAAGTGCTCCCAAAAGCGAAGCAAAGAACTGTGGTCCTCTATCGAGATACAATAGTACGAGGATTCCATGAAGACGGACTATCTGATTGAAGTACAACTCAAAGATAATCAATGGACGGAAATCAATGCGACAGGAATGAAGTGTGCGACTTAGTCGACGGTCTACAATCACCCAAATAGAGTTAAAATTCCTCCGAGTAGTAGGGAGTCCAACAATAAAATCCATACTTATCTCCTCCCATTTCCAACTTTGGAATAGATAGTGGCTGAAGTAATCCGCCCTTCATGTGTACAGCTTTAACTCGACAACAGTGTGTCACACCTAGCCACATAAGCGGCGATCTCTTTCTTCATTTTGGTCCACCAATAACGAGGCTTCAAATCATGATACATTTTACTACTGCCTTGGATGAATAGATAATTTAGCGGAATGTGCTTCGATATGATTTGATCTCTAAGCTCTCTATCCTTCGGAACCACTAACCTATCCTTGAACCATAACACGTCATTTTCATCTACCCGAAAATGTTTGGTTTCTTGTTCTTTCATCTTGCGCTTGATGTGGAATACACCGGATCGGTCTTTTGTAGCTCAAAATTCTACTTTGCAGTAGTACAACCGATGGTGATGTTGTGAAGGATTGCGGGGATGCGAGAGCCGTGACAAATGACAATCACCTTCAATCAAAGAGTGACAATGCGATTTCCTGCTCAAGGCATCCGCAACGACGTTTGCCTTGCCAGGATGATAGTGCACTTGGAGATTATAATCCTTGATCAACTCGAGCCATCTTCGTTGACGCATATTCAACTCAGGTTGAGTGAAGATGTACTTAAGACTTTTGTGATCAGTGTAGATGTTGCACACATTACCAAGCAAATAATGTCTCCAGGCTTTCAAAGCATGAACAACTGCAGCGAGTTCTAAGTCATGCGTAGGATAATTCACCTCATGCTTCCGAAGTTGGCGAGAGGTATAAGCAATGACCCTACCCTCCTGCATAAGAACACCTCCTAAGCCAATGCCTGATGCATCACAATACACATCAAAAGGTTTCTCAATATCCGGTTGTGCCAAAACCGGAGCCGATGTTAGAAGAGTTCGCAGGGTATGGAAAGCCGCATCACACTCAGGAGTCCAGACAAACTTCATGTCTTTTTGCAGCAATCGAGTCATAGGCTTGGCTATTTTAGAGAAATCCGGGATGAAGCGACGATAATAGCCCGCCAAACCCAGAAAACTCCGAACCTCATGCACCGAGCTGGGAGCCTTCCAGTCTAACACTTCTTGCACCTTGGTGGGATCCACCATAATTCCACCATCGGACAACACATGCCCGAGAAATGGTACTTTACGAAGCCAAAATTCACATTTGCTAAACTTTGCATAAAGCTTGTGTTCACGCAGTCTAGTGAGAACCACTCGCAAATGTTCAACATGATCTTCTTCATTCTCAGAATAGACCAAGATATCATCTATAAATACCACCACAAATTTGTCCAACTCAGGCATAAACACCGAATTCATTAGATACATGAAATGTGCGGGGGCATTGGTCAATCCGAACGACATAACCAGATACTCATACAGACCATATCTTGTAGAGAATGCGGTTTTTGAGACATCCTCAGGCCGAATTTTGATTTGATGATAACCAGACCTCAAATCAATCTTGGAAAAGACTTTTGCTTTAGACAACTGATCAAACAAGATGTCTATCCATGGCGAGGGTACTTGTTCTTAATTGTGACGCATTCAAAGGCCTATAATCCACACACATGCGTAGTGACCCATCCTTCTTCTTCACAAAGATAGCTGGACACCCCCAGTAGGCGATGAACTAGGGACGGATAAGGCCTTTCAGAGAAGTTCACTTAATCGGATCTTAAGTTCAGCTAGTTCATTGGGAGGCATTCTATAAGGTCTTCTAGATATGGGTGCTGTATGCGGTAGCAACTCTATCTTGAACTCTACGTCCCGATCCGGAGGTAATCCAGCAAATCCTGGGAAAAACATCCGGAAAGTCACACACTACCGGGATATTTGCCATAGCCTTTGCTTGCACCGCATTAGCTGCACAAGAAAGATTGATGTCCCTAGGTAGTTGCACCGTAAAAACCTTCACGATTCATCGATCTCTCGAGCATGACTACTCTAGTCGATGTATCAATAAGCACCCCGTGCTTGCTCATCCAATTCATTCCCAATATCACATCGATACCCAGCCCGGTAAAACTACCGGATCAACTTGATAACTTCGTCCCTCTATCTCAAGTTGTACGCCCCTACTACGAGCTTGGTGGGGATGGTACCACCGGCAACAGCCCTAATACAATAACCCTCACCCTCAACAAAGTATGTTTTCTCGCACAAACTTGGATGCAAATGCTTTGACTAATAAAAGAATGTGAAGCACCCGAATCAAATAGTACAATGCAAGGTGTTGATCAACCAGAAACTTACCGACAAGGGATGGCGCCTCCCCTGAAGGAATATCGGCAACATTTGTATAGTTCACTGCCACCTTGATTGAAATTCTTCTTAGGGTAAGGACACTTCCTCGCCCAAAGGGGCGGTCTTGTTGCAATTCCAAAGACGGCATATTGCTTGGCGGAACATTGGAGCTTCCTTGACCGGTAGTGCCCTTTGGAAGAGCAACCGTAAAAGCCTTGCGAAATCCAGTCCTCCCCGGATTCTTCTTCTCAAGGTGGGCGAAACTTAGCGGTGACGCTGTTGGTGGACGGAATGGAGCCTTATGTGTGGCGGGAGCCTTGGATTGTGAGGCACTTTTCGCCTCATAGGCTCTCTTCACGACTCTTTGAAGCACATACACAAAGATTGTTGTTCTCTTGGGATAGAGCATCACTAACAAACTCATTGAAATTCACACACTTGCAATTTCCCATGGTCTTCATAAGTTTGGGGCTCACCCCGCTTGAAACTTGCGATTTTCTTGGCATCGGTGTCCACAAACTCCGTGGCGTACCTTGCAAGGTTATTGAAAGCCTGCAGTATTCGCTTCAAGCTCTTGTTCCCTTGGGTTAACTTCATAAACTCTGTATGCTTGATCGCCATGAGACCGGAGGAATATAATTTCCCAAAAGTGACTTGAACTGATCCCAAGTAATTTGGGCATTAGCGGGCATAGTGGACCGATGATGGCTCCACCAAATACCAAATGGCCCATGCAACCGGGTGAGATGCGTACTCGAGTCTTCAAGACTCTCGATCAAGCGGAGCAAAGGAACTTCTGCTCAAGAGTATTCAACCACTCATCACCTTGCAGAGGCTCCTCACCTCCTTGAAGATCGGGGTTTTCGTGTCAAGGAAAGCCTTGAAATCACATGTATTGATTTGGTTCTGGTCCTTGGCGGACATTCCGATCCTCACGGTTTGCCATCTGGCGCATAGCCTCAGCTAGCATGCGCTGACTTTCAACGACTGTCTGCATTAGCTCAGCTGGTGTGGGTGGTGGTGGAGGAGGTGTTTGCTCCTCATCTCCATGGTTACGACCGCGACGAAGATTGTAAGCCATCTGCAAAATGTATAGCCAATGAGCACTGATGATGTGGAAATTTGTAGATGAATTGTATAATTATGCCACACATCGACTCAATGGAGGAAATGAACTTATACTATCACAGAGGCACAATCATTCATCACAATCACACAACTTCTCAAGCGCATCAATTGACACATTAAGGCGATGAACTTAACCAAAGAATGAGATAGATAGCCCGCATGCATTTTAACTTGGCAAAGGCTCAAATATGCGGAGCATAACATGTTCAATAGGTTACATCAAAGCCGAGAGGGTTCCAAACCGGCAAAGAAAGATAACTTAAGGTTCGATATTACATCCCAACGATTAACTTATTACAAAGCTACTCGTTCATGCCTGAGGATCAACAAAAGACTAGCTCCAGCGTATTAGCTAAGTAGTAAGCTAACTACGCATCGTCCTCGGAGTCAGTGTCGAAGATCTCTCCTCCATCTTCATCACTAGCAGGCTCTAACTCCTCATCTTCCTCCTCGTCATGTGGAACGTTTTCAGGTCCATTAATCTCAACGTCATCACCTTCAGCCATGATGACACCGAACCCATCTCATCCTCCTCGGGTGGGCAGGAGAGGTGAAGTCGATTGTGTAACAGTGAACCTCCTCATGAAGATTGTCATTGTACCCTTCTGCAGCCGCCAACCGCTGCTCGAGTTCTACCTGTCAAGCGCTCTCAAAGACATTCTCCTCGTGCGCAAAGCTTCATTCCGTTGGTTCAAATGTGAACCAACATACGCCACAGCTTCGGTGAGCAATCACAACCTCTCGACCTCCGTGTTCTCTTGATCCCGTTCTGCGTGACTTGCTCCAAACGCCTGCTGAATCATTAGATCCTCTCAAGCAATCACCCGGCTAGCTTCGCCTCAGCCTTTCCTCCTCAAGAGGCTCATGACGGGGCTCACGAGGAGCTAAACGGTGACGAGGTGCCCGCCTCCAGCCGGACTTGCGGCCGGTGCGTTTAAATGCGCCGCCATCTCAGTAGCAAAAAGTTACAACGTAAGGGAGAATCATTTAAGGGATACGAAATTTAATTATTCGAGACCATCAATTTTAAAGGAGGGAGTAATGCAAGAAATGCCATGTATGATTGAACATGATGCATGCACGATCCGTCACGTCCCTCACAAACCTAAAATAAAATTTAAAGGCTAGCGAAATATACGGTGGCATACATATACGCTCTCTCGTATACGGTAGCTAGTCGATCTACAACGATATCGTTGTTAGTGTACCGCAGAAAATTTCATTTCAGCCCAAAGAATTCCCAAAAAGGCATAAAAGCAAGCATTAAACTAAATACTTTCATACATACATCCCGGATGTATATACTCTAGTATCACAAATACCCGGCAGAGAGATACCCACAATTAAGTACTCTCATAGATACATGATTAAACATGTAGGTATGCGAGCAACCACAACTACTCTCCCCTAGACCGACGGTTGGACGGTCATGCTCTCACAACTCACCCTTACCTGGGCATAGAGGCAAATGATCCAAACATTACCATTCAAGCGAATGGCACCCATGCAATAGCACGCCGCATGGACAACGAAACTAGAAACAATCATTTCCCAAAGTTAGTAATTATATAAGCCACCTAAAATCCTTAAGTGGGCTACAAAGGATGTGATCACTGGTACACTATAAAATTTCAGATTTTTGAACACCTACATATAACTATAAGTTATAAACCAGTTTTCGCAACAAAAGCTTTTGTTTTTAAATACCCGTATGACATGTTTAATGTTGAATCTAGCTCGATGCCACCGGTCACGTAACCCGACCAATTTATAAGAGTACAAGTACGAAAACAATCGCCAAACGATCAAATTCTCGAACTTGCGCCCATATAAACCTTGTAGAGTCAACTGAAATCACGACGGATTTCAAACCAACTTGCATACAACCAAGATCACAGTAATTCAACATAACATATCGTACGTTACAACATTTCGCAGACGTTCGCAAATAGATTACATCAACACAGAGTCATCGTTATTACAAAACAAGTCTTGTAACATAGCGGAAGCAAATAGTTTAACTCACACACACGAGTTCAATACCAGTACCAGTTTGCTGATCACATCCCACAAAAGCATTCAGATAAGATAACAGGAGATCATGCCCGTGATCTAGTCTTCGTCACCCGCCGGGTGGAGACAATACTTACAGAATCCCTGATAGAGAAGGTCATCTGCAACAAGAGGGAATAAACCCTGAGTACGGGAATGTACTCAGCTAGACTTACCCGACGGAAACCAAAATAAAAGACACCAAGGATCATGCATAGCTTTATTTAGTGGATCTGGCTGACACTTTCATTTGCAGAAAAGCATATATAATAATGATTAACTTTTATCCTGAACTAGCAGTGACTTTAAGCCATTAACCTGTCATCTATATTAGCACCTGTACTAATCAACCACTTGATTAATATGCAAACATTAATAACCATAGCAGGTATAATTCTCGGCAACATTATCATCATCATCATCATTATCCATTTAACCATATCGTTAAATTAATTGAATCTACGTTGCCGCTGCTCAAGTCAAGTTCTCACTATCCGGGAGAGACGGCGATTCGAATCGATTCCTATCCACCGGAGGGTATTCCTAACACAAACCCCGCTTCCCCGTCGTGGTCGCAAACAAGTCACCTTTGGTACAACTCGGGAGAAAAGTAAAAGAAAAGACGCGGGTCCGGGCACCTCTGCATTCTCGAGAGAACCACTCGAGAAGTGCGGATCTTAAACCCCGACTCCTTGGACTTATGCCAATGGCTCTCCGCACATCCTTACTACCTCCGAATGCATCCAACCCCACGGTTCCCGGCACGAGTTGAGCTACTCGGCTTCATGGGTCGGAACGACTTATCCGCCCAGCTAAGTGTTAGGCTTTGCGTTCAACATGACATGAGGACGTCTGGTAGATCGGGTCCTTAAACGACACGACGGAGTCACTATGTTCAAACCTACACAAGACTCCGCCCGGTCTTAATTCCTTATTCACATGGTTCTTTTCCGACGATAGCAAATATAGCCAACCGTGATCCACCTCATCCTAAATCTCGCAGGACAGAAATCACCCGACTTCTACCGCACTAAGCATGGCTAAGCATTTAACCCGCTTCTGAACTTAAATAGGATTCCAAAGCGATATCCGGACAAGGAGGGATATATAATGCAGCAATTGGTTCCAACCAATTCCTGTACTTAATGCATCATCAACAATAAAGATACTCAATATATTTGTAAAGACATGGGAGACTTATAATGCTCCGGGGCTTGCCTTTCAGGAAAGAGGAAGGTTGGTGATCAGGGCACTCAGGCAACTCCTCGGCGACGGCTGCTTCTTCGACTTCCTGCACCTCGGGCTCCTCCTCCTGGTTGGCTCCTCGAACTCCAGCAACGCTACTCCCTCCGGCACACCTATTGCATGAATGCGCAAGATAAGTATCATGGATGCACATGTACGAATGTCGTGGATGCTCGGGAATGCACATGTTCATTGTAGTTTGCATATTTCAACTTAAGCCCTATTCAAATCACTTTACTTACCAAGTTTATACAACCTAATGTATAATTGCTCATCTTCAGTTAATGACCTAGCACCTGCACCTAAGCATATTCTCAAGTTAGGCTAACCCCAAACAATTAACGATTACGTTGCAACACATTCAATCAAGCATGTGTATTTCAGCAAATGAAGACTATATATATCGGTACATTAAACTAGCCATAACTGGAGATGTATAATTCTAAATGACATGAAACAAGACAATCTGGAAAGCTTATGAAATTGTCTACAATTCATTTTTAGACCTCAAAGCATGATTCAAACCTTTACCAGGTCGAATTCATCAATCAACAGAAGTCTATCCACACAAGGCAGAGAATCAGCAAAAAACTGCAACCTAACTTTAAACAGCTGTAGTTTCTAAACTACTGGGCCAAATGCCCTCAAATTTTGACAGGAGCTAGATACATAAGTTACCTACAACTTTTGTATTCAACACAAGCACAGAAAACCACATTATCATGGGGAACTTTCCAAAGTCCCCAGATCTGTCCAGAGGGACATAATGCCAACAAATAATTAGCAACTTATGATGTAAACATATAATTAGACAAAACCAACTTTACTATCTTATCACACATATCCTAAGAACACCAGAAAGTAGGATGTCCATTACCAAAACATTTCTTTTAATACCTTTCTTAATTTATTTAATTAATTAGGGGAAATAGTAAACCTATATGAAAACTGCCCATTAATTCTACAAAAATTACAGTAGACACTACATACTCTAAGTAGACTACCATAAAAATTTCACACCATTTGAGCAAGTATAAAAGCCTACACAAAAATGACAAGGCATAATGGCTTAAAATGGCATAATTAGGAAACCCTAATGAAAAGTGTCAAGCAACAGATTTCATATTTTTCCTAGCATCCTTAGGGCACTAGGATACTACCTACCAAGTTTCATGGCCATTGGATTCATAGATTATTTACTAAAATTTACACAAGAATCATCCAATGATAAAAGGAAAATCTATAACTCAAAAACTACACATGCAATGACTCTCAAATTTTAACCAGAGCTTCTACTATACAAGACTAGCTCACCCACAAAATTTCATAATTTTTGGATCACAGAAACTCAAGATATGTTTTAAACAAGTTTGCATGCATTCAAAAACACTTTTCAAGTTCCTATTTAATTCACCCAAAATTTCTACATAATATGCTCAAGATATATTTTTCTTAAATACTAGACCTAACAGTGAGTCTAACAAAATTGGAATCACTCAATTTGGATCTACCAATTAGGAGTTACAAAAATCACAAATCAGTATTCAAAACTGAAAATTTGAACTAGCCCTAAGATCGCTTTCGACCAATCGACACGCGGGGACCCGATGTCACGACCCCACCCGTCCAGTGAGCCAAAAGCAGAGGAGGCGCTTGACGGCGCGGCACACGGCGGTTTCGCCGGCCGGCGGCTCCTCCGGCGAAATCAAGGACACCGCGTGACCTCCGTGCCAAGGGGTTCGATTGGTGCTACTAGCTAGCGCTTCGACCTAGCGTGAGGAGCTTGCCGCCGGTGATGGCGGCATGACGGCAAGGCTCGGCGAGAGCTGCCGCGGCGACGGCAAGCCTCGGTTGACTCCACGAGCTCGGCACGAGCTCCACGGACACGCTGGGAAACTCAAGGAAGCAACTATCGAGAATGAAATGGCTCTAGCTAGCCCGACCACGGCGGCCTCCTCAGCCCCATGCGAGCGCTGTCATGGTGGCGGTGGTGGAAAACGGCACTGCGCCCTTACCGAGACCCAAACGTCGCGGCTAACAGGTGGAGGAGGTAGAGTAAGCTACGGTGAAGTGATGGTGGAGCTTTGGGTGGTTCGAATCGAGCGGAGACGCGACGACGACGAGACGCGAGCTCGGCGTAGCCGCGGTGACGATGGCGTCGCCCTCAGCTCGCCTCGGCAAGCACGGTGAAGAAGAGAAAATGAAAGTGGAGTGAGCTGGTGGCGTCGTCCATTTCAATCCGCCAGCACACGGCGCGGTCAGGCCAATTCGAGCTGCGTGGCAGCCACTGCGGCGGCTTCCTCATCCGGCTTCGGCCATGACCATGGCCGGTCGGTCGAACGCCCATCGAGCCCGATGAAGCCGGCCGACAAAGGCGATATTTGGTGGTGATTAACTTCTAAACCGTGATGATCTAGCTCATGAGGTAATTAACAAAGATGGAGATCTACATGTGGTCTACAACTTTCACAATTGGAGCTCGAGCTGGTTCGGCTTGGTTTGCAGGCTACAGAGCTCTCAACTAGGGTACATGAAACTGAAATTGCACTTAGGACTTAGAAATAATTTCAAGTGTTGAATCCACCTTCAAAGCTGACTTGTGGGACCTTTTTGGGCATGTTGTGCACATTTTCACGAGTTGGTCAAAAAATAACTTTTGTTCCACATATAATTCTCTACAACTTTGCTTTAGGTTGCTCAGACATGCAAACATCCTAAGCTACACTTTTTAAACAGTCAAACACAGGAGCTTTAGGGGTCCAAATTGGTCAACCATGACTTGAAAACCTAATTAGGCAAAATGATCAACATGAACATTGTTCCTAATGACATTCTAAGTGTAACTAAGTTACTTACAAGCATTTCTAGCCACACCATGCATTGGTCACACAAGAATCAATCAAGGTATACACTGAAACGATGAAAAACACAAGAAATGTTGCAAATGTTTCATAGTTGTGTTCACATATTTCATGATCTTATTGCATCGTATTAACTAATCTTGTTTCACTAAGTGAGTGGCACAGGTTGCACTTAAGTGTTGGACACTTTACATTTCATAAAGAACAACACACATGAAATATACAACACGTTGCTATGTTGCGAAATTATGTTTCATGTGCTATAAGTTCACAAAGGGATGCATGATGCTCATGTTCATGAAATGTAGTGCAAATGTGGAAGCCAAACACCTGGGGTGTTACAGAGCCAGCCCTCAGTCGTCCGGCGAGGTGGAGCCAGCCCTCGGGGGGTCAGGTGATGCAGAGCTCAGCCCTCGGGGGTCGGGCGAGGCGGAGCCCAGCCCTCGGGGTCGGGCGAGGCGGAGCCAACCTTCGGTTGTATGGACAAGGGGTGTAGCCGTGTTCCCGCCTGTTCGGAAGCATCATCGTATGAATGTTATTAGTTCTACCTCATTGGGTACCCCAATATTAGGTCCATGAGAGTAGCCCCCGAACCCCCAGGTGATTCGGATAGAATCACCTGGGGGGTGATTTGACTCGCCAGAGGGTGTGCGCGAGCGCACCCGATAGGTGTAGCCCCCGAGCCCTCGGGTGATTCGGATAGAATCGTCCGGGGGGTATTTTGATTTGCTAGAGGGTGCGCGCGAGTGCACCCATCGGGTGTAGCCCCCGAGCCCCCGGGTGATTCGGATTGAATCGCCCAGGGGGTATTTCAGACCCTTCGTGGGTATAGCTATGAGATTTGGTGTTTTTGATAACTGGATAGTCTAAAGGGAACCCTGGTATCCCGTTCACGGGGATTCGTCCAGGGTTGTCCTGGTTGCGACTTGATCGGGGATCGAGACTCCCTTGAGGCTCGTGCGCCTAGGTTTTGGCTGCTCGCGGGCCCATCCCTCGTTGGGACGATCGTCGAAACTATTGGGCCAGCCCTCAAACTCCTGGGCCCAGGCGGGCCAGAGAAATGCTTTTTTGACCCGTATCTCCTATGTGGGAAAAGAGTCCTGGTCTGCTCGGGAAGGCGAAACATCCGCCGCGACTTTGGTGGCAAAGGATAAGGATCGCAGACGCATATCCCGTGACGTGACGTGGGGGTGTATCATGGCAGGCATAGAGATCTAGGTGGACGGTTGCCCTTCTCGCATCCGTCGCCCCTGTAAAACCAAGGGGTTCACCCCCAGGGTTCCGTACTTTGCCTCCTCATCATTGCATCTACAACCTCCGCCGCCAATCGCCTGAGCCTCCCGCGCCTGCATCACAGCCGCCGCCAATCACCTGAGCCTCCCGCGCCCGCATCGCAGCCGCCGCCACCAAGCTCGCATCCAACCACCCCTCCTAATCGTTTGATGGAACCGTGGTGCTGATCCAATATCACCCTTCCGCGCCTAGAGGGCCTCGTTCGCCATGGCCTCCTTTGCCCGTGGACCACCATCGACGAGTGGCGATTGCCCGGCAATGAGGACGCGCCGTCGCCGCCCGAAGGGTATGTCGTGTCCTTCGCTCACTTCCACGAGCGGGGATTCGCCATACCTGCCCACAAGTTCCTTCGGGGGTTGTTGGATTACTATAAGATGAAGTTGCAGCACCTTACTCCCAGTGGGGTCCAGCACATTGTGGCGTTCATCACCCTATGTGAGGGGTTCCTGTGGATAAGGCCCCACTTCGACCTATGGCGGTATCTCTTCGTTGTCAACCTTTTGAAGAAGCGGGTCAGGAAGCAAGAGCTGAGCGTGCTGGTGGGATGTGCCAGCATTCATCTCCGCAACAACCGGGTGAACGAATACCCATCGATGCGTCTATTGACCTCCAACAAGGGGTGGCATTCGCATTGGTTTTACGTCAAGGATGACGTTGCTGCCCCCTTGCCTGCGTTCTCTAGGCGCATCATTGAAGAGGTCTCGGGGTCGTGGAAGTGGGGTGTCCCAGGCAAAGATAAGAAGAAGATCAAGGACCATCTCGTCGGCCTCCAAATTCTGAAGGAGAGGGGCGTGAAGGGATCAGGGATCATCGGCGCCTACCATACGCAGAGGGTGGCGCCACTGATGAGACGCGTGCTTCCCCTGTACCTGATGGTGCCTGGGGCGTCACTCGAAGGGACGGCACTTGTCGACGAAGCGCTCCCCCCTCTGAAGTGGCACAACGCATCAAGGAGGCGATGGAGCCTTCGAAGGACAACGCCGGCGTTGTCCTTGATTTTGTGTATCTGGTGCCGGGGCATCCCCCAATGCTGCCGGAACCAGGGTTCATTGACTTTGTAAGATCTCTTTCCCTGTGCCTCCTTTTTACTTGAATTCCCAACCCCTTGATGCTGACCTCGGGATAGCGGGACCAACTGAAGAGACTCATCTTCATGGATAGCCTAGCTCCGCTGCCGAAGGACCGGCTCGTGGCGACGGCGAATCGCACCGTGGCCGAGTGGGATACGAAGACGAAGGAGCTAAAGAGGAAGAAGATGCTACAGAAGCAGGAAGCACGGGAGCGAGGAGAGGAGACAGATAGTGATGATGATGAAGACGATGATGATGAGGAGTATGATGAGGTAGTTGCCGACATTGAGTGGGGCGACCTAGGAGGCGAGGACACACTGACAGGTGCCCACTCGCAATGCAGGGACCCTTCCTGTTCCATGCCAGGGAAGATGCGGCCATGAGGCCGGAGGAGGCAGGCCAAACCATTGTCCCATCCTCAGGACCGGTGGGAGCGGACGGATCTGCCACCGTGCCCGGGGTGCCGGTGGAGGGGGGCGGCGCCACTGCCATGCCCCATGAGCTAATAGGGGTGGGCGGATCTACCGCCGCACCCGAGGTGCAGATGGAGGGGGCGGCTCCATTACCGCGCCCCATGAGCTGATAGGGGCGGGCGGATCTGCCGCTGCACCCTCGGAGGCAAGGGAGACGAGCCCCTCTGCCCAGGAGCAGGGGGCAGGCTCAAAACGGTCCCACCTAGATGAATTGGAGTATGAATCTAGGGGTTCGTCCCCAAAACATTCCTACCGCCCAACAACGCTAGCATAAGTCACCGATTCCTCTGTTTTTCCTGTTTTTCTATTTTTCAGTGTGACCTATGCCTTTTAACTCTTGCAGAGTCTTGAGACGGGGCCGCTCTTTGGCGCTGGCACCCAAGAAGAGCGTTGCTCTTCAGGCGGGACGGACGCCGTCGCCCGACGTCGCTCCTATTTCAGGCAGGAGCAGAGCCGATGTTGCAGCCTCGTCGGCCGGCCAGGCGCCACCTGTGGTGGTGCCCCTGCCCTTAGTAGGTCAAGCAGGCACCGAGGCTGAAGAAGCCTGCTCGGGGGTCGCCGAGCACATGGCGGCGGAGGTGATTCCACCACCTACGTCGGGGCGGACGGAGCCGCCGCTCGCGCTTGTGGCACCCTCTGTGGTGGGCGCGGCGCCGCAAGCCGAGGCCCCGGCATCGCAAGCGGAGGTGGCCACGACCGTGACAAGCTAGGCATAGCCGGATGCAGCCATCGTGGTGTCCGAGGGAGCAGCGCAATCTGTGCCACCGATGGCCTAGGCGAGGGCGCCCGAGGCGGGCTAGATGGAGGGGGACACGGCCGGAGGGTCCGCGGGCATCATAGCAGTGGTGGAGAGAACCAGCAGGGGGTTGCCCTTGGACCTGATGTCGAGGGGCAGCCGCTCGCCCGTGTGGGGTGAGCCGCCACTCTAGTGGATGGATCCTCATGACCCAACATCGACTCTCTTCTTGCTCGACGATGCTACCGAGAGCATGGAGCGGGAGAGTCTCGATGAAGGGATCTTGGCTATGATTGATGTCCTAAACCAGGCCAGGGGCGTCCTGCGTGACGTCATCATTCCCACTGGCTGGGTATCTGCTTGATCTTCCCTCTCACTTTCTTCTTTCTTCATGTATTTTTGTATTTTTGACACTGGTCTTCTTTTCTGTCCCTCATTGCTCGTAGCCGAAAGAAATCCCAGTTCCTCCACGAGCAGAAGGTGGAATGGGACCGCCTCACCGAGGAGGCCCGGCTGCATGGAGATGTGAGCGCCCAGCTTGCTGCAGCCCAACAGCGGGAAGCCGAGGCACGTTGGGACGCGGAGGATGCCAATGGGATGTTCTAGGATCTGTCAGTGAGGGTGAGGCAGGATGAGGAGGCGGCCGCCAGGGTCTGAAAGGAGTGGGACGAGCTGCTCCAGAAGGATGTCGGGGCCTGCCAGCGAGCCGTCGACCTCCTGGCTGAGCTGGAAAGGGAGCGAGATCTCAAGCTGGAAGCTGAGGAGAGGTCTACGACCCTATAGTAGAAGGCGAATCTGGATGCCGAGGTGGTTGCCCGGCTACGCAGGGAGCAAGACGAGCTACGCCAGACTACAGAAAGACTCCGCTTGGAGCACGGCATGGCCCGCGAGGAGCGATACTAGGCCGTCTGAGAGCTCGACGAGGCGCGTCAGGGGGTCAGTTCCCTCCGGGTGGATCTTGGAGCCACGGTGGCCCGAAGGCTGGAGGCCGAGAGCGTCTCTACCGGGCTGGGCACAAAGCTTGCTGAGGTGCGGGGGATTCTTCAGGCCGAGAGTGATGAGTATGATCTTCTGCGTGCTGTCGTTGGGGTGGTTTTTGATGACCTAGGGGGTGGCGCGGCCGGAGGAAACTGACTCACTTGCGGCCCGTGCCGTAGATATCATGGCGCGGGTGTGCTAGCTTGAGGAGAACGCTTTTCACGCCGGGATCACCCAAGCCTTTGCTATTGCCCGCTCCCATTATGATCAAGAAATTAACTTGGAGGTAATGAGCCTCGGCTTCGTGCCTGGCTACGAAGCGTCCGAGCTAGATGAGATTGAGAAGGAGGTGACTCCTATTGCGCGGAACCTGGCAGACAAGATGAAAGACATAGTTCTCCCCCCGAGGAGGTAGTTAGTCGAATGAGCCTGATAAACATTTATCTGTAATCTGTGGACAAGTGTCGACACTTTTATGTCCAAAAATAGTTTCATAATTTCGTTTCGTAATTTTGTTTTGTTTGTCTGAACTTGTTTTCTTCCCTTCTGCCTTCGAGAAAAAAGGTTTATGCGATCCGACCCTTCCGTTCGTTAAGACCGTCGGGCCCGAGGTGTATAAGGGGGAAATTTCGATTATGCTGGTGAGCGAAGTTACCATTGCCGTCGGGGTGTGGGTTTTTTGCAGTCTTACCAGGCATGCTCATTTATCTGTTCGCACAAACCTTGCCGCTAATCTTAACGCGAGGAAGAGGTCTGATGCAACAACTGTTTCGAAAAAAGGAGGTATTTACCTTTATCAGCCCCCCGAGTGAGATCCGACCCCTTGCGGTCGCTGGGGCCGGATGTTACTGGAGACCGAAGCGAGGGTAGCGAACTTACTCTTGTATTCACATGTACCCTTTACTTAGGATTTCAACGATCGTTCCGTAACCGTGCGTTTGGTTTCATTGTAAGCCTAGCCTTCCTCGAGCCCCCGAGCGTGGCGGGGATTCGGTCAAGGGTCGGCTCGTTTTGTGACTGTCGCTCTGTCCAAGGTTTTCGCACCCGGAGGGGTTAAGGCGATGTCACTTGCCTCGACAGCTCGAGTGACGTGCTTGATGAGCTCGCTAATGGGGATGTTCTAACGGAATCCGACCCTGTTGCTTTGTGGTAGGGTCGGCAAAGCCTTCGGGTGGTGCTCTGCTGCTCCTTAGCCTGCCTTCCAACAGATTCCCCCTCAATGGGGATTCTATGGGCTCGGCTAAAGGCTGGATTGAACTAGAAGGTTGGATGACCCTATCCGCATCTATGCGGGTTGGGCAAAGGCCACTGAGGCTCATCTGTGTTTTCTCCCCTGGCTCTTGTTCGATGCGAGGCAGCCTCGGACCCTTCATAGGCTAGCCTTTGAACCTCGGTCTCTCAATCTCAGATCAAGCGGCTCGAGCCCCCGAGCCCCTTGGGGTCTGATAGGGGTCAGCCGTGTTTCATGCGTTACCCCATCCTCGGCTTCCGCAACCGGAGGGGCTGAGCTAACGACACTTGCCTCGATGGCTCGAGTGTCGCGCTCAATGAGCTCGCTAACGGGCATGTTCGTGTGGAATTCGGGTCTGTCATTTGCTGATGAGGTCGGCAGAGCCCTCATGTGGCATTCCACTACTTTTTAACCCGCCTCCCGACAGATGCTCAAGCCGTTCGATAGGCTCAGGTGGCCCATTGGCCTCTACTCGATAGAGATTCAGTGGGTTTGGCTAGAGGTTAGAATCGAACGAGAAAGGTCGAGGTGTCCATGTCCGCTTTTGAGCGGGGTTAGGCAAGGCCGCTGGGGCTCATCTCGGTTTTTCTCCCCTGGCTCTGTTTGACGTGAGGCGGTCTCGAGCCCTTCGTGGGCCAGCCTTCGAACCTCGATCAGTTGTCGCTTATATCGAATGAGGCAACTACCGCTTCGTGATGTGACATGAAGCGTTGAGATGCAGCGATGGCATATGCAACGTTTGGATGTATGGGTTTAATGTATGATTTGATTGAAATGAAAGCAGGGGTCGGTGATGTTACCTTGGTGGTATGAGCGATGGGAAGGTCTTGCCGGACATGTCCGTGCGGGGTTCAGGTCCGATGTTTGTGACAGGGCCGGCGTGACCTGCATGAGCATCGCAATTTTTCATTTCCGTCTCTCGGCGGCGATCCGAGCTGTTCGATTGATTTAGGCGACCTGACAGCTTCTCCGTGAAGGAGATTCTACAGGAGGACCCCTCCGAACCCTTCTCGAGAAGGTAGATGCTAAAGCTTGGGATGCGGGGAACTGCAAATTTGATTATGCTGGTGAACAAAAACACCGTAGCCGCCGGGGCATAGGGTCTAGCGGTTCGTCTAGTTTTACTCAAAGTTTCACACCTGCGCACCGTGTCTCCGGTTTTAAACGTAAGGAGGGGTCATGCGAAGAGGATGTCTAAACAGGTAGACGCTCTCGGCAGCCCCCGAGCGATGTCTGTGCCCCTGGCGTTGCTAGGGTCAGAGGCTCGGTAGTGAAATTAACACGCAAAGTAAGTAAACAAAGGTGCTTATCTTTCAGCGGCCGTTCATTCAGCGTTGACCTAGGCAATCCGATCGAACCAGGAGGCCCGTTGGGCTCCCCTTGATGGAGGTTCCGTCGTCGGGCCCTTCCAGGTCCTACCTGGGAAACGAAGAGTTGCTCGCATGCGGGTGCGTCTTGTTTCTCATGCCCGGCATGAGGTAGTGGCGGGCCATGCCCGGGCCGTGTCCCGTCGGTCAAGGCGCGTCCCCTCGAATTCCCATTAGCATCGATTTCCCACCTACATTGAAGAGGGGAAGGGAGAGGTTTTTTCATCCCAACCTTTCGCCTTTCTACAGCTGTTGCGTCTCCTTCTTAAATAGGGTGAGGGAGGGGGTTGTTGCCCCCATTCCTTCACCTATTCCTGAGCTGCTACCTCCTCTCCTTCTTCCTTTTCACTGAATGCATTCGTGCATCGCAGCGGTTCCTAAGTGAGGGAGGGTAATGCCAGGGAGAGAAAAACTCACAAATCCACTCATGAATTCGGAGCGCGATGTCAAGCTAGAGGTCATCCAACGTAGATGAGATGGTGTCAACCGCCTTTGCCGAGAAGGGGCCACTTCCACCGAAGGAGGAGGCGCACTGGAGGGTGCTGAGCGTCGTCGGCTTTGTCGTTGTCCGTGAGGCCTTAGCTGGGATGGACCCATACGGGGGCCTCCTCTGGCGAATCTTCTCCGGATGAGCCTTGTTGGTGGGGAAGCCATGTAGGAATACATCGATGGAGGGTTTTGCCCTTGCAGCCGCTCAGATCGGCCAGTTCATGAAGTTTGATGAGATGTCAGAGACATCCTTCAGCCATGGCAGCCTTTCTTTGGCAGGGAGCGCCCCCCGTCTAGGTGCCATTGTTAGGGTTGCAGCTAATCACGATGGCGTAGTCCCTAGACGCCTTGGTGAAGGTGCCACGGTTACCGACATGGTGCTCGACGTTGCAGACGATGGTACCCTCAGGGATCCTGTGGAGCGGTAGGACGTTGCCGATGGAGAGCGTGGCGCATGGACCATAGTAGTACTTAGAGCAAATTTGGTCAGAAAGTGTAATCGTTTAAGTTGTGGGTGGAGCCCCTGTGGGAACAGTCTTTTGTATTCATGAATACGTCAGTCCCTTTTTGTGATGAAATTACTTTGTAAGCGATGAGTTTGTGCAAAAAATGAACAAGTTCTTAAATTTCATTACGGCAAACAGCTTTTCAGCTCTTCTCCCTCTTTTTGTAAAAGAGGTTTAGTGCCTTCCAACCCTTCTCATAGTTTAGGTCGCAAAAAACTCGGAGTGCGGGCGAGCCAATTCTGATCACGCTGGTGAGCATGGAGGCCGTAGCCGCTATGGCGTGGGTTTCCTGCAGTCCTACCAGTTATACTCAGATTTTGTTCGTGAAATCCTAGCCTTTAGGACTTACCATGAGAAGAGAGTGAAAACACAGAGAACGTTTGCAAGATAACACAGAGAGTGTTTCCAAGATAAACGTACTTATATCAGCCCCCGAGTGAGGTCCGACCCCTCGCA
The DNA here is from genome assembly GCA_904845875.1 of Miscanthus lutarioriparius. Classification (NCBI taxonomy): domain Eukaryota; kingdom Viridiplantae; phylum Streptophyta; class Magnoliopsida; order Poales; family Poaceae; genus Miscanthus; species Miscanthus lutarioriparius. The sequence continues at coordinate 43,063,267 of CAJGYO010000015.1, forward strand.
CTTTGCAGGGGTCGGATGTCACGAAAGATCGGGGATTTTTTATGACAAGAACTGATAAGAGAAAGTACGCATTTATTTAAAGGTAAAAACGACGTAGCTGCTCAATGTTCTAGGCGTTGGTGAAGACCTCACCGTTGATGGTTTTCAACTTATAGGCACCTGGCCGGAGTACTTCCGCGATGACGTATGACCCCTCCTAGGGTGGGGAGAGCTTGTGATGGTCCTTGTTGCTCTGAATGAGGCAGAGAACTAGGTCCTCGACGTTGAAGGCTCGGTCCTGCACTCGTCGGCTCTGGTACCGATGCAGCGCCTGCTGGTACTTGCCTGAGCGGAGGAGGGCGACGTCATGAGCTTCGTCTAGCTGGTCCATGGCATCTTCGTGGGATGCCTCGGCTCCCTGTTCGTCGTATGCTCTGATCCTTGGCGCTCCATAGTCGAGGTCAATTGGGAGGATGGCCTCAGAACCGTAGACCATGAAGAAAGGCGTGTAGCCGGTGGCTCGGCTGGGAGTTGTCCTTATGCTCTAGATCACCGCAGGGAGCTCGGCGACCCAGCGTGTGCCGAACTTGTTCAACCGGTTGAAGATCCTGGGCTTGAGGCCCTGTAGGAGGATGTCGTTTACGCGCTCAACCTGCCCATTCGTTCGGGGGTGCGCGACGGCGGCCTAATTGACCCAGATGTGTTATTCATCGTAGAATCGAAGGAATTTCTTGTTGATGAACTATGTGCCGTTATCCGTGATGATGGAGTTCAGTACTCCAAAGCGATGGGTGATGTCGAGGAAGAACAGCACAGCTTGCTCGGACTTGATCACGGAGATCGGCTGAGCTTCGATCCATTTTGTGAACTTGTCAATGGTGACAAGCAAGTGGGTGTAGCCCTTGGGCGCCTTCTTGAGAGGCCCAACCAGATCGAGCCCCCAGACCGTGAAGGGCACGTGATGGAGATCATCTGGAGTGCCTGGGTCAGGAGGTGAGTTTGCCTGCATAGTACTGGCACCCTTCATAGGTGCATATGATCTACTCAGCTTCAGCTACTGCAGTGGGCTAGTAGAAGCCCTATCGGAACGCGTTCCCAACTAAGGTTTTAGGTGCGGCGTGGTGACCGCAGACCCCGCCATGGATATCACTCAACAAAAGCTTCCCCTATTCGATGGGAATGCAGAGCTGCAGAATCCCAGTGTGGCTTCATTTGTAGAGTTCGCCTTCTACAAGAACAAAGGATTTGGCACGACATGCGAGCCGTCAAGCTTCCGTCTTGTCCATTGGCAGCGCGTCATGGAGGAGGTAGTTGAGGTAGAGCGTTCTCCAGTCAATTAGAGGGTCGGGCTCTATCGCCGGATCCTCTTCAAGCTCCATGGCCTCGAGGCCAGACGGAGCCATCGGTTGGTTAGCCCCCGAGGCTAGATCAGACAGGCCAGCGATGGCCCGTTCCGACCCTTCGTAGCGCTCCAAGGGTTCGTGTTGGTCACTAGCGAAGACAGCCGTTGGCACCGGCTCTCGACCGGACGCCGCTTTTGCAAGCGTGCCGGCCGCCTCGTTGAGGCGCCTTGGGATGTGATTGAGTTCGAGGCCATCGAATTTGTCCTCCAGCCGTCGGACTTCTTGGCAGTACATAGCCATCTTGGTGTCGTGACAGCTCGACTCCTTCATGACTTGGTTGACTACCAGCTAGGAGTCACCCCGGATGTCGAGGCGTCGGATGCCCAACTCGATGGCGATGCGTAGGCCGTTGATGAGTGCTTCATACTCGGCCACATTATTGGATGAGGGGAAATGGAGACCAACCATAGACCTCATGTGAACCCCGAGGGGTGATACGAAGACCAGCCCCGTGTCGGCGCCCTTCTTCATCAGCGATCCATCGAAGTACATCGTCCAATACTCTTGATCGACGACCGCCAGTGGTGTTTGGACCTCGGTCCATTCCACGATGAAGTCAGCCAACACCTGGAACTTGATCGCCATTTGGGAGGCATATGTGATGCCTTGATCCATCAACTCGAGCGCCCACTTTGCGGTTCTTCCCATGGTGTCCTGGCTCTGGATGACCTCACCGAGGGGGAACGACGTCACGACCGTCATGGGGTGTGACTCGAAGTAGTGGCATAGCTTTCTCTTGGTGATGAGGACGACATATAGGAGCTTCTAGATTTGGGAGTAGCGGGTCTTAGAGTCGGATAGTACCTCGCTAATGAAGTACACAGGGCGTTGCACCTTGAGCGCGTGCCCCTCTTCCTCCTGCTCTACTACTAGGGCGGCGCTGACCACTTGCGTGGTGGCCGCTATGTATAGCAGGAAGGATTCTCTGCTACTTGGAGGAACCAGGATCGGGGCCCTTGTCAGAAGCAGTTTGACCATGTCAAGCGCCTCCTGGGCCTCGGATGTCCACTCGAAGCGGTCGGCTTTCTTTAAGAGTCGATAAAGGGGGAGACCTCATTCGCCAAGGTGCAAGATGAATCGGCTGAGTGCGGTGAGGCACCCTATGATTCGCTGAACCCCCTTTATATTCTGAATTGGGCCCATCCTTGTGATGGCTGAGATTTTCTCTGGGTTGGCTTCGATGCCACGCTCAGAGACGATGAAGCCGGGCAGCATGCCCCTCGGGACCCCAAAAACACACTTCTCGGGATTGAGTTTGATGCTATTCGCTCGGAATTTCGCAAAGGTCTGCTCAAGATCGACAATGAGGTGGTCAGCCCATTTGGACTTAACTACGATGTCATCGACATAGGCCTCAACGGTCCGCCCGATGAGGTCCCCGAAGCATTTGAGCATACAGCGCTGGTACATAGCCCCAGCGTTCTTCAGACCGAATGGCATTGAAACGTAGCAGAACGATCCAAAGGGGGTGATGAAAGACGTCATGAGCTGGTCGGACTCTTTCATCGCGATTTGATGGTAGCCAGAGTACGCATCAAGGAAGCAGAGGGTTTCGCACCCGAGATAGAGTCGACTATTTGGTCTATGCGCGGTAAAGGAAACGGATCCTTTGGGCACGCCTTGTTGAGACCCGTATAGTCAACACACATCCTCCATTTCCCACTCTTTTTTCGTACAAGAATGGGATTAGCTAACCACTCTGGGTGATATACTTCCTTGATGAATCCGTCCATCGAAAGTTTGGCTATCTCTTCACCAATGGCCCTGTGTTTCTCCTCGTCGAAGAAACACAGGCGTTGGTTCACCGGCCTAGAGCTCGGGTGGATCTTCAAGGTATGCTCGGTGACCTCCCTCGGAATGCCTGGCATATCCGAGGGTTTCCACGCAAAGATGTCTTTGTTGTTGTGGAGGGAGTCGACGAGCGCACTTTCCTATTTGGAGAAAAGCGTGGTACCAATGCATACCATTTTGCCCTCGGAGCTGTTGAGGTCTACGAGGACTTCCTTAGAGCCCTCTACCGGCTCGAATGACCCGGTTGACTTCTTGGCGTCGAGCGCTTCTTTGGTGACCTCTTCCCTGAGGGTGGTGAGCTCTCCGGAGGCGTGACCGTAGCACTTGACTTTGCACTCATAGGCACGATGAAAGGAGGTGCCGACGTTGATGACCCATGGGGGCCCGACATCTTCAGCTTGAGGTATGTATAGTTGGGGACGGCCATGAACTTCGCGTAGCATGGACTTCCTAGGATGGCGTGGAAAGTTCCGAGGAACCGAACCACCTCGAAGGTGAGGGTTTCAATCCTGTAATTGAACTGATCCCCAAAGGTAACGGGCAGATCGATCTGCCTGAGTGGCATGGCCTACTTCCCGGGCATGATGCCATGGAAAGGCGCTTGGGTTGGGTGGAGGCGCGTCTGATCGACGCCCATCTCGTCGAGCATCTTGGCGTACATGATGTTGAGGTGCTTCAGGACGATGATTGGGTCGACCACGAGCGGATATCTTCCCGAGTGCAGGATGTTGTCTGGATGGTCGGTTCGATCGAAGGTTATGGCAGACTCTGACCACCGGCGGAAGGGAGGTGTCACTGGATCGGCCGTATAGACCTCGCGGTGTGCGACCTTCTGGCGGCGTTTGGAGTCATAGGCCGCTGATCCTCCAAAGATCATAAGGCAGCTGTTCGACATCGAAAAGCCATCGTCCTTCTCCTTGGCGTCGTCCGCGATGGGGGCAGGGTCCTTTCCCTGCTCCCCCTTGTTGGAGCCTCCAGACAGGAACCGCCGCATGAGGCTGCAGTCCTTGAGTAGATGTTTTACCGGGAAGGCGTGGTTCGGGCACGGCCCCTCGAGTAATTTTTTGAAGTGGTTCGGAGTGCCCTCCACAGGCTTTCGACCACCCTTGCGGTCAGTGGCGGCCACGAGCGAGTCCTCGCGCCATTGCTTCTTGTTCTTCCTTTTGGCAGAACGGTTGGAGGTGCCTTCGCCAGCGCCCTCGTCCCACATTGCCTTGCCCTCGAGACGATCGAAGATCGCTCCGACCGCCTCCTCTCTTGAGGCATGGCTGGTGGCAATGTCCAGGAGTTCCTTGGTGGTTTGTAGGCCCTTGCGTCCTAGCTTATGAACAAAAGACTCGCAGGTAGTCCCAGACAGGAAGGCTCATATCACGTCGACGTCGGCGACGTTAGGGAGCTCGTTGCACTGCCGGGAGAAGCATCGGATGTACCCACGAAGGGTCTCACTGGCTTTTAGGCGGCAGTTCTTGAGGTCCCATGGGTTCCCAGGGCGCTTGTATGTGCCCTGAAAGTTCCCCACAAAGATCTCCTTTAGATCCGCCCAACTCTAGATGGCGTTGGACGGTAGATGTTGCAACCACGCTCGTGCTGAATCGGCTAAGAACAGTGGAAGGTTGCGGATAATAAAGTCGTCATTATCCGCACCACTGGCTTGACAGGCAAGCCGATAGTCTTCAAGCCAAAGTCCAGGGTTTGTCTCCCTAGAGTACTTAGGGATATTGGTAGGCGGTCGATACCTTGGCGGGAAAGCAGCGTTGAGGATGTGTGCCGAAGGCCTGAGGGCCCGACAGGCCAGGGCTTGGGCTCCGGTCCTCGCCGCTGTCATAGCATCCACCGCGATGAGGGTGATAGCCGCGACGAGCTCCTTCTCTTGGGTCGCTATAGGTGTGTCTGCGGGCATCGAGGGTGCTGCGTGCGTCGCGGTTGCGGCCGAGGCGTTGATGCACCGGGACCGCAGCGCGCTGTCTACCGCTTTGTGGTGCCTGGTGGACTGACTCATCCCTGGCGGGGCGTGCCGAGGTTGTGCGCTGGCTGGCGTCGAGCTCGCGTCGTTGAGACAGCGAGCTCTCAGCCTGCTGCGTCGCCGCACGCTCGAGTAGCGTGCGAATCTCATGGTGGGCCTGACGATCCTCGGGCGTCGCGGCCTCTAGAAGGCCATGGAGCAAGGCCATTGCGACGACGATGTTTTGGCTCGCCCGGGTGAAGCGAGGAAAGGTTTCATTGTTGGCAATGATCCTTCTGTTTACATCACGGGCCGTGGCGCGTGCGCGCCCACCGTCTCCACGGCGTTCGATCTCTCGATCGATCTCCGCGTATTGCCGCAGAAGCTGGAGTCCGGCTTCATCGATCTCCCACTTTCGGGCTCTCAGCTGCTCCACCCCCACGCGAGGTGGGGCCGCTGCCTCCCCTTCAGTTTTGCCGCCGAGGTAGCCTGCCAGGGTAGCCTCCCCCATGGAGATGCTTTCGACATGCCCCTCGGGGGTACCCGTCACGAAGCAGTCCCGGGAGGGGTGATGGCTCCCCCTGCTGGAGTCAGAGCCAGAGGACAACCCGGCTCCTCTATGAGGAGGTTGTCGAGAGACTCCGTGATGTGTTCGATCACCCCCATGAACTCGTTGTTCACGGGCGGCTGAACCATGCGTCGTGCCACAAGGTGGCTAACGGTTGCCGCAGTGTTATAGAGACTGAACGAAAGCGCTATCGGGGCAGTCCGTATGCGGCATTCCGGAGAGAGGGATCCTCCTTCGGAAGACCGCGTCATGTCATTGGCATCGGAAAGGGCGAGGCAATGTTGGTCCTCCCTGGACTGCTGGGGTCTGAGGGAGACGCCGAGCTGGCGCCTAAGCCTCTCGTGGTTGAGGCCGATGGTGGGGAGAGATTGGATGGCCGCATGAGCCAATGCCAACTCCCCTCCCACCGTGATGATGAAGTCTAGGCTTCCGAGATGCACGTGTCGTCTAGGACCCAGCTGATGCCGTGGTTAGCCATCCGTGGCCTTATGTGGAACACGCAAAGGTTCCCTACCTGGTGCGCCAACTGTCGGTGTTTTGAGTAAATACCAACTAGTAAATTTATATTTGTTACGCGTTAGGCCCGGATGGTGTGGTAAAGGACACAAAGTTTATACTAGTTCGGGCAGAATGTCCCTACGTCCAGTCTGCTGCTGCTCGTGTTATTAGCACCGAAAAAGGTTCGTAGTAGGGGCTACAAACGGTCGAGAGAAGGATAGGTCCCAAGTCTCTGATGGAAGGGTCAAAAGGATGAGAAGAGCTCAGTTGTAGCTTGGCTGTGTGTTATGTGATGTGTTGTGTGTGGAATCGATCCATCCCTTTAGCGGGGTGTCCTGCCCTCCCTTTTATAGATCAAGGGGGAGCAGGGGTTACAGATGGGAGAAAGAGGAAAAAACCAAAGGTAGAGACGGTGCGGCATACCGGGGTGCCGAGCTGTGATCCTACGGAGAGCAGACGGGGAAATGACTATACGTCCGTAATTGTAGATGATGCGAGTTCTCTCTTGGATTGTAGTGGTCGTCGTATGCTTATGTCAGGATCCGCGCCCGAGGGCTGATGGCGGCGCCCACAACGCTGTGAGACAAAAGTCGGCGCCTACAACACTGTTCGGACTCTGCTATGCCTGGAAGGGCCTAAAGTGCCTGTCCCGTCGTATCCTGACGGTACCTTTCTGCAGGCATGCTGGGCATGGTCCTCGGTACTACGGTTGACTCGAATGTCCTGTCTTACCCTGTGCCCGTCATTATGAAGGAGCAGGGTGCAGTCGTCGAGCGAGGCGGAGCCAGCCCCGGGACGTCGGGCGAGACGGAGCCTACCCTCAGCTGTCGTGCGAGGCGGAGCCAACCCTCAGTCGTCGGGCGAGGCTGAGCCAGCCCTCAGTCGTTGGGCGACGTCGGGCGAGAAGGAGCCAGCCCTCAGTCGTCGGGCGAGGCGGAGCCAGCCCTCAGGGGTCGGGCGAGGCGGAGCCCAGCCCTCGGGGTCGGGCGGCGGCGGTTGTATGGACATGGGGTGTAGCCGCGTTCCCGCCTGTTCGGAAACATCAACGTCTGAATGTTATTAGTTCTATCTCATTGGGTATCCCGATATTAGGTCGCTGACAAGAGGTTACCGTCACACCAAGCAGTTACCAACACACATGTGGTCAAAGTAGGAACCGTAACTAACATGGGTGAAATGGTCTAGTATTTTTTTTATAAGAATACAAGGTAACCGATTACCTTTTTCAGGGGGAAAAAACCGAAAACTGTCTGTTTTTCTGATCAGGAAAACTGGTAGTGTCTTGTTTCGAAAAGTTCCTTGCTACATATCAGCTGATGGAGCAGGAGCTTTACATCAGGCTGAGACTGATCCTCTTTGGTGTCTTGCTACCATTTGCACATTGAGATCTCCGGCGGACAAAGCTGCACTGGCAGACGGTGGCGTTGGTTTGCAGTCACGGGAGTAAAAAACGGCTGGAGAAACCAGACCAGCCGCCACCGCGTCAGTAGATAATGATCACACGCGCCGGTGGGTTTTACTGTCCCCCAAAACGTTCAGCATCGTGGTGGAAAAGAAGGGGGGAAATTGTACACAGATGGCAATTTGTACTGTTTCCAAAAATCTACAGCATCCGTGGGTACCTTTATTTGCACAAAGGCAGCGAGCAAGTCAGTGGACTGAAACCATATGTTTGTACATATTCCTCAAGACAAGTTCCACAGCTTGCCATGCCGTCCATTCACCGAGACTCGATCCGGCCTCGGCCAGCAGGTTGCCATTGGTTTCCTTTCCTAGCTAGCTCATCTTCTTGGAGCTATCAATGGCCAGCAGCCGCGGCGGCATGGTGTCCCGAGCCGGCGCGGCGGCGGCTGCGTTCTTGCTGTTGCTTGTTGGAGTTGGAGTTGGCAGTGCCCAGCTCCAGGTGGGCTTCTACTCCGACTCCTGCCCGGACGCCGAGGACACGGTCACCGCCGTCGTCCAGGACGCCGCCGCCAACGACCCCACCATCCTCCCCGCGCTCCTCCGCCTCCAGTTCCACGACTGCTTCGTCAAGGTATGATACGACGTGTGTTTGCGTCCTCGTGTCCAGCAAGTCCGGCCGATTACTTCTGCTAGCCTGCTAGCTTTTACGGACATACCTGTGTAATGTGCGTGTTCGCCGGCGGGCGGCGTCCGGCGTCCGGCGTCCGGCAATATATGCAGGGGTGCGACGCGTCGGTGCTGATCCGGAGCGCGAGCAACGACGCCGAGGTGGACAACGCCAAGAACCAGGGCCTGCGCGGACAGGACGTGGTGGACGCCGCCAAGGCGCAGCTCGAGGACCAGTGCCCCGGCGTCGTCTCCTGCGCCGACATCATCGCGCTCGCCGCGCGCGACGCCGTCGCCATGGTAACATCCAACCGGATATTATACTACCTAGGTAGATGATGGGAGAGTACCTGACGCGCTGGAAATTGGAATGCATCCCATGCCAACCAGACGGGCGGGCCGTCGTTCGACGTGCCCACGGGGCGGCGCGACGGGCTGACCTCCAACCTCCGCGACGCCGACGTGCTGCCGGACGCCGCCGACTCCATCAGCGTGCTCCGCTCACGGTTCGCCGCCAGCGGCCTCGACGACCGCGACCTCGTCCTCCTCACAGGTAGGTACCTTCAGTCCTTCACCTTAACGTGCATGGACATGGACGCCGCCAGCCGCCTATCACTGACACTTCACTGGTGCAAACGTACGAGACCGGCCGCAGCGGCGCACACGGTGGGCACGACGGCGTGCTTCTTCGTGAAGGACCGGCTGTACAGCTACCCGCTGCCGGGCGGCGGGCGGGGCGCGGACCCGTCGATCCCGGCGCCGTTCCTGGCGGAGCTCAAGGCCCGGTGCCCGCCGGGCGACTTCAACACGCGCCTGCCGCTGGACCGCGGCAGCGGGACCGACTTCGACGACTCCATCCTCCGGAACATCCGCTCCGGCTTCGCCGTCATCGCCTCCGACGCCGCGCTCGCCAACAGCAACGCCACCCGCGCGCTCGTCGACGCGTACCTGGGCCCCTCGGCGCGCAGCTTCGAGCGGGACTTCGCCGCCGCCATGGTCAAGATGGGCAGCATCGGCGCCATCACCGGCGACGACGCCGGCGAGGTCAGAGACGTCTGCTCCGCGTTCAACACCAATTGATCTGTCGTACTCGTACGTCGTCGGTGCGCGGCGTGACATAGAAAGAGAAAGAGAGATGATTTCTGTGTAAATTGAATTTGGTTTCTTGAGTGGATTAATTAGATTTCAAATTAAAATTTTAACCGGAAATTAATTAAATATGGATTGATCAAAGAAGAGGGCGCATGGAGGAATTGTGCGGTGGAATTGATTGACAACTTTTTGATGCAGCGATGCAATGCAAGTACTGCGCGCATGCATATGCATGTGACGATTTATTGCCACGGTTGTCCTAAATAAAAAAGATGATAAGTTCATCAATTCGTCCAGCACCAACTAAACCGCGTCTAGTCGGTAGATTCTGCTCGAGATTAAATACTGGCGGCTGTTTTGTTAGCGATTTTTTTTCCTAACAATTCGGAAGAGCACTGCCATACATTATAATATACTAGCCATTGCTGCCCGCGCTTCGCTGCGGGTGATGTGCTTGGTATATAAATTTTAAGAAATATAGCTTATATGTCTAATATGTTTTGTCATCGTGTTGGTACGGAAGGTTGGTCTCAATATTGTAAACGAACATAGAGGTTGGTTGTCACTACATGGTGCCTATTCTAGGCCAGCAAATAAATGACATGTTAGTGGAAAGAAGTATTTGATGGAGTTGGACTCAAGCAACTAACACACTTAGATTTAAAGTACAACATTGGATAGGATTACATTATAGGTGAAAATAGGGAAAACTACAACACAGTGAATTAGGATCCACTCCCCTTAGGCGAAACTACAACACGCATCCAATAACTACGGATGACAATAACGACAAGAGTACAATACAAGAGGACAGCGACGAAAAACACCACTACTACGGGTACGCATTCCAAGGCAACTAATCTACCTTGGAACCACGCATCTTTATGCCTTTGCTCGGCGGATTCTTCTACCGCCCTGGCTATGGATCTGCGTCTTCTCGTGCCAATGGCTGAGTGAGAGGAACCAAGGGTTCTGCTTCTAACACTTCCGAAGGTGGAGGTGCTGGCGGTTCTACATCACCAGATTCTCATTCTTTCAGCGGTGGATAGGGACCCCTCCAAGATCGGGGCATCCTGCTTTTCATCAACCAAATGGTCCCTCCGCTTGGCCTAGTGAATGATAGGCCTCACCCAAATGATGAACATGCCGATCTTCGGCCTCCTTCAGAGCTTCTGACATGACAGTCTCTCGGCTCTCAGCAACTGCAGCACTGGCATGTGCTTCGGCGAGCTGCACCTGGAGCATCCGAATGAAGATCTCGGCTTCTTCTAGCGGAGCCGGAGGCACGCCCTCGGCTCAAGGCTTGCCGGTCATCTTCGCTCATCCGAGCAAGCAGTGCGTGGGTCAAGTGCACCATGGTAGGACTATCTTCTTGCACATCCCGCCTTACAAAAGCCTCCATGCGAGCCATCCATGGCCGCCGATTCCTATCCAAGGGTGGAAAGAACTTCATGGGGGTACGGGCAATCGGCTCTTCATAGAGCTGGCAAAGGTACCGCAAGGCTTTGCGGGCCACAACCTGGTAGGTGTCGCGAAGGTAAACCCGTTTGCGGTCACACTCCAAGCTTCGGTGATGTCGGGGAACTCTTTACTCTTCCCAATGTAGATGGTAACCTCACACCGATCGGTGCCATACTTTTGATACTCACGGCCCTCATACTCAGGACGATCTTTGACTCCGAGCTTTTGTAGGGTGGCATGCAGGATTCTAGGAAAACCCTCAACGTTCAGGCAGTAAGTGCTAACCCAGGCTCCTGTCATTTCTGGTGGTGGCTACAAAGAAGGCCTAAGCACAAAGCTTGCTCAAAGGGAAAACCTATGCGCGAGGTAAAGTGCGACGAGTGGTGGTACCAATGGCTAAGCGAGCTCGCTTATAAAGGCGGAGCGGTCTGTGGTCCTGGCGCGGTTCACTAGGGTTCTCGCGCGGGCTCACTACGAACGAATCGACCAAATTCCGCGCATTCGAGGCGAGTGACGTGCGGTGCCATTACTGAGTAGTACGACTACAGGGCAAGGGTCCGACAAGAGCGCGAGAAAAAGGGATACGAGGAGACGTGGGTCAATATTGACGTGACTCATGGGAGAACGGGAGCACAAAGCCATAGTGCGAGACTCTAACTCGTAACAAGCACGAGTAGGCCATGCACATCGCTGCGACACGCGTGACACCTATGAATGGCGTGTCTCGCCAAAGAATACGCCCAATAATGCACAAACAGGCTATGCATGAATGCACGTCCCTATGCGTTCGAGGTGAGCAATGTCTCGAGGCCATTAATGACTAATACGGCTGCAAGCCAAGGTTGCGACAAGAGCCCAAAAAAGAGTGCCAATGGCTAAGGCAGGCTCTGCTTATAAAGGCGGAGCGGTCTGTGGTCCTGGCGCGGTTCATCAGGGTTCTTGCGTGGGATCACTACGAACTAATCGACCAAATTCCGCGCATTCGAGGCGCGAGTGACGTGCGGTGCCATTATTGAGTAGTATGACTGCAAGGCAAGGGTCCGACAAGAGCGAAGAAAAGTGCGAGGAGACGTGGGTCACTATCGGAAGTGACTCACGAGCGAACACGGAGAACAAAGCCACAAGTCGCACTCTAACGTAACAAGCACGAGTAGGCCATGCACACTACGACACAGCGTGACACCTATGGATGTTGTATCTACCAACAATACGGCACAATAATGCACAAACAAAGGCTATGCATTAATGCACGTCCCTATGCGTTCGAGGTGAGCGATGTCCGAGACCATTAAGACTAATATGGTCAGTAAGCCAAGGTTCCGGCAAGAGCCCAAAAAAGAGTGCGGGGAGACTTGGGTCATGATAGGCGTAACCGCAGGCGATGCAAAGCACAAAGCCACAAGGAACGAGAGCCTCTGTAAGTATGGATGTAGATGCAATTATGATAGCTGTAGTAATGGCGACCAACCCCAACCACCGACCATCTCGGGAGCAACGTGCACATGCATGGATGCATGTGTAAGTACAAATGGTCCTGCATGGTCGATGAATCATTTTTATCTGATGGTAAGGAGGAGAGGCACTAAATGTGTCCACCAACCCCAACCACTGCTGCCCGCGCTTCGCTGCGGGTGATGTGCTTGTTGTAGGAGATTTGAAGTGTTTCAAGTAGAGAGAGAGTACAACCAAGTGGCAAATGCCTTAACCTCTTCAGCGAGACGCTGTAAAAAGTGGAAAGGAGAAGCGCCTGCGTGTGCTCTGTCCTTCCATGCATGCCATTTGTAATTTGCGATGGCCACTGTTAAGGAGAAGGCCAGACGATTTCCACCACTAAAAATCATAAAGAAACTGCGTAAACAGCCAAGACTCGACAAAAATTGCTGGAATGGTCGGGTGGTAGAACCAAAGGGTTCCTGGTTACGTTAGCAGTCTATCACGGAACAGACTCTAAGCCCAACTAAAAAATGGTTACGTTAGCAGTCTATCACTGCAACAGCGTCATGAGCGACTTGCTCTACCGCAGGGGCTTCGCGTCCCCAGCGCAGGTAGAATTCCCGTGAAAATCGAGATTCAGCTTACATGGGTGTTCCCATTTCAACAGTATGTCCAAACAGACTTCGTGGTTACGCAAAAGTCAAACACTGAACACGGTAGTAACAATGTAGTAACAATAGTAAAACAATTAATCAATAGTATAAAGAAAAGGTTCCATACAAAAAGGTTATCACATCGACGTTGTTCATATACAGCCTCCAGGGAAATTTTCTGTTACAAGTAGCGTATCCGCAAAATCCCTATTGAATTATATGCCTACCAAAATGTATGCTGCTCTGTCACTCCCACGGCCACTATGGCCGGCCACCGGCCTCATCCCAAAAATGAAAGGAAAAAATGGAGAACATGTTGGTACTTCTTTCTTTCTTTTGGCTTTACGGTGTACAATAGTTTATTCAACTCACAATGCTACATGAAATCTACTGCTCACACGGCAAAAAAGCTGTCTTCCTATCCTACCTGCAGAACAGAAAGAACCGGTGTTCATTTGCTTGTGAGAGAGAGAAATATTCCAGGAAACTTGTCTCGCTTAGTACATTGCTCATAGAAATATAGAACGCATGTGGAAATCAAAATCTTATATTTTAGCCCACAGCTGCCAACCTATGTCGAGCTAATAGGTACAGCTAACCAGATTATTTTCATCTTCAAGCATATATCCAAAACAATGTGAGCCTATGGATCAGCATTTGGGGCCTCTACCATCAATTTGCAACAATCTGTTTTCTTAAAGTGGTATAGAAAATGAACTGTCACAGTCAAATATCCACCAAAAAATCACGATTTAGCTTGTGTAAAATATCTATAATCATACACCTTACTGAATTGGCAAACTACGTGCATATAGCTATTTACCATGTCAAACTGTTAACTGGGCAACACAATAGAAATATGGCTACAAGAATCTATGTATACCTCAAGAAACTAGTTCATGTAGGCAAGAGCGTTTTCCTCTCATCAGTTCCAATCCGATGGCTCGCCTGAAATGAAAGCTAAAGTAGATGTAGCCTCTAAAATGACACATCTATTCTAAAATGGAAACTGAGATACTCACATCATCAGCGGCACCAGCGGTCATATTTACAAAAGAAGATTCAGATGACCTGTGGAAAATATGCACCACATGAGGCCACATGTCAAAAGAAACTTAATAAACAGCTTGCTATTTCTACAACAACATTAACAGGCATCCCAAATCACATGCCAAAGCTATAAAAGTCTAGACGGAGATCATGGACACAGTGCAAAACAGCACTTCTTCAAAGGGCAATGCCAAGTGAAACCTAAATCAAGTATTGGAGTAATTTGTTAATACCATTTGAAGCGAGATAAAAACTTACCGGTGAATTTGGGTATCTTCCAACTCTATTAAGTCAGCTGGTTTGTCATCTTTGACTTTAGCAAGTGGAGAAAAGAACTAAGGAGAAATGACAGAAAGATACATGAAATACAACAATGGTTGTTCAACAAAAAAAAGTAATAAAAAAGGCCAGTTTACCTGGTGCATTGAAATAAACACCACTGATATGCCCAGGAGAAAATTAATGGTCAAGGTATGCCCCAAGAATGCAGCAGAAGCTAGGACAGTAAATATTGTGGCAACAGTTGATGAATACTTCTTTAAAATTGTGGCTGCAGTGTATTTCAATTAGACAATAGATGTGATAACTGCAATAATAATAAAGAGCAAATGTCAAAAACCATTACCTGCATACTTAAGGAATAACGAAGATAGAATGGCTTGTGCAGCATTGTTACATATGAGAAACATTGTGGCCCTTGAATGTCCTCGAAGAATATTAAAACTTTCTGGCCCTGCAAAAAGACAGGACAATGTAATCATCATAAACATAAGGCAGACAACATACCTATCGTGTTTGCCTCAGGAAAAGGGACATTCACATCCCACCCCGGCCCCCCTACTAAGCATTAGTAAATACTTTAAATTCTAATAATGTTCTACACAAAATCAGTAAGCTTTTATGAGCTATGCAGTTCGTTATGCATATCCTTTTTGTTGGTACAACTTGTTAACACCACCATACAAAATTATTTTTCTCATTGCCATCCAGAATGTGGTGGACAGATAAATACAGCTAGTGGCCTAGTGCACTAGAAATGCAGCTGCCATCATCTATCAAGCCCTGGCAGTTGATGTAGGCCGACCCTTGACAAATACCAGTTCAGTGACTGCCTCACTATCAAGCCCTAGCAACTAAACGCAAGATTTTGGATGTATGATTTTTGGTTCCAGCTCAGTTGAATTATTAACGGCCAAATGAACACGATAAGAAATCTGTCATTTGGTGTTGCTACTTACCACATCCAAGATTGTATCTGCTTCACCTTTCACCCCACCAAAGGTGAATATTGAGCCACCGAGCACAGCTGAAGAATGATATCCTCTGGTGTAGTTCATGGGTTCAACCATCATCCATGACGGCATCCTTGGCTCGCACACCTCAACAGTAGCCACCATTGCTTTAGGCCAGTGTCGTATCCACCAATCGAGAATCTGGAAGAAAATACAAAGGCAAATTACGTCAACAAAGGATAGTATACACCCTGATGCCCCCCCCCTCATTTGCTGGGCACGCGTTATATATATAGCATTTTTTTCAGAAGGCACATCCTACATATCTTCAGTTCATTGTTTCAACATAAAAAGAAAGAGTTACATGACTTACATCTTCTCATCAAGCATTGTAAGTGTATGACAGCCCCTTCCTGCACTCATCCTTGGTAGCATTTTCCAGTTAGGCTCCCGAGGATCAAGTCTTTCAGTAGTGCTGCCAATACACATCGCAAAGTTAGCAGAATAGTTTTCTTGTTGCTCCTCTCACTTCAAATACCACTGCCATTATAGCAACAGAGAATATGCTAATGAACATTTACGAAATAATTCAGTTTATTTAGATTTGCACTAAACCATAGGCCAGCGCATGAGGTTTAACTAACTGTTTTGAGATGTCTGGAGGTTTTATGAGCTGTTGTATTGCCACCAGATCAAAACCAAACCAATCAAGTACTAAGTACAGGCAGGAAAGCACATCACCTCAGATATTCAACACCATTGAAGCCACCAACAGCATAAATCACACCATTTAGTGCCACACCAGCTAGAGTTAAGCGCTGAAGAACAGTGTGACAAAGACAGTCAAGCTAGAGAGTTTATCATATTATGTGGAGATTTGTATCAGAAGCAAATATTTTCCCAAAAAGGCCGGTACATCAAATTAAAATGGAACCAGGAACTATTTTTCTTCACTGTAGAATTACACAGTTTTCATGAGTAAATGGTTATTATTTCCCAAGCTATTTGTGTCTTAGGCAGATTTATGCATGTTCCACCAAGTGTAAGGGCTTTAGTAATGTATGAGAAAAAAAGTTTTCACATTCTAGAACAAATGAACGGTAGAAACTGATACCTTTTCCAGCATAGGCTGATTTTTTATCCACTTACCATGAGTAGGATCAAACATCTCAACATCAGAGAAACACTCAGTTCCATCTCCACCACCAAATGCATAGATTCTCCCATTGACACTAACCCCAGCAAGGCTCCACCTGTCACGAGTCAACGATGGGCATGTGGACCAATCACCACGGCTTCGGTCATAACAGTAAACTTCATCCAAAAGATAAATGCAGAATCAGGACAGAGATTGAAATACAAGAGCTCAAGAGGGAACTAAACTTAGAAGCCAAGTAGCAACCTGTATCAAACCAGCAAACACCATCACCACCACCGAGAACAAATATCTTGCCCTCTAGTGCAACAGTTGAGGTATATGACTTGCCAACAGCCATTGGTTTGAGGGGTGTTACTACGTCCAATGAAGGGGAAAAAGAGTCTAGTGATGGCACAAATGAGAAGCCATCAAAACCACCAACTAGATAAATGACATCTTCTGAACCCAAGCATTGTTCTACAAACTGGTTAAGCGAATCGTCTAGGGTCAAAGGATCTATTTTAGAATTCAATGTTTTAACTGTTCCCTTTAGTACAACAATTCTTTTCAGTAATCTCTCATTCACCCCTTGTAAATGTTTGACTTCTTTGTTGGACCAAGCCTGCATTTTGAACATAAATTAGGTTTAACCACCAAAACTTTTTGCCAACAAATGAGACGTTTTTCCATACTTTGGGCTTGCATCCTTTTTCTCTACTTCCATATTGAAAGAGTGAGGTTGAACAATCGATCATAGAGGATCATAGCTGAAAGCTTGATTAGAAACTAAGCAGATGCGAGACTGATTTAGAAGCATAATGGAAAAATCTTTTCATTTCATCCTGCCTTGCTTCTTCCATGTCTTTAGGTAGCCATGAACCAAAGACACTACAAGCTTCTTATGGATTCTCCCTGTTAGTGCCGCATAACAAATTTAGCCACTCTAGAGTGCAAAATTTAGCTATTCCAATCCTACACGCATGCAGTCTACTATTATCAGTATAATAATATAATAATATACAAAAAATTACTCAACATAATGTCACCTGCTTTATTATCCTGGTTCCTACATTGCCATGCTAAGTTATCAACACATCTATTCAAAGTGCAATTTCTGGTTTAATTTTTTGCATATAACATTCCCACAAATTTAAGATTGCATGGTTCGGTATAACAGATGCAAGGCTTCTCATGAGGTTATAGCATAAAGAAGAGACCTGCTTCTTCTCCATCACCTCTATTCGTCTAGATAACTACAGCAATCATCTGCAACTAGAATTAGTGTGAGAAACAACGAGGACACGAATTGACCAACAGAGGAAAAAAAACACAAAACAAGGCTCATAGATCCGCTGCCACAAACAGAAGGTCCATCGACGCACACACAGCCAGCATCGAGGATACAGAGGACCCCAAATCAGATGGAAAAACAAATCAATACTCCACCTGATCTAGAACCAAGAGGAGAGAAAAAGAACATTCCCGTCAGGAGAGGAGAAAAGTGAAAGGGTCCAGACCTTCTTGGAGCTTGCGACTCCTCAGCACTGACCCTTGGATCCAGCCCACTCTGCCTTGCCCTGGTAGGAGGCAAGGCTGTGCGAGGCGGCGCCACAACAGTGGAGGATGGCGTCGAGTAGGTGCGGGCAGCCGACGCGGATAGCACGGTGGCAAGCCTCGGCAGGTCGGAGCGGACGAGAGCTGTAGCTGCGGCGACGCAACGCAATGCTGCGCCGGGCACTGGTGCTGCTGCTAGTGGTGGTGGAACGCCTCCCCCTACAGCGCACAGACACCTGGGGGCGTGGTCTGGCTCTCCACGCCATGCTCGACCTCCATGGATGTGCCGGCGCCGTAATGATTAATAGGGTAGCAAGGAATCAAACAATTAAAAAAATTTCCCCACCTTCTAGAACAGATCCTCCACCTCCCTCTCCCGGATGTCGCCGGGGAGGTTGCCGACGTAGATCGTGCGGCTCCAGTGCCTGCTCATCCTTCACCGTTGACCTACCAACAAAGCAAGAAGGGAAGAATTAATCAGCAAATCAGCCCCCGACGCGTCCGCGTCCGCATCCGCATCTACGCAACACGACACGACCCCCCACAAGAAAACAAATCTAGAAGGCAGCGGGGCACGAACCACCCGAGGAACGATGAGGAAAGGAGATTCGTACCTGAACAGCTGTGGCCAGAGGGAGATAGAGGTCGAGGCTAGGGTTCCGCTGTTGCGACTCTCGGCCCTTCCACTGCAGAACGCGAGGCCGTCGCTGCCAGCCAGCCTGCCGCAGTCACATCAAAGAAAATCAAATCACTGAAGCACAGGTATTGTGAAGATGCAGAGAAGAACAACGAGGACGGTGGTGTGATACCTGACCTGGGCGAGTTCAAACCTAGCTGCCAGCGATGACCTCACCGGCACCGGCACCGGATCTGGTGGGTAGATCAACGGATACGGGCACGGAGTCACCGGAGCAGCGCCGGGGGAGAGCAGGGGCTCGGACGCCGCCACGGCCACCGGCGTTGGACGGCGCACCATGGCGCCGTGCCGGGGGGACGCCGCTGCGCCGCACACAGGGTGCGGGGAGCCTCGGCGGTCGCGACGAGGAGCGAGGGAGAGGCGGAGCAAGCGCTGGAGAGGGCGCACCGCCGGTGCAGGCGATGGGGAGGGGCGGCGCTGTGAGAGGCGGAGCAGCGGCGTAGGGGAAGGAAGAGGGCAGGGCGACAGCCACGGAGGAGACGACGGGACGCCGATTGGAGGGGACGAGATTTTTTTTCTGCGGACAGCCGGTTATCCCGTGAAGAAGCAAGTGAAGTAAGCAAGCAAGTGAGTGTCGGCAACTTTTGCATGCATGCAAGGAAGGGCCCAGCGAACTTTTGCATGCATGCAAGGAAGGGCCCAGCGACATGCGAGGATGCGTGCCGACCACCCGCACCGATGTCGAGAATCTCTCGTCCTCTGCTACCGTTCATCCTCGTCTATCTCATCTGAGCAATTAAAAGAACTGACGTGGACAGCCTAGAAAGCCGCCGATTCGGCGTGCCTTCATATCTTTAATATTTTATTACTTATAAGAAGCAAAACAATCCGAGCATTGCATTAGTGTTACATGATTTTCTTTAGCGAATCTAGAAAACCAAAGAAAATTCACACGATGCAAGGATATACCGTAGCGAAATTACCGGACGATAGAGGGTGGAACCTTGTTCGGTTATCTTAAAAAAAGTGTAGTGAAATTTTCTTAGTTGCTCATGGTTCTATAAAGATCTTTTTTAGGGCAGTTATGTAAAGATCGGGCAGTTATGTGAAGATCTAAGCATTTTCTCTGAATAGAGTTACTCAAGCACGTACTGTATAAATAAAGGTAATTTCGGTGAAAAAGGAAAATTTTATTAGCCCAATCACTGAAAACACTCCAAACAGCTCCTCCTACTAAACGTCTGGTAGGGCTTCTCCGTACGAGCCGAAGAGGAGCCATACTAAACGGGGCCTAAGAATCATATGGGAAATATTTTTGCTACACGCTATTATAGAAAGGGGCCCTTTGATAGGGATCCAAATTCTTGACAAACATTTAAATTCGGATTCTCTGGAGAAACATTTCAACATCGGATTCTCTGGAGAAACATTTCAACAAAATCACTCGCCGGAACCGTTCGTCTGTCTGCCTGGATTCAGAGTAGAGGTAAATGTGGTGGAATATACCAAAATGCCCTTAATATATGATGATATTTTCTTGAGTTATCACAGGGCAAAATAAGCCGGCTTCACCGAGCAGAGCATAGCAGAGCCGCACAGCCAGGTGCTCGGCACTCACGGTCGGCTTCGTTGCGGCAGTGCGCAGCTGGGCAGCATGCTTCACGCGTACGCGCGTGCGTGAGGAGGGGGCAGAGAGGTGGTGGCGGCGCGCGGTCGCCGTCGAGGGAGCGCGCGGTCGCCGTCAGCGGAGGGGCCGTCGATGGGGGAGTGGCACAGAGGAGGTCCCCAAGGAAGGGCGCGCGGTCGCCGTCAGGGGAGGAGGCCGTCGGAGCCTCAGGGGAGAGGCACGGAGGAGGCGGCGCATCCTGATGTCCGAGGTGTCGGGAGCTCTCGCGGTGACCGAATGGATAAGCGAGGCGATGGCAGTTGTGGTAATTTTTAACGAATGGGCATCATCAGAATGGAGAGCGAATCGGTGCGAAACCACCCCATGGCCGTTTCGAAACTCATTGAAGGAAGGGGGATCGGTTCCGCTTCGATTCTTTGCGCTGGAAACCCGTTTGGAACTGTTTCTACTGATTCTTCGCAGAAATGGATCCGATTCTTCCTTCCAAACGCATGTCAGTAATTTTAGACTTGGAAGTAACAGAAGTATCGTTGCCGGTATGTAAGTAAAATGGGCTTAAGCGTTTCTACCCCTGTTTTGAAGCGAATGGTGATTTTGCCCTTGTTTTTTTAACTTTGTGATTTTACCCATGCGATTTCAAAACGAAAAGAGACTTTACCACTACTATGTGAAGTGCCTCTAACAGTGTTAACTTTTGAATAAAAGGACAACTTTGCCTATGTATTTTTACCCCTGTTTTGTTATTTTGATATTTCTGTTTTACCCCTATTTTCGATCAACAATTTAGCCATTTTAATACAGAATTATACAATTCAACCAGTGAAAAAATCAACAATTTTTAGAAAAAATCGACTAGTAAAATGTTTTTGAAAGGCTCGCAATTTGAAGAAATCAACCCTACTTAGAATTGGGGTCTTTCATTCATTCATTCATTTATTGTACCCATGACAAATGTTCTCTCATCTTATTTGCCCCAACATTTAATGGATATTGTCATGAGCTTCACATTAGAAGAATGGCGCACGTTGGGGAATTCCCTTGCGTCGGTGACGAGCAACCCTTTTTGGTGGTGGTTCTTCATTGTTCTTGTCATTGCAGCTATCTTTGTCACTTGTAGTACTTGAACCGACATCATCGATCCTAGTCACATGATCCTTACCATTGGATTGAGGGCTGTTTTCAACCATAGCTGGCGTACTCATTTCCATATTTAAGCCTCTAAGCTGTAAAAGGTAAGGATTTTATTAGATATATGCGATCCATTAATTATGAAACTTATTTCTTATTTTTGTGCTTTTTAGAAAATAACATCCTTAGATAGTTTGTGATAACTTACATTGCATCCAAGAGAGCGAAGCGAAATGCATCAAGTAGAAACGATTGCATGTCTCACATGACTATGTGTTGATGAAAAAGGTGCCTTACAAATGGGGACACTAGAAGCACGCGGTTGTGGGCGCTCATTCAAGAATACGACCCTTGCACTATTGATTACATAAGTTTGCACATCACTAATATCAAGGATGTCTTGAATCTCTGAAACCCTCACAACATCATGGTAGGATGATCGCCTTATCTCAAAAACAACCAATTATTTGAAACTTAAATCGCGCCATCCTTTCATAGATCATATGTGTGTGCTTGCTCAAAGGACCCATGGCCTATGAATTAATAATTTTATACACCCAAATTTAGAACACATTTAATGTAAAGTTTTATAATGTTTCCTAATTGTGAGGTGACATAAGAAGCAACAAAAGAAAAACATCCAAATTGTAAAGTTTTGATTGTATGACATGTATGATATATGAAATGTTTTACCTTTCCATTGACTACACAACTACACATTTCTTACCTGGATTACACAATGAGTCGAATGATCGCTTGAACGGCATGAGTTCTGAGAAAGTAGTGGTGTAGCCTCACACTTTGGGTGCAAAATAGGTTACACTCGTTGCGACTAGCAAGAAGATGGTTTGCACAAGTTGTAAAGAATTGTGTTGCAAGTAATATTTCTAGCCATGAAGGCACTGTCTCCCTTTTCATTGTAAAATCAGTAGTCTATTATGTTCTTTGTGCTAATGTTGGGGCTGTAAGTGAAAGGAATGGTTGTACTTATAGGAAAAGAATAGTGAGAAGTGCATGAGTTTTTGTTGTAAATTCTTTGGCACAAAAATAGGCGTTTTGCATAATCTGTGGTGGTAAGAACTGAAATGCTAGCTATAAATTAAGAGAAACAATATAATAATAAGAAGTACATGCACTTTTCCTACAAAACAATGGGCGCTGTATGATGTTTTGCATAATCTGCGGTGGTATGAACTGAAATGCTAGCTAGAGATTAAGAGAAACAATAAGTGAAAGGAATGGTTGTACTTATAGGAAAAGAATATTGAGAAGTGCATGAGTTTTTTGCTGTAAATTTGCTGGCACAAATAGGCGTTTTGCATAATCTATGGTGGTAAGAACTGAAATGCCAGCTAGAAATTTAGAGAAACAATATAATAATAAGTACATGCACTTTTCCTACAAAACAGTGGGCGCAGTATGATGTTTTGCATAATCTGTGGTGGTAAGAACTGAAATGCAAGCTAGAAAATAAAAGAAACAATATAATAATAAGAAGTACATGCACTTTTCCTCCAAAACAACGGCGCAGTACGATGTTTTGTGGTTCTAAGAATTGAACTAATAGTTACAAGTGACATAGAAACAATAATGAGATGTACAATCTCTTTTCCTATAAAACCGTTGTTGTAGTGTGAAGTTTTTCATAATTGCAGTAGTTCTTTGTCCAAATATGCAACACTAAGAACTGACTGCCAGCTAAAGTTATACGAAAAAAATAATGACAAGTACAATCACTCTTCCTGGAAAACCGCTGGCAAATAAGAAGTTTTATAAAATTTGTGGCACTAGGAACTGAAATGCCAGCTATGGATATAGGGATAAAACAATAGAAGTGCATCCACCTTTTATTCAAAACTACTAGCGCAATAAGAATATTTGCATAATTTGCAATGTTTAGAAACTGAATGCTAGCTACAAACATTGTGCCCACAATCATAGTTCTCATTAATATAATATATGTCGGTGTTTTTTACCAGCAGATATTTGGTTCTTGGGGAATCCCGCTTGGTGCGAAGAACAATCACAGATGGAGACACGATTTATACTGGTTCGGGCCCCGGGAAGCGAGTAAAAGCCTTACGTCCAGTTGCTACTTCTTATATTGCTTATATTCAACGAAATTGCTATTACAATGTAGCTATGCCTATGAGAGAGTTGATAGATACAACAGGGGATATTGCTAACTATTTATATCCGGGATCAACTTGCCCTACAAGCTAAGGAGTCATGCCCTAATCAGAGTCCTGGCGCAATCCAGAGATATCCTTCCTTGAGTAGGGTCGTCGTGGGCCTTCGGGTCTTCTTTGATCCGGAGTCGGTAGTCGGCAATATGGAAGTCGAGGTACCCAGGGGTATGGCATCGACATAAGCCCCCAAGCTTGTCTATCAAACACAACTTGGTCGTCTGCGAGTAGTCGGGATTGTCCTAGTTAGGTGGTTTGTAGTTCGGGTACCAAGAGGTAGCCTGGGTTACCAATAGCGACTTAAATCCTGATCCCATGCAAGCCGATAAAGGTGCGCTGTTTGGGAGATGAGCTTGCTCTAGTGCCATACCCGGGTCGTCTTGTTTTGTCAATCCTGTTTCACACGCAAACCAAGGGGTGCACAGTCGTCTGTCAGTCGAAGCGTTGCGTTAGCTTGATTTCCCATGACTGCGCGTGGTGGAGATTTAATTCCTTTTTAATTGGGACGGCGGTTGAGATCCTAAGAAGGCGGCTTGGTCCTATTTAATCAGGCCCGCTCATGATGAATCTGCAACCTCCATTCCCTAATATTGTTGCAAAAATGAGGAAGAAAACTGACGGCCGCAAGCGTCCCTGCAAGGTGCCACGCTTGTTGCTCGCCAACTCACCCGGCCAATCGGTCGAGGCGGCGTCGTCAGGCAGTATGCCATCGCCCCCACTGTCTGCGCCCGTGTCTCTGTCCCCGACATCCTCCGGAGCCCCAGCGCCAGCCGTGATGTAGCCGCTAGCTGTGCTTCCCACGCCCCTAGCCCCAGCGATCCTAGAAGGGGATGCTGGGGTCGATGAGAGTGCTCCGCCAGGGTCCCCGGCTGGGCTGTCAACCCAGTCGGTGCCATCAGCTCTGGAGGTGGTGATCGAGCTCTCCGACGAGGATGAGCCCGAAGGCTCGACCCCGTCGGTGGGTGGCGCCTCTGTTGCCCCGATCATCTCCACCGTCCCCACCGCCTCCGTTGCCTCCACCGCCCTTGACATCCCTGACCCCTCTGCTCCTAGCACAATTGGCTCACCGGACATGAGCCGTGACGAGGAGATCGTGAGGAGGCTCTTTGTCAAGCTGAATCATGAGGCCATCGGCATCCCGGAGATGGTGGCCTAGTGATCCTCAGCAGCGATAGTGAGGAAGAGGTCACCGAGGTGGAGGAGGCCGATGAGGAGGAGGAGAAGGACGAGCCCGCGGGTGGCGGGTTGCCATCGAGGAGCTAGGCTGCTCACATCTTGTCAGCTAGCCCTCTAAGGAGCTTGGTGACAATCGGAGGAAGTGCCTGCTCCTGCAATCTTAGATTAGGGTCCTAGTTTAATCATTTGTAAATCCATGTTAATGAATTATATCAACTAAATGACTAGTTCCCGATATGGATAGTTATACTGCTTTTATCCACATTTTCCAAACTGTTCCATGCTCAAGTCACCGCGAGCAGAGCCACGACGCACTTTACATGTGGGCACAGTCCAAAGTCAGGATAACTTTAGCAGCCGATTACTAAGTTTACTCACAGCCTCGACCTACAGCCTAGTCGGGTTGCTCTAGTCGGGTTGGAGCTTTACCCATAATTCGGGCGCAAAATATCTTAAGTATTGATTATTCATGGGGCACCGGATCGCCAAACTTTATTCTAGGAATAAGAAAGTGAAAGTTTTCCTTATGAATAACTATTGGCGCGGAAGTCTAGGCGCACGTTACGGCTGCCGAGAAAATTTTCAGGGATTGTGCACAGCAAGCGGCCATTTAACCCCTCACCTCGCTTTGGTGGCAACTACTGTGCCTATTGTCCCGCTTAGCATTTCCAATCTCTGCCCTTTGCCTTTTTGCCTTTTCGCTTGCCCTTAACTCCTCCCTTTTGCCACCGCCATGGCCTCAAGCTCTGAGCACGATGCCATCGCTCGCTACGAGGAGACTACCACGTCGGAGCCCCAGCCCCTGGCCCAACCGAAGGAGGAACCCGAGGACCTGGCGGAGCCAGCGGTGCCGGTGGTGGTCGTCTAGTTGAACGAGTGCTAGACCACCTTGACGACATTGGAGGCAAATCTAGAGACGCTGAGGGGGCGTGGTCTTCTCCTAGAAGGCTATGTGTGGACTGCAACCCAAGGTGAGAACCACCCGACCCCAGGCACCTTCCAAATCACCACCTTCACTGCTCATTGCGAGTGCGGATTTGGAGTGCCACCATCCAAGTTCTTGGAGCGAGTCTGTAGGCATTATAAGATCGAGGTGGCCCAGATGCTACCCAACGCCATCTCCATGCTTATCATTTTTACCATTCTGTGTGAGGCATGGCTTGGGGTCAAACCTTATCTCGATTTATGGTGCTACTTTTACTCGGGCATGTACCATGGCACCAATCTATTCGTCAGGTCGGTCGGTTTCTCCCTTAGGAAGAAAGGAGAATACATTGTCTTCCCGGTTAAGTCCTCCTGGAAGGGCTTTGGAGAGAAATAGTTTTACATTAACCTTCGGGAGAGGAATGTCATTAAGGTCGATTATAGGATGACTGTGACTAGTGAAGCCTGGTATTCAACTCCTACATGACTGAGAAGATGGATGTCACATCAAGTGTGTTCGGGAACTTATCACGCTTTTCTTCTAAGAGTTCTAGGTTGGTATACCGATGATTAGGTTGCTCTTCTTCGGAGAACATCACTACTCAGGGCGAGTTTAGTCGGACTTCAGGGGGAAGGACAACTTTAGCCCCGTACACAAGGAAGAATGGCGTTTCACCCGTGGCCCGGTTAGCTGTAGTGCGTACTTCCCATAAAACTGTTCGATCCATTTTTTATCATAGGCACTAAGACTATCAAAAATACGGGTCTTGATCCTTTGTAGAATTATGCTGTTAGCATGCTCTACTTGACCATTTGGTCATCGGGTAGTAGACTGAGGACCGATAATGCTTAATGGCATGTCTTTCACAAAAATTCTCAAGCTTTTTGCTGGTAAATTGTGTACCATTATCTGAGAGTATTTGGTGCAGTACGCCAAAACATATTACAATGCTCTGCAAAAATTTGACTATATTTTCTTTGGTTGTTCGGCCTACAGGCTTGGCTTCAACCCACTTTGTGAAAGTATCGATCGCAACAATCAGAAATCTATAACCACCCTAGGCTCTTGGAAAAGGGCCTAGGATGTCGATGCCCCATGTGGCGAATGGCCATGACAAAGGGATCGTGTTTAACGCTTGAGCCGACTAGTGAATTTGTCATTTGAAAAACTGACAAGACTCACACGTTCTAACCAACTTAGCGACGTCTTCGAGCGCTGTTGGCTAGTAGAAACCATGTTGAAAGGCTTTCCCGACCAGCGTTCTATGAGAGGCATAGGACCCATAGATTCCTCCATGGATGTCGTGGAGCAAACTAATGCCCTCGGTCTGGGTGATACATTTGAGAAGAACCCCATTTCACCCTTGCCTGAAGAGGGTACTGTCTACCATTTGATAGCTCATGGCTTTATGGCTGGTTCGTTCTATATTCGTATCATCGACCAGAGTAACATGGTTTGTGAGGTACGCCTGGATTGGATTCATCTAGTTCTCCCCATTTCCAACTAGAGTGGCAGCACGAGCCATATAACCCAGCATAGACTTCCCAAGGAATTCACTGAGTATTGCCTCGACGCTTGACGGATCAAGTGTGGGGTTTGGACCCAACTTTGACATTGGGATAGAGGGTTTGGTTAGCACTTTGACCAGGAGTGGCTAGGACAAAAAACTCGTAACTCGCTAGCTCGCTCGACTCGCTCGTTAATGGATCGGCTCGAGCTCGACTCATTTAAATTTTTAATTAACAAGCCAGCTTGATCCAGCTCGGTTAATTAATGAGCCAGCTCGCGAGCTACTCATGAGCCATAATGAGCCAAGTTAAATTTCACATCAGAGCAACTAAAATTGGCCAATATAGCAATATATCTCTCGTCCCAGCCTAATATGGAGGAAACCCTAACAAATATACACAAGGTCACTACCAGTCGACTCCACTTCCACCTCTCGAGCCACCGTTTCCCTTTCCCCTCCTGAGCCATAGCTCTCCGGTCTCCTGGCCAATCCACACATAGCTCGCTAGCTCACCGGCATCTCCTTCGCCCCATCTAGCTGGTCATGGAGGATGAGGAAGAGGTGCTAGGGATGCTTTCTCTGGTGGTGGCAAGTCTTGAATCAAGGAGCAAACGCAAGAAGATGCCATCCTCGTCAGGCAATTGCGGTGGCCACGATCGATGTCGAGGATCCATAGCCACGAAGTCCACTACGCGGTTGAGTATGGAGCACATCTATTTTGTTCCAATCTAGAAAACTGTATGGAAGAATGGAATTATTCAAAGGACGATGCTGTAAGCTGTGTACAGATGAATGGAATTGTTCTTTAGTGGATCAATCAATGGATTATATTCTCCATCGTTAAATTTATATGTACATTGTTTTCATTCATGCAAGTGATGTGTTTGCTCTATATTGTATTTTTTGTGCTTTGGCTCGCGAGCCAAACGAGCTAGCTCGAGCTCGCTAATGACTCGAGCCGAGCTAGTCTTCTGGCTCATTTGTATAACGAGCCATAACGAGCTGAGCCATAATGAGCTGAGCCATAACAAGCCGAGCTGGCTCGATATCCAGCCCTAGACCAGAACGTCTCCCGGTAGGTGCTGTCGTTCAGCTGCTCGGCTAGCGAGCGTATCAGCATCTGAGTTTAGTTTTCTCGGGATGTATTGGATCTCGAGTCCATCAAATTTAGATTCCAATCGTCTGTATGCCTGTAAATATGCGACCATGTTCTCATTTGTTGCTCGATAGTCCTTGCTAGTCTGTTTAGCGACTATTTCTGAATCCCTTTTCACAAGTAGTCGTTTAACACCTAAGGATATGGAGTTAACAGGCCCTCATATTCAGCAATGTTGTTAGTTGGAGTAGGATCATTAAAATCAATTTGAAATGCGTACCTCATGGCATCCCCTTCTGGAGATTAAGACGACTTCGGCCCCTGCGCCATTCTTGCATTTTGCTCCATCATAGAACATTAGCTAGTGCTTGGGGTTTTGGGTCGCCTCCTCGTGTTCGGGATTTGTCCATTCTGCAATAAAATCTGCTAGAGCTTGTGATTTGATCTTAGTCCTAGGCACAAACTCTATGTTGTATTGGCCTAACTCGACTGGCCATTGAGTGATTCTACCAACGGCATCTCGATTATGAACAATGGTACCGAGTGGATATGAAGAAACCACTTTGATCTTATGGCTTAAGAAATAATACTTAAGCTTACGAGAAGACATCAATACGACATAGAGTAATTTTTGGATGTTTGGGTACCTGGATCGGGCATCATGTAGTACTTCCCTCACAAAATACATGAGGTGTTGTTTTACTAACTTCTCGGCTTTACGCTCGACCACCAGGAGCGCGCTGACAACTGTTGGAGTTGCTGCTATATAGAGGAGCATGGTTTCGCCATCTTTGGGAGGACAAGTATAGGTAATTGTTTCAAGTATTGCTTGAACGCCTGAAACACCTCTTTGGCCTGCTCGCTCCAAAGAGAACCATCATACTTCTTTAATAATTTATAAAACGGCATACCTTGTTCGCCTGACTTGGATACAAATCAACTTAGGGCTTCCATCATGCCAGCTAGCTTCTGGACTTCTTTCTTGTTGCGTGGAGACTGCATGTCGTCGATAGCCTTGACCTTTTTCGGGTTAGCTTCGATGCCCCGATGAGACACCAAGTATCCAAGTAGCTTACCCGAGGAAACGCCAAAAGAACATTTATCAGAATTTAGCATCATCTTGTTCTTACATAAGTTATTAAAAGTTTCTTCAAGATCAGCGATTAAATCGCCTTTGAATTTGCTTTTAACAACGATATCATCAATATATGCTTCCACATTGCGGCCGATCTGGCCTTCAAGAACAATATGAACACACTTTTGATACATAGAACCAGCATTCTTAAAGTCAAAAGGCATCTTCATATAACAGTACACACCGAAAGGAGTTACAAATGCAGTTTTTCCTCATCATCTATGCACATGCTAATTTAGTGATACCCTGAATAGGCATCTAGAAAACATAGCAATTCACATCTGGAGGTTGAATCTACAATTTGATCTATCATCGGAAGGAGATATTCATCCTTAGGGCATACTTTATTCAAGTCGGTGTAGTCCACGCACATCCGCCATGCGCCGTTAGGCTTCTTGACCATGACAGGGTTGGCTAGCCACTCCAGGAAGGGGACCTCTCGTATGAAACTAGCCTTCAATAACCGGTTGATTTCATCTTGTATGGTGGCTCGCTTCTCGGGTGTATAGCGTCTTTGTTTTTGTTTGACTGGTCGAACGCCAGCTGGTAGACCCAATTTGTGCTTGATTACCTCCCTGGGGACCCCTGGCATGTCTGACGGCTCCTAAGCGAACACATCTTCATTTTCCCAGAGGAAAGCAATGAGATGGAGTTTCTCTCGGATTCGTCCTAATGATGTGGCTTCATCGGATCATTAGGGGCCGAATAGAGTCATCCAATTGTCGGGTGCCTTGTTGCAACTTTCCACTAGATCAGGGGTTGTTGTCGAGCCTACCCCGGAGCCCCAGCGTATGCCTCCCTTGATCAAGGAGTGGTTGCAGGGGTATAGGACCAAGTTGTGTCCTAGATGATGACCATCCTGGGCGTTCGAAAAGATCAATAGTGCTTCTATGGCCTTGAGGGCTTCAGAGCCCTCAGAGCCTGACCTGCCCTATAATTCTTGTGAGAACACCATCCTTGTGACATGCTTAAAGGCCTGCGAGTTTTGAAGGAGAACTCCTCGATCTTCCCTGCAATGTCAAAACGGACAGTAGAGGTCCTAGCATAGATAGTGGCCCCGACCGAGCGCAAGAACGGTTGCCCCAAAATAATGGGTGTTGCTTTGTCATGTCCTATGTTTAGTATCACAAAGTCGGACACCACAGGAGAATTCTTGACTAAGACTTCAACGTCATCGACAATTCCTTCAATGTGGCAAGTCGATCGGCCCACAAATCTGATGGGCATATTTGTCTTTAGCAACGGCGCAAGTCGTAGTACATTATCATAGACAGACATGGGGATAATGTTGACAGCTGCACCGAGATCATAAACAACTTCTAGAGTGTTCGGGCCAATTGACACCAAAATGATGGGATGGCCAGGGTCTCCCTTTTTGACTGGCCAAGAGACATCTTGCCAGCCCTTGATAACCGGCTCCTGGTAAAATTTTGTTTTCACTCTCAATGGAATCGATGTCATCAAGTTTGGTCCGATTGGCTTGAGATGAGTGATTTCGTAGGTATGGAGGGCTAAAGAAGTACCTTCGCTTTTTGCCATTGATATTGAAACGCATCTTGGCGGTTGAGACGTAGATTGGGCCTTCACGGTGTGTAAGAAAGGTCGACCTAGGATGATGGGCGCTTTTGGACTACGACCAGTATCTAGGACCACAAAATCTGCCATTACATAATAGCCAAGCAGATGTCATCTAAAATCCCCTCGACTGGTCGGGTGGATTGATCTGGTAGCCTGACTCATAAATTTGGATCAGTTAGGGCGCCGAGCTGTAACACATCATCATAGACTGATGTAGGTATGACGTTCGTGCCCGCGCCTAGATCATAGATGGCTCTTAGTTTGTGAGGGCCGATGATGATCGGGATAATTGGACGGCTAGGATCACCCTTCTTGATGGGCCAAGTATCATCCCACCATCTAGCAAGGGGACGTTCTATGTAGTAACCCAGCTTTGCTATCTCAATGATCATGATATCATCAGTCCTTTGACGACAACGTCGAGGCATGGGGTTCGCCGGCAATTTGGATCCACTAGCACCCCGCTTTGTCTATGTTGTGAAGACTGGAGGACTCTCAACAACCTCTTGGTCAAGTTCCTCATAATCGGGAACCATAAGTGAAACCTCAAGATTGATCTGAAGAGATTGTCCAGATGGAGTTGTGACTTCTTTGACGGTCCGTAGTGATTCGGGTCTTTTGACCCCGATCACCTTGAAGTTGAGATCTTCGGTGTGCTCGAGAACCAATCTACCAAAGCAGATGGCTAGCGGTACTTCGCGAAGGAAAGCTTTGATCTAGGAATCCTTGGTAAGATCCCCTATGACAATAGGTGGTATCACAATGATGTCGGAGCGTATCGGTTTTGCGTGCCAAACGTTGTTGATGATGGTCATGATTGGTCTTCGCGCAAGATCCCCCTTCCTAGTGCGCCTCTGTTTGTGTTTTTTACCGGTAGATATTTGGTTCTTGGGGAACCCCGCTTGGTGCGAAGAACAATCATAGATGGAGATGATATTTATACTAGTTCGGTCCCCCAAGAAGTGAGTAAAAGCCTTACATCTAGTTGCTACTTCTTGTATTGCTTGTATTCGGCGAGATTGCTGTTACAATGTAGATATGCCTATGAGAGAGTCGATAGATACAACGGGGGATATTGCTAGCTATTTATATCCAGGATCAACTTGCCCTACAAGCTAAGGAGTTGTGCCCTAATCGGAGTCCTAGCACAATCTAGAGATATCCTTCCTTGAGTAGGGTCATCATGGGCCTTGGGGTCTTCTCTGATCCAGAGTCGGTAGTCGGCAATATGGAAGTCGGGGTACCCAGGGGTATGGCATCGACAATATCCTAGTGCTCACATAATAGACATTGTGTTGTGATGATCCAAAGGTCGCTACCATCCCCCTCTAATCTTGAGCTTTAAGTCTGGTTGCATAGATCCTAGAAGGATCT
Source organism: Miscanthus lutarioriparius (assembly GCA_904845875.1). Taxonomy (NCBI): domain Eukaryota; kingdom Viridiplantae; phylum Streptophyta; class Magnoliopsida; order Poales; family Poaceae; genus Miscanthus; species Miscanthus lutarioriparius. The sequence continues at coordinate 43,095,504 of CAJGYO010000015.1, forward strand.
CTCATGGGATAGGTCCTAGCTCGTTTGCCCTCTAGTTCAACCCATGTGACCTTGTCGTCATCAGACCCATCCATAACCCCAAAAGGTTAACATAGTGCTATGCTCGATCTTATGCCAACCACTCAGCTCCAACTATAGGAACCTTGTCTAATCTCAAGCAATCCATCAACTCCCATTCCTAAGTCTCATGAAAAAGATTCCCAAATGATGGTCAAGTCAAAGCGAAGCAAGACCAACAGACATCAGATGAAGGACAAAGACCGAGAATGATGTTGGAATATGAAACTTCATCAAACTAGGTGACTCTCACAAATGGAGAAATGTCCTAGAGACCATCTATCCTAAATTTGGAATCAAAGTAGAATACCAAATGAATCCATGGATTGTTTGATGTTGCCTTCTGGACTGTTTGATGTTGCCCTAGTTGTTCTGATTGATGCAAAGTGACTTTGCAAAACAATAGGGCCTAATGGCCACATGTACCAGTTGCCATAGAGTCACTTTTGTTGGTAGGCATTGCAGAAAACCAAGTGGTGAAAGGTCCATGCAACGGATTTGTATTTTGTTGTAAGTAGAGTGCTAATTGCAACATAATTATGCATTGTGGTTAGTAGGTGCTACAACAAACCATATTGTGACAATAAGTTTTTTTTTCCATATTTGAATCAGTTGCAAAAAAAATTTCTACCACGCTTATGTTTCATGGCAGTAGGAGTTTATGCCATGAAATCATTTGTGGCAGTAGGTTATAATACCATGCACATTGTTTCATTGCTAGTGGAGTTTATGCGACACAATTGTTTTGTGGTAGTAGGATATAATACCACGCACATTGTTCATTGCAAATGGAGTTTATGCCACACAATTGATTCATGGCATTAGGATATAATACCATGCACATTGTTTTGTTGCAAGAGCATGTTTCAACGTAATTGCTTTGGTGGCTAGAGATTATATTACCATGAAAATTAGTTCATGGTAATAACATTTGTTGCAACATAGAATAAGAAATGGCAAGAAATGATGTCACAACGGGGTGAAACCATTGCACCCATTGATTTCACATTGTAACTAAATAGTTATGTGGTACTTAACTACTTGTAGGACTGTTGGTATTTCTTATGCTCAAGTAGAGAATTCCGCAAGCGCACATAATATGCTGTTGTAGCACTTCACCAGAGAGTATTCCAGGGTATTGTTATTTATTTTATCCCAAGGGAAAGCGGTGGCTAAGAATGATAATAAACAATAGATCCTAGTGTTTACCACAAAGTAGTATAAAATAGTGTAGAGGGTAATCGAATATTGGATAGGAAGGGTGATGAAGCAAGTACAAAGAGCTCAAAGATAACTTAGTAAGGTATAGCTAGGTGGGAAAAAAATGAGAGAGTACAAGGTTCCTATGGTTCAAACTCTACTTCTATGGTTTATCTTAATCACACAGCTGAAATATAAATAGATTGAGTCCACACAATGGGTATACTAGGTGGTAGGTGAGACAGTAGGAGATGTAACTCCTACCCAAAGCAGCTACATAGTTGATGCTTGCCTTACCTTTTAAGAACTTGTCTCAAACACATGGTGGCATATAAAGACTAGATAGGCCCTGCCACAACCTACAAGCTACCACAAATAATCCGTGCAACAAGCGGTAACCAAAGCCAAGATAGTGTATAATAAGCACCAAGCTTACACCTTCTCTCACTACTCTACTTGTGATCACACAAGCCAAATAGAGCACCTAGTTAAAGGCGATGATCGTATACAAGTGTGGGTTTTAGATCATCGATCTATTATATAGCAACTATATGATAAGACTAACCACAATAACACAATAAATAGTATAGAGTTGGACAAAGTAAATGCTAAGTAAAGTAGATCAAGAATAAAATATTAAATAAGTAAAAGTCTTACAAAAGAAAAAGGTACAAGAGCTATGCCAGACCAGAAGACCAGCTTTAGGAACATGAGCAGAGCTCGACTCTACTTCTAACCCCCACACTAGACTATCCTACTATGGAGATAAAGTGGAACTAAACTACACTTGAGAGCTTATTTGCTTCTTCCTTGCTTTCATGAATGGAGGGGGGTGTGGGCCTCCTTTTATAGGGAGAGATTGGGTAGGTGCCATGTCATCAATCCATGTGCCCTTCACCATGGTCCTTTGGATCAAACCGACTTAAGATCAAGGACTGGGATCATTTGAGCATGTTCTTGTATGCATGGAGGCATGCTTGAAGTTGGCGGGTGTACTTGGGAGGTCGACCGACCAAGGGGGTCAGCCGACCCTCGTATGATTGGTGGGCCACCCACCTTTGGTGGGGACACTCCAAGGAACTTCCTTGCTGGGTATGAGCTGTTGTTGCTTCACTTGATGTCGGTTCACCTCACTTGTGGACCCATGGATCCATGTGAAGTGAATATGAGCCCTTGAGAAGAAACACAAGTTGATCCAAGGGTGAAGAATGACTTTGAGAGGTGTCACATGGATCATGCCAGCTTGGACAAGCTTGGTGGGCCCAGGGGGGGTCAGTCGACCCCCCTATGTGGGTGTCTTGGCTCACATTTCCCCCATTTTGTATAGTCCTGCAAGAAATACTTCAAGTACAACTGGAACTAGTTATTTGATAAAATATTGTCATGATTTACTTATCTCCCTTTGATCTGAGGCCGTTGATGGTGATTATGAGTATGTGAAAGTATGACATTTTCATCCTCAATAAGGATTTTAATTAGTATGACATGTTCATCCTCAATAAGGATTTTAATTGGTATGTATGGAAGCACTACTTGCTATGTTTAGATGGATGATTGTATTAATAATTTGTGTGGAACCACTGGTAGGGTCTATGATGTATCTATGCAACCACTTTGCCGAATAAATTTGTGGCTATATATTCCCTTTGATGCAATGACTCTATGTCTCATTGCAATACAGAGCAACATTTTGCAACACAAGAAAAATTTTGCACCATGCAAGAAATTGGTGGCAATATAAACTTCTTTGAGGCAACGACCTTGTTTCTCATTACAATACAAAGCAAAATTTTGGCAACATAAGAAAAAAGTTTGTGCCACATAGGAATTTCATGGAAAATATGCAAACTAATTGCAACCATGTCCTATTTTGTGGCAAAAACACTTACATTTAGTGATGAATTTGACTATTATCACAACAAGGAAAAACCGAGGCAAAATTGTTAACTAATCGCAACTATTATCAAAATTGTGGCAATAAAGCCAACCTCTTTCAACCAAAATCACAATTACCACAACGCAATAAATTAGTGGCAACATAGTTCAAATATTGCAACAATTTTTGTAAACAGTGGCAGAAACACCAACGTAGTGCAACAAATTTTACGTTGTTGCAATGCGCTCATGGCATTAGGGGGATTTTCCCGTAGCCGTGCGCCGCCATAAGATCCCACTATTTATACTATGGCCTTTACTCTAGTACCCACAAGCTTTGGGCCACCAGATCATCCGGTGAGGCACCAATAGCCCACCAAACTCCTTTCTCAAAACTTTTTCAAATGCCCCCAACTCTCACCAATTGTTCCAACACTTCAAGCACACGCATTTGAATATTCAAAAGATTTTGTAAATCTTTTCTTACCATGTCACTAGGTCTAATGCACATGCATTGTTAGTTTCTTTTGAAAACCTATCGTGCCAGTTTTGACACCCAAAAAACGAGCCAAAATTGTATTTTTGCATGCATTTTGCAAGAGTTTTGTCTAACAATGGGATAAATCTACCCCATGCTACAAATATAAAGGGCCATGGCTGATTAAGGGCAAGCAATCATGCCAAATCAATCTATCTTTTACCATTTGTTCTTTATCCTTTCCATCCCTTAAACCCTACTTTTGCAACCCCATATTCTATTTTCCCCTCTCCTCCATGGTGTGAGAAGTCACCCTAGATATTCTACTAGGCCTAGTGTAACACCCCAGTGTTAAGCATTGCATTTGGCACCTGCCTTTCATGAGCACAAGCATCATCCAAGCATTCAGGAACATGAGCATAAGAAATTTCATCTCATTCTTATACCTTATCACATGAAATGTTAATTTTATATATATATGTGTATGCTTGTAATCATATGTGACCAATGTATGAAATGGTTGTGAGGTCATTAAAATACCTTAGACACATCTAGAATGATAATTGGAACAATGTTTATATTCATGACATAGACCAAATTTGCTTCTAAGTGTTGGTTTCATTTGAAATGTCATTTTCCTGATACAAGTTTGACCAACGTTGAACAGTAGCTTAGAGTGTTTGCATGGCTGTGTGACCAAAATAAAAGTTGTAGTTCTTGTCATGGGTAACAAACTTTATTTTAGGGTCATGAGCTAATTCAGTGTCTAACATGGTCAAATAAAAGCTCACAAGTATCAACAAAATGCTATTTTGTGACGAGAAATTTTCTGTGTTGAAACTGTTTTTAGTTTTAAGGTACCTCACTTTAGAGCAATGTAGTTTGTAAACTAGTGAGAATTAGATGATGGTTCCTAAAGTAAAGTTGGAGATCTCATGTAACTCTACAATTGTTATTAAGGAAGTTTTTGCTAAATCGCCATAGATTAGAAGTTACAGGTACACGAACTTGCGCAGTCAGTCGTCGGTGGCAGGCCTGAAACCGGCCGAGGCAGAGCAACATCGTGGCCGACCAGCCATAGACCATGGCCGCCGTGTGGCATACACATGCCGGGGCTAGGCCGCGTAGCGGTCGGGCACATGTTGAAGAGGCCACCAAGCATCCTTGCCCTCACTCACGCCCTCACTCTCTTTCTCTCGCTCGCTGTCGCGCTCGCCGAGCGGAACCACAGTGCCACCATCGCCGCCGCACCTTCGCCGAGCTCGCACGCCACCGCCACTATGCCATTGTGAATGGCTCATGCACACAGCTCTTCCACCACCTCCTCCACCTTTCCAACCCGCTAGCACCACCATTTGAGCAAGGGTAAGGCCGCATTACGCGTCGCCGTCGCCACCATGGCCACGGAGCACCACCGAGCTCCGAGCTCACCATGGCCAACCTTCTCCACCGCTCCTCCTACCTCCTTCTCCCTGGTTCCATCATCACCTTAGGCCATAGATGCACACGTCGTTGTTGTTTAACCGCCACCATCACTCGGGAACGCGCGATGCAGCCGTGCGCGTCTGCCATGGCTGCTAGCACGCGCACGCCGCTGCCAACTTCACCGGCTGCCCTTAGCCCGCTCTGGCACCCGTTACCATGTCACCTAGAGGTGTTGCACCTTCCCCAATGATGGAGACCTACCTTCGGCCGCTGTCTCGTCAGAATGGTTACACTACCGTCGTGCTCTGTGTGCCACCGTGCCGCCATGCACGTGGTCGGAGCTCACCGCCGCTTCACCGTGGCTCGATCCGCACCGTAGAGCTCTGCTAGGGTTAGTAGGTGCCATAGACACACTCACCTAGCCATGCCATTGTCGGGGATGGCCGAAGCACCATCGCGCACTGCTGCCGAGCCGCCATGCTCGCCGACGAGCTAGCTCCGGTGACCCTCCGAGCGAACCAAGGGTACCTGTAGGTGCGGAATAGGATGGGGAACATGTTGGTGCCGACCTCATTGCCGGCGACCTCACCATCGACGACCTTCTCGCCAATCAAGCTGCGCCTCTGTTCTGTGTCGCTGACATGTGGGTCCCGTTGACCCTCGTGTCCCAGCTGTTAGTCGGTTTTTGAATTGTTTTCTAGATTTATTTTCACAGATTTGAATGCAAACTTCAAAAATAGATATCTTGATCTAGGAGTGTCCAAATGGGGTGAACCAAATTTTATTGGTTTCATCTTGAAGTGTACTATTTGATAAAAATATAAAATCTACTGTTTAGGGTATTTTTCTAAGAGAATTAAATTGAGCAAGATAAGTGCTTTTAAAGTAGTTTATATCTTGTAAAATGCATAACTTGAGCTAGGTAGGTGATAAAATTATGATTCCAATTTTGCTAGTCTTGTGTTGATATGCTCTAGCTAGAAAAAATATTAAACCTATAGTAAGGATACTTGAAATATGGTATTTCTATTTAATCCTAATTAATTGCTAGTTTCTAGTGAAATTAATTGGAGTAAAAATACATAACATATGATCATACAAATTTTTGCACAGTATTCTTTTGCTAGGAGGAAAGTAAGAAAAATATTAAATCTGTTGCTTGACACTTTCCACTATGTTAAACTATTTTTACTAAAATAAGCCTATGCAACTTGTTATTTTTGTACAAGTAGTTATTCTTATCCAAATGGCATCAAATTGGTACAATAGACTATTAAGGTCATTTGTAGGCTACTGTATTTTTCTCAGAATTTATTAAGCACTAGAAATATTTATCCTTTAAATCACCTTATTATCTAAGGAAATTAATAAATGAATATAAATAAATTAGTTATGTTTAACCATGATATTTTCTGTGGTGCTTATGATGCATATGATCTGTTGATATTATTAGTTAAGCTTAGAAGTAATTGGTTGTTTGTAACTAGTTAATTATTGCTTTATAGTTCAACTTGATGGTTGCATGTATAGTTTCTGTTGTGGTAATGATGTCATGATGATAATGATCTTTTATGTAAATATGGTTAATAACAAAGTTGTAGATAACTTACTGATCTACCTTGTGTTAAATTTTCATAGTTATAGGCCTTATGGTTTAAGAATTATGGATGTTAGAAGTCTGCTGTCAGAAATACTTGCTCTCTGGACAGATCTAAATGATTGAATTGTTTGACTTAGATAACTACTGAATCACATTAATATGATTAAAATAAAATTGTAAGCAATTTCATAAGATTTCCATAATGTCCATAACCATATTATTTTGATGTGTATAACTCCAGTTATGGTCAAAACAAGTGGCTACTGTCTTGAAGTCCAGAAAATGATTTGTATAAGTGTTTGTTTAAGTTACCAGAGAAGAGATATGCACCTACTCAGTAAAATAAGATGCAACTTGTTATCACCTTAATGCAATGCTGTTGAAAACACTTATGAGGATGCATTCATCGTATCATATCATATTATACATGTCCTTATATATGCATTCATGATATCTTATTTTATGCTCATGCATATAGGATCGTATGAAGGGATAACCCTTTTGGAGTTCAACGAAGAAGAAGAGGAGGATCTGCAGGAGACGCCTCAGGCCACAGCTCTAGGAGAAGAGGAGCAAACTCTCAAGGACCTCTCTGAGTGCCTGGATCACCAGCCAACCTCTTTCCTCAAAGGCAAGCCCCAAAGCATTCTAAGTCTCCTATGTTTTACAAAACTTCACTTGAGTCATTTATGTTTGATGCATTAGGTTATAAGAGTTGATTAGAAACACTTGATGCATAGAACTACCTTGTCCAGTTACATATACCTTTAACCCTGTGTAGGTCCAGGATTGAATATATGCTTAGCCATACTTAGACCGTTAGAAGTCAGGTGATTTCCTGTCACCTGTGAGATATAGGTGAATATCGAAGCACGGTTGGCTATATTTGCTATCGTAGAAAAGAACCATGGGGTAATGTAAATAGAGGCCATGTGGAGTCTATGTGTAGGTTGACTCATGTGATTCCGTCTGTGCCGATTAAGGACCATACCGTTGTTGGCGCTTCTGACAAGATTGAACGCATGCCTCTCACTTAGCTAGCCGGATAAATCATTCCGACCGCGAAGCTGAGTAGCCCAACTCAGGCCGAGCCCCGTTCTGTAAAAGTGCACACTCTGGATGGTAATAAGGATGTGCGGGGAGCCAGACGTGAGCCCAAGGGCAGGCCAGGTCTGAACGTCCTGGCAACTGGTCATCCCTGATTGTGCGACGCTGGGTGAACCCGCGAAATGTGGACCTGAGTTGTACCAAAGGTGACCGTTGATCTGGTCTGCCTGGGTTTGTGTTAGGAATAAATTCCCAGCTAGTTGAAATTGATTTGAATCGCTGTCTCTCCCAGACAGTGAGAAACTTGGCTAGTCCCAACATCGTAGTAACTGTATTATGGAATATGATGGTTATGATGAACATGAATTATTATACCGGCTATGGTTACTACTGTATACTACTAAATGATATAACATATGTTTAGCATAGGTTAGTTGCTAATCTAGAGATGAATAGCTATAATTAACTTGATGACCGAATTATAACTGTATACTTGAATTGGTAAGCTTTTTTATGCAAAATATTGTCAAGATAGATCTACTTATAAAGCCTTGCATAATCCTTGGAGTCACTTTATTTTTGGTTTATGACGGATAAGTCTAGCTGAGTACCTTCTCGTACTTAGGGTTTTATTCCTATTGTTGCAGATGGTACAGTTTATCATGGCTATTGTAAGAACTGCTTCTGTCCCGCCGTGGACGAGGAGTAAGCCCTGGGTATGCATCTCTTATTAATCCCTCTCTTCTGTTTTTGTGAAAGTGTGATCGTGGGCTGGCACTATATTTAAACAATGTTGTAGATGTTGGTTTCAAACTTTTAATTTGCTTCCGCTACTATCTTACCTGAACGTGGTTTGTAATAACCTTAATTCATACTCTGATGGATGAACTGTATTTGTGAACTTTATGTAATATGTGACATGTATGTTGAATCATGTACGATCTTGGTTGTATGTTGATGGTTAATCGAGACCCTTCTTGGTACTCGACGGACTACCGGATTTATATGGGCTCAAGTATAACAGTGCGACCGCTTGCGGGCTGCTATTGTACTTGTGCTCTTATAAATTGGTCGGTTCTGCTACACCTAGAGTACAATGGCATGTAGGGATGGACACATAATTGTTTGAAGACCGAACCAAACTAACCGAGATCAGGACTGAAGGTTTTGGTCACTAGTTCGGTTCCGTATTTATACTACCCAATTTTTTACTGTTAGTTCGGTTATATGCCTCGGGTAACCGAACATTAGGACTTGACATAATGGCCCTGTTCGGCTTGCTGAAACTTGGCTGAAACTGGCTGAAAAACTATGTTCTGGCTGAATTGTTGTGAGAGAAAAACACTGTTCCGGCTGAAAAAACAAGCCGAACAAGCCGGTTTTTGGGTAAGCCGAACAGGGCCACATATATTTTTAACTATTATTAGTGATGTAATATTCATTCAAGTAGGTTTATATCAATTATCAGATTATCACTTTGTGTAATCTATATATTGTATTGTCATTTTTGCCTTGAAATTGGAAAAAATGTTACTAAAATTTACTATAAATTATGCTATTTAGTGGTCATTTTTTATGCAGTGCAGTTAGTTCGGTCACGATCGAGACCAAACCGAACTAATCGAGACTAAACTTGCTCGATCCCGAGTTTTAAAACTAACTGATCGGTCTCTGTTTTAGATGAGCGAACTTTCAAAACAATCAAAGAACTAATTGGTTCGGTGAGGTTCCTTTCGTAGGCGAGCATTCTATGGACCTACGGATGATCCAGGTCCATTACAACCGTCCTAGCGAAGTTCTTTGAAACCATTTAGACCATTTAGGTCATTTCTCGCAGAATACTTTGCAAGGAGTCCTCTGTGAGTGCACGAGGACATGCTTGTGTGACGGTCGTCCAACATCAACAATAAGTCAAGGCTAAACAACTTACAACATGTGGATACAAATTACTCCATGGTACACTCATGTGTGCAAAGATTAGTGTGCCACCTTCACTTCACTCCTATTTAGACCACCTGGTTCGTCAATGAGATGTTATCATAGTTAGCACGCAAGCGTAATGCCTTGCTCGATTTAAATCTTTAGTACCACTAGGTACTTGGTTCAAGCTTCTCGCCACCCGTTGTTGTTCTATATCCTGTTCCAACAACGTGGGGAAGCATCTCATCGGTACAATAAAAAAATCTTTCTGAAGAAGCATACCATGTTTTCCAATTTCCCTTTCACAACCTAATTGCCTTGAGAAATCAATGACTACGACTCTAGTTTGGCCTCAGTGCTGCTTGGTTTTCCCACGTCATGTTGCCTCTCATGAGAGCGTGTATAGTGCGGTGACATCAACCATCTAGAAGAGGTGCCACATATGATTTTATCTGACGTGGAAGAGAAAGAAATAGGAGCACGATAAATGTATGGACCCAACGCGTTCATTTACCTAAATTGGGTGTCACCCACTTGACTAACCTGATTTAAGCAAATCAACCTTGGTGATCCCCGGGAGATGCCATCCACATGTCCACTACATCAAGACACAAGATCCTAGTTGCGTATCATACCACAATAGCCTCCACAACTCAAGATTACATCTCAACAACAGAGTACATAAATCAGAGGAAAACATATATTATAAGTCTTATTAAACTAACCATTTAATTATACAACATAAATGAAGACATTAATTAAACTAATTGTAGTGAGAACCAGATGACTACCTTACCATATTACACCTACGCTACACATTACACTCTAACTAGTAGCGGGTGGTCGCCTTGCCCATGGGCATCGCTAGCATAGCTTGGATGGCTCCTACCATTCATGCACTTTGCCAACATCTTCGAGATGACATGGCTACCAACTTCCTGTAGGTACCTGCAAAGCAACTTCACAATTGACCGTGAGTACTGAAGTGTACTCCACAGGACTTACCCGATATATAAACAACAGATTATGCATTTGGCAATAGCATGGAATAAAAGTGGGTTTGCATACATAGCATTTTTTGCATAAAGAAAATGTTATCTATCAACTATATCTAAGCATAGCAAGATATAGCTTATATGAGCATTTAAGCATAAAATGGAGCTCGATCCTCCATGAGTCCTTCAATGTCTCAACTCTGAATCTAGGAGTAAGAACAACCAAATCTATCCAAAGAGTTAAGGCATTCAAGAAAACTCTACATATGTGTACAACTGTACCCACATGCAAGACAGGACGAACCTCCATACCTAAGCCTGACTAAGGGTTGCCTCACGTCTCCAACCTTTTACTAGTTTGTCCAAGGATGCCCATGAATGGTATGGTGAGGGCCCGAGATAATGGCTTCCCATCTACCCTGCGACTCGTGGTACCAGGTTAGTGATATCTCATCTACCCCGCATCACCCCTTTGTGCCGAATCTACGTGAAAACCGGTCACCACTAGCTACTTAGCCCGCCGATCCTATTCCCGGCATGTGGTCTGTATGGGGGGTTACTCATACTCACTACGATAGAGATACGGTCCTTAACCATCCTAGTGAGCTATGTCATCCAAGATCTCTCCCGTCTTGCCATGACACAACCCCTCGCCAGCCATCAAGTCAAATTCATCATATACCATAGATCAAGTTTTAGCTTATTGCTCAATTTAATGTTGATTAGTGGACAAGCAATCCCTATAACTCGCGAACGGTGAGAAACCCATCACCAATTCGTCTTCTACCGTATCTAAGCAAACTAAGCATGTGTTACATTTAAAATTATAAAACAATCAATGCTTCAAGGTAATTGGAATGAATAACAAGGGTGGACGCTCGTTTTGATAGTTTTGAATATTGCCCTTCTGTGGGAGCTTCCAAAGGCATACTAGTATTGTGGAATTCTTCTCTTTTTACTGCTGAAGTTCTAGAAAATCTGTCTTTCGCATTTGTAATTCAGTTAACCTCTACCAAAACCTGAACAAATGGACTTTGACTACAGTATATAGGCCCACATATCAGCCCGCCAGAGCAGTTTTTTGTTTCAAAATAGACAAATTGACCTGGATAGCGTTGGGATCTTCATGGGAGATTTTAATTTCTATCGATCTTTGGAGAATAGAAATAGAGCGGGAGGCAATTACCAAGACATACTGCTTTTTAACATCTCCATCAGTCACCTCGGCCTCATTGAACTTCCCCTCAAAGGTAGATCTTATACTTGGAGCAACAAGCAAGAGAATCCTCTTCTCCAGCAGCTTGACTATTTTTTCAGAACCCCGTGGTCTTTGCAGTATCCTAATACCACTGTCCTGCCTGTGGCAAAACCAATTTTAGATCATACCCCATGTCAAGTCTAGATCAGCACTTCAATCCCCAAAGAACAACTTTTTCGCTTTGAGAATTACTGGCCTCTAATTCCTGGTTTCTTGTTTTGATAGCTTGGGGGCCGTTTAGTTCCCACCAAAATCCAAACTTTGGCACTATGCAAAAAGAAGATTCCCCGTTACATCAAACATGCGGTACATGCATGGAGTACTAAATGTTGACAAAATCAAAAACTAATTGCACAGTTTGGTCGTACTTTGCAAGACGAACGTTTTGAGCCTAATTAGTCAACGATTGGACAATAATTTACAAATACAAACAAAATGCTACAATGTGCTACAGTACTGACACAGTGATTTTGGTTGTCCAAAATTGGGCAACTAAACAAGGGCTTGGTTGCAACCCTGTATAGCCACCAGTGCTACTTAGCTTATTTATGCGAAATTCAAAAAGCTTAGAGCTAAAATCAAGTTATGGGACAAGTCTAAATCAAAGCTATCAGTGGTTATTGAGGATTGCAATATCATCATTGCTTTCATGGATAACCTTGAGGAGGTCAGAATATACATTCCAAAAAGAAATTTCAGAAATATCATCAAGGAACACCTACTCAAACTGCTCAGGCTACAACAAATCTATTGGAGACAAAGGTACACTGAAAAGCTGGTGAAGTTTGGAGATGAGAAAACTAAGTTTTTCCATGCCAGGGCAACTTAGAGAGATACAGGACAAATTACATTGCTCAAATCTACACAGATGATGATAGGATATATAGTCTCTGACCATACTGCAAAGTTCTTGCAGGAATTCAACGGGAGAATGGGAGTCACTCAAAGCCCACAAATGGTATTCAATATAAGTGCTCTGATTTAGCCTCAGGATTTGGATCCTTTGATCTTGCCTTTTGGAGAGCAGGAATTGGAAAATATCATTAAAGAATTACCAATGGACAAAGCAAGATTTCATAAATTTAAGTCAGAGCATCTATCATCACAATGCCAACCTCAAATGCATTAATGGCTCACCTGTCCTGACCTAGCGCCCGCTCCACACCGACCACCTGTGCGTGAATGGCTCAGGCCGAACTATGACGCTCGCAGCGTCATCAACAATCGGCGTCAAGCCTGGCATGATGATGATGTCCATCGAGGGGCAGTGAGAGCAGGTGGCACGGGCCCCGTCAGAACCATCGAGGGGAGTGGGGAAACACACCCCAGGCATGGTCACCGACTAGACGACCGAAGTCCTAGCCTAGATGCCCCTGGACCACGGGCCTTTGGCCGTCACATCTAGAAAGCGCCGTTCCCACAACGCTTCCGACCACACCAGGCAAACGAATCTCAGTATATGGCTCGAAGACTTTTGGCTCGCCTACCGAGCCAAAGGAGTGGATGATGACCACTTCATCATTCAATACCTCCCCACCTATGTGGGGGAGCATGTTCGAGCATGGCTCAAATTCCTCCCACCTGACAGCATCCGTGACTGGTCGAATCTCAAAAGGATCTTCATCGGGAATTTCTAGGGGATGTATGTCCGTCCTAGGAATTCCTGGGACCTCAAGAGCTGTCAGCAGGAGCCCAATGAGTTCCTGCGGGATTACATCCGTAGGTTCTCAAAACAATGCAACTCCCTTCCTGATGTCGTTGACGGGGATGTCATCAGCGCATTCCTCTTTGGGACAACCTGTGAGTCCTTGATCCATAAGGTCGGCTGTCTGAAGCCCCATGCCAACCGCGACTTGCTCGACATCGCCACGAACCACGCCTCCGGCGAGGAGGCTATCAGAGCGATCTTTAGCGGAGGTCGGGACAAGGGCAAGGCCAAGTGCGAGGACCAAGGCAAGGGCCCCTCCATGCAAAGGGGCAAAAAGAACAAGAAGGATCGGCGCCGACTGGCCGACTCCGCCTTGGTCGCCAGGGCCGATCGTGCAGGCAAGCAGCCCCAATAGGGTTAGCCAGACCACTTCGAAAAGCTCATGGAGAGCCCATGCACCAACCACGCCTACCTCGTCAAGCACCTCTACAAGGATTGTGAACTCCTCAAGCGCTTTCTACGGTAGGCCGGTGGGCCAAAGGAAGGAAAGGGCAAGGAGGCAGCGGCCAAGAAATGAGGCGCGGCAGGCAAGGATGATGATGGCTTTCCCAACCCTAAGGAATGCCTCAAAATCTTTGGGGGATCCGATGCCATCTACTCCAAGTGCTAGCACAAGGTGCGCTATAGAGAGGCATGCGTCGCCGACACGGCCGTCCCGTCTTTCCTTAGCTGGTCAGAATCTCCGATCACTTTTGATTAGAGGGACCATCCTTCCCACGTCGCCAGACCGGGTCACTACCCGCTCGTCATCAACCCCATTGTCCGCAAGAAGCGCCTCACCAAGGTGCTGATGGTCGGAGGCAGCGGCCTCAACATTCTCTAAATCGACACCCTCGATGCCATGCGCATCCCCCGATCGAAGGTCCGCCCAGTGAGCTCTCCCTTCCATGGCGTGATCCCGGGGACGCAGGCATACCCGCTCGGGCAGATCGACCTGCCTGTCACATTTGGCTACCGAGCCAACTTCCGCTCGGAGGTCCTCACCTTTGAGGTGGTGGACTTCTCAGGGTCCTACCACACCATCTTGGAGCGGCCATGCTACGCCAAGTTCATGGCGATCCCCAACTACACCTACCTCAAGTTAAAGATGCCGGGACCGAACGGCATCATCACTGTGGGTAGCACCTTTTCGCATGCCTACACGTGCGACCGCGAGCATTATGAGCTCACCACTGCCGTCATCAATTCAGCCGAGCTCCCTCAGCTCAGAAATTCATCGACTCTAGCAGTCCTGGACTACAACAAGCCAACCTCCTCGACTATCTTCCACCCAATCAAGGAAACTAAGGCGGTGGGGATCGACCCCACCGACCTGACCAAGATGGTGCGGATCGGGGCCAAGCTCCCGGCCAAATAGGAATGCGAGCTCACCGACTTTCTATGCGCCAATCATGATGTCTTCGCATGGAAACCTTCTGACATGCTAGGCACACTGCGGGAGGTCACTGAGCACGCATTACGCCTCGTCCTAGGATCAAAACCCACCAAGCAACGCCTGCGTCGCTTTGACGACGAGAGGTGCAGGGCCATAGGTGAGGAGATCACCAAACTCCTGGTAGCTAGATTCATCAAGGAGGTATACCACTTCGACTGGCTAGCCAATCCTGTTCTTGTTAAAAAGAAGACCGGGAAATGGAGAATGTGCATTCATTATACTGGCCTCAACAAAGCGTGTCCGAAGGACCATTTTCCTTTGCCGCGAATAGACCAGATAGTCGACTCCACCTCAGGATGCGAAATCCTCTCCTTTCTAGATGCCTACTCAGGCTATCACCAGATCATGATAAAAGAGTCTGACCAGCTCGCGACTTCATTCATCACCCCATATGGTTCATACTGCTACGTAACCATGCCTTTTGGTTTGAAGAACGATGGCGCCACCTATCAACGGTGCATGCAGCAATGCTTCGCCGACCAAATTGACCCGCTCGACCAGCCTGACCAAGTCAAGCGGCCAAAACCAACAATTGTCGTCTATGTAGATGACATAGTGGTCAAAATGGCTCAAGCTTGCCACCTGATCGCGAACTTGGCCGCAACGTTCGTAAACCTCTGAAGGTTCAACATCAAATTGAATCCCGAAAAATGTGTTTTCGGGTTTTCGAAGGGGAAGCTGCTTAGGTACATCATGTCCGAACGCGGCATCGAGGCCAACCTCGAAAAGATCATGGCCATCTCCAACATGGGCCCTATACGCAATGTCAAGGGCATACAAAGGCTCACCGGCTGTTTGGCCGCCCTGAGCCGGTTCATCTCCCGGCTAGGTGAGCGGGGGATGCCTCTCTACAAACTTTTGAGAAAGACAGATGCGTTCATTTGGACTGAGGAGGCACAGCTGGCTCTGGAAAAGCCTCAAAACATCCCTGACGTCGGCCCCAATCCTCGTTGCTCCCGAATGGGGAGAACCCCTCCTCCACTATATCACGATAAGCAACCATGTGGTGAGCGCCGCCCTAGTTGTCGAAAGGGAGGAGCCGGTACACCCTCTGAAGGTCCAATGACCCGTATACTTTGTCGGTGAGGTACTCACCAATGCCAAGGTTTGGTACGCCTAGGTGCAGAAACTTCTATACGCCGTGCTGATGGCGACCCGGAAGCTCCTGCACTACTTCACCGACCACGAAGTCATGGTCATCACTTCATACCCACTGGGAGACATCGTTCGCAACCGGGATGCCATAGGACGAATCTCTAAATGGGCATCGAGCTAATGGGCCACGACATCAGGTATATCCCCCGCACCGCTATTAAGTCTTAGGCTCTTGTGGACTTTATCGCCGAATGGACAGACGTCCAGCTCCCGACCCCAGACGTCACCCATGAGTACTGGACGATGTACTTTGATGGGTCTGTGATGGCACCTGGCTCAGGGGCTGGAGTGGTTCTGATCTCCCTAGATAGGAGCAGGCTCCGCTACGTGATCCGCCTCCATTTTTTGGCCTCAAACAACACCGCAGAATATGAGACCCTCATCAACGGGCTACGCATCGCCAACAAGCTCGGCGCTACGCGGCTATACATCCACGGCGACTCAGAGTTCGTCATCGACCAAGTCATGAAGGAATCCTCTTGCAAAAGCCCCCTCATGGCAGCATACTGCCAGGAGGTGTGCAAGCTCGAGGTCAAATTCTAGGGGATCGAACTACATCATGTCCCCCAAAAGGACAACGATGCCATCGATTTTCTCGCAAAATTGGCTGCAAGGTGTATTCCATCTCTAGATGGGGTCTTCATCAACGACCTTCACGAGCCGTCTGCTCACATCCTAGAAGGTCTGATCCAGACACACTCTGACACCATTCTGGCACTCAGGGGCTCCGACCTTGGTGCCTCCATGACGACGTCGCCCGCCGACATCGTCGTGGTAGCACTCGGTCAAGCTGACTAGAGAGCACCGCTACTCGCCTACCTCCTCGAGGAGATTCTCCCACCAGAAAGGACTGAAGCATGATGAATCGCTCAAGGCACCAAGACGTTCGTCATATTCGGTAACGAACTTTACAACCGAAGTCCATCGGGAGTACTCATGAAATGTATCCCTACCGACCGAGGAAAACAGCTGCTCCTCGAGGTCCATGTCGGAATCCACAGACATCATGTGGCCCCAAGGTCGCTGGTCAGAAAAGCCTTTCGCCAAGGTTTTTACTGGCCCACTGCACTGCGAGATGCTGAGCAGGTCGTCCATAGGTGTGAGGAATGCTAGTTCTACACTCGGCAAAATCATTTGCCAGCGTAGGAGCTTCAAACCATCCCCATCACCTGGCCATTCCTGGTCTGGGGCCTCGACATGGTCGAACCCCTCAAAAAGGGCCCGGGTGGCTTCACTCACCTACTCATAGCAGAGGACAAATTCACCAAGTGGATAGAAGCGAAGCCCATCACCAACATTCGCTTAGAAGAGGCGGTCAAGTTCTTCCTTGACATCATCTATCCTTTTGGTGTTCCTAACTGTATCATCACTGACCATGGAACTAACTTCACCAGGAAGAAGTTCCTGGACTTCTGTGAGGGATATGGCATCAGGATCGACTGGGCCTCGATCGGACATCCACGTACTAACGGTCAGGTTGAACGGGCCAATGGCATGGTCCTTCAAGGACTTAAGCCATGCATCTTCGACCGACTCAATAAATATGCTGGGCGATGGGTTGCAGAGGTCCCAGCGATCCTCTAGAGCCTGAGAACGACCCTAAACTGATCCATAGGGTTCACACCTTTCTTCCTGGCCTACGGAGCTGAAGCAGTACTGGTGCTCGGCGCCGATCCGAACACCTCAGAAAAAACCACCTGGGCGACATTGTGAATCTGGTCGAGGTCCCCCTTGAGAGCACATCGCTCTTCAAGGGACTTGGCTAGCGCCTCCGCGCTCTAACCGATTGCCGCCTTGGCTGTCTCCAGCTCTTGCTCTAGAGAACATTTTTTTCCACCAAGTTCTGGAAAAATGGACAAGTTCAGAAGCAAAGGAAAGGAAAAACCAAGGCATCAACCAAAAGAGGAATAGATACATACCAAGGTGGGTGCTTTCAAGGATGGAGAGTCCTTCCTCTTGCTAGGTCACCTTCTCGAGCAGTCGAGCGTTTAACTCCTCTACACCAAGCACCTGCCCCCAAAGCGTGACCACTTCCTGTTCAGCCTCTAACCGGGCCTTTCGCTCCATCTCCAGAGCCTCCAAGGACTTCTGAAGCACCACCTCGGTCTCCGCCAGGTGGACCTTCACTGCGTCGAGTCCCCACTCGGCAGCAGTCGCCCATTCCGCCACGAGCAGTTCCACCACCCACGCTCCTGTTGCCTTGGCCGCTCGGTCTTGGGACTCACGGTGGGCAGATTCTAGCTGGCGCTGAAGCTCGTCAACCCACCACGACATCACAGCTTCCCGCCCCATCTGACGGTGTTCCTCCCAAAGGAAACAGGACTTGCGGATCGACATCGCCTCTAAATCCTATAAAGCAAGAAGCAAACATGCTGAAACAACTAGCGAAAGACCAAGGAGTCAAGGACAAACGCTCAAAACGCAGAAAGCTTACCTCTACGACGTGTGGTAGGTCGGCTGTAATCGCCTAATGGACGAGCTCAACCCGCTCCAAGGCCTCCTTAAGCCTCGCCTTGGTTTGGGCGAGATCAGACTCCATGGACAGTCCTCTCTCCTCAAGTAAGTGCTAGAGCCCCACCTCCTCCTCGTCGCAAAGGATGAACCGAGCCTTCCTTGGGTCACCGGGGTAGGTCCACACCAGCTCGCGAGTCGCCCCTGAC
This sequence comes from Miscanthus lutarioriparius, assembly GCA_904845875.1. Lineage (NCBI taxonomy): Eukaryota > Viridiplantae > Streptophyta > Magnoliopsida > Poales > Poaceae > Miscanthus > Miscanthus lutarioriparius. The sequence continues at coordinate 43,114,317 of CAJGYO010000015.1, forward strand.
CCGCTGGAAGATCCAGCCATCGCAATATTGTGCGACGACCGGATCATCACCAACTCCTACGATGGCGGGATGGCTGGCGGCTGTACCCAGTGCCTGCCTCGCTGGAGCAGGGGATCTCCACTATCTGGACTCCGTGGTTCACCAGCAGATGTTCAACCTCCTACCTAGCCATGTCTCCTCCCGACCCCTCTAGCTCTAACCAGGAGGACGAGCCGTGTGTTCCTCCGTCGGTCGAGGCAGGGAGCCCGATCTCCCTCCTCTCTTTCGCCACAACTGTTGGGGGAGGGATCGCAAGGGTCACCTCCGACCCAACCTCTGCCGTCACCATGGGGATTGCTGCCATCACAGCCGCTGCCACTGCCACCGTACTCGCAACCATTCGGGAGGACGCAACCCCACGAAGGGAAGGTCGCATCGCCGCCAATCTGCTTTCCCCACCGCTCGTCGCAACTCGCTGCAGGCTGGGTCTCCACTCCTCTTGCATGGGAAGTGGGGCGATGCCTAGTCCCGCCAGTCCTTGGCCGCTGTCAGATAAGTACAGGTCAGCCACGCTAAAAAAAACTCAGCAGTGAGACAGAAAAAGAACATAAATACATACCTAGACGAAACCGGCAGAGCCCTGAAGTTCCGACCCATTGGTGACAAGCCCACCGGACAAGGACCGCTCGCGGGTCACATCCCACGCCCCCTCATATCGACCGAGGGAGGAGCCGACCCCACCGGTTCCTGATCGGACCGTGAAAGGCCACGACCGTCGGCTCGTGACGCACCCACCGGAGCAACTGACGGGGCATCTCCCCATTGTGGGTCGCACACACGCGCCGACCCTAAATATGTGGGGGTACGAGCATGCTCCTCTGACCAGCCGGTGTGCCCCACCATGGTCAGAGTAGGGGGGTGCAGAGCCAACGACGCCTCCGAAGGGCATGGCGACTGCGCCCACTTCGCCTCTTGCTCGATGGCGGAGTCTTCGCTTGCGGCGCGCTTCCTTAACTCGGGAACATCGCCGCGCTTCTCCGTATCCCGCCCACCACCGACGGACGCGGTCATAGGCTCACAACACTCTACCATGGTCACGATGATGCCCCTGTCTCCTTCATCCTTGGAGGTACTCGCATCACCACCCATCTCCGTGGGCTCCTCCGACTCGAGCTCCGCCTCCACATCGCTCCTACTTTCACCCGCCCGGACCCACCGGCCGATCTCCTTTTCCTTCTCGAGCCTCCTCCTGGCCTTCTCAGCTCTCTTCTTCTTTTTGGCAAGCACTGCCTCCTTCAAGGTAGCTTGCCAAGCTGCGCCCTCAGGCCCCCTCAGAAGATGCGGCCGGGATTTGTAACCCACGAGTCCCTATGAAACGGACAACTTGAAATCAAAATAAAGGAGAGCAAGAGGGAAAAGGTCACGGAATAAGGAGAGGGGAGCAAACCAGATTAGACAGCTTCGCGGCATGAAGAGGTCTGGGCTTTCCTTCAAGGGAATCTTTGTCCCTCATCTATAGCACCCGGTCGAGTCAACACCAGACTTCGTCCTTCGGCAACTCCTCCGGCGACATGCGGTCAGGATTTGTTGGGCCAGAGTAGGCCCACATCGGCCGCCTCCTCTCCACAACGGGGCGACTCAATGGCAAAAGAAGGTGTCAAAGACCCATAGCCCATCAAGGCCGTGCTACACCAGCTTCTGAAGCTCCACCTCGATGACCTCCAGCTTGTTCTGCCGACTGGAGGGACCCCACGACCAGCTCTCCCACCTCTCCGACCTTCTTCTGATGAACAAAGGGAATGTTGCCTCCTCTAGGTTCCTGATGTAGAACCGCTCGCCATGCCACCCCCAATTGGAGTCATAGGGGGAGTACGTGGGGTAGGAGCCCGATGGCCTTGGCTTCTTCTGCAAGGCAAAGCCCCCAACCTGTGTGGTTCGGGGGGCTTCCCCTCCGACAAGGCTCGCCCGATGAAGATCCATCGGAAGAGATCCACGTGCGGCTCCATCCCAAGGCAGGCCTCGCAAACGGTGATGAAACCAGCAACGTGCAGCACCCTAGTCGGATTGAGGTGCTACAGCTCTAGGCCCCACTCATTGAGGAGCCCACGCAAGAACTAGTGCACGGGATTTCTAAGCCCACGCTTGTGGAAGGTGAGGAAGGAGACAACCTCATCGGCCCGTGGTCACGAAACAGCTTCCCTTGGCGTAGGAGCCCTCCAATGCGCCACCTCCTTCGGCGGGAGCAGCCCCTTCTCGGCGAAGGCAGCCAGCACCTCCTTGTCTATGTTGGATGGCCTCTAGTTCGACATCACGCCTCGGATTGACGAACGAATCTATGAGTTCTCCTCTCCCTCGCTTTACTCTCTCTCTCTCTCTCCACTAGAAACCACCGTGGCGCATGAACAGGTTTGGCGAAAAGGAAGGAGGAGAGGCAGCAGTTGGAGAAAGGCGAAGGAATGGGATGAAAACCCTCTCCCTTAACCTATTTAATGTGGATAGGCATGCGGTGGGACACGTCCTAACTGATGGGACGCACCTTGCCCAACGAAAAGTTGCTCGGTTAAAACGGGACGTGGCCTAGGTAGGGCCCACCACTACCACAATCCAGGCGTAGGAAACAAGGCGCAACCACATGCAAACGACCCTCCGCCTTCCCAGGTAGGGCTTAGAAGGGCCCACCAATAGGATCTCCGTCAAGGAAAGACCAACGGGCTACCTGAGTCGATCGGATGGCTCAGGCGACTGCCGAGAGATAGGTAAGGAGCAGTGGGATGCCCCATGCGGGCTACACCGACTCCATCATGAATGACGGACATGGATCCCGTTCGGACATATCTGATAAGAGCTCCTCAAACCCACCACTCGAGTCATCAAGGTATCTTTACCAAACCTTCCTACTTTATTTTTTCTAATGCATAATCATTCATTCATCCTTCCTCATACACGCATTCACACATTCACCCCATACATCCAAAGCATTGCATATGTAATTGATGCATCACAATGCTTCGTGTTGCGTCAAGAAGCGGTAGTCGCCTCATTCGACACGAGCGATGACCGACCGGGGTTCGAAGGCCGGCCCACTAAGGGCTCTAGGCTGCCTCACGTCAAATAGAGCCAGGGGAGAAAACATAGATGAGCCCTAGCGGCCCTCGCCCGATCTTCTCAGAAGCAGACAGGATCATCTCAACCTTCTCGTTCGATCCTAACCTCAAGCCATGCCCACAGAATCTTCATCGAGGGGAGGCCAGCGGGCCACCTAAATCAGTCACCAGAATATCTCAGGCATCTGCTGGGAGGCGGGTTAAGGAGCAGTGGAAAGCCACATGAGGGCTATGTTGGCCCCGTTATGAACGATGGACCCGAATTCCACTCGGACATACCCGTTAGAAAGCTCACCGAGCGCGTCGCTCGAGCCATCGAGGCAAGCGACATTAGCTTAGCCCCTTCGATTGCGGAAACCATGGGTGGGGTAACGCACAAAACTTGACCAACCCCTCGGCCACGCCCAGCACTTGGGTTCACGCTCTGTCGCGCCCGACCCCCAGCCGTGCCCAATGTTTGGGTTGGGGCCTGACGCCTAGGTCTGCACTCCCAGAAACGATGGCTCAGAACGTTGGCAAGTCAAAAAATCCCCTAGGCGATTCTACCCGAATCGCTCGGGGGCTCGAGAGTTACACCCGTTGGGTGCGCTCGCACGCACCCGCTGGCAAGTCAAAAAAATTCCCCAAACGATTTCTAGGACCACCAAGGCCATACGCCTTGCTAGGCTCCGCCTCGTTCGACTCCCAAAGGTTGGCTCCGGCTCGACCAATGTCTGAGGGTTGGCCCCGCTTCGCCCGATCCCTCGGACACGGTCCCTAATGGAAGCTCGTGTTGCCGCCAACCACTACGTGCCAGAAAGTACAACCCTAGGTCAAACTTCAAGCATCATGCAGGGAGCGGTCGCGTCTCAGCATGACCCATCTCCGTGACATGACGTTCTAGGGGACTCACATCGACCCACAGTGATGGACACATGGTCACTATGCTGCCTACACCCTGTACGACCGCTGATCAGCATGCTGGTTCGTCGGTCCGACCCTGGGTCCATACTCCGTCACGCTCGACCCCTTGGCCGCGCCCGATGCATGGGTCCGCGCTCCATCGCGCCCAATGGCGACTCACGATCTTACACCCATCCGTTGCTCTCACACAACGAGTATAAACAGCTCCTTCACGACTTCATAGAAGTCCCAAAAGGGCTCGGGGGCTCCTGTTGGGTTCATAAACCCAGGGTCTCCAATGGGCCCGCTTCCTAGCAAAAGCTTGGCCTAAAAGACGGCATTACAACAAACGCGTGACTTCTGGGCCGGCCCAGATACCTAACGACAGACCGGAAGAGCAATCCAGTCTCCGACCGGAAGGCCTGGCCCAGGAGGGGACAACACTCGTTTCCGACTCTGACCCGCTTTTTCGACCGGGAATACACTGAACCTCCGCTTACAGCTCTTCTCCGACCGGCGCGGTAGGAGCCGACTAGGAACAACCGACCGGGGACGCCAGCTCGGTGAGGACCTAAGAATCAGGCGAAGCAGATAAGGCAAGGCGCTCAAGTCAACCGTAATACCGAGGACCGTACCCTGCACATCTGCAGGACAGTACTGCCAGGCCATGCCAGAAGGGTGCTTTGCAACCTTCCAGGCATGTCAGAACCTGAACAGTGTTATGGGTGCCGGTGTTTGTCTTACAGTGTTGTGGGCGCCCTCATTTGCCATACCAGGCGAACACGGTAAAGCCTGCCACACGCGTCTAACATAAACAGTATTATGGGCGTCGACGACCGTCTTGTACCTGACAGCGTGGACAACAAGACTGAGTAAAACACGAGCACACACTCTCTCTCACTTGTAAGGCCATCCCTTTCACCTATAAAAAGAGATGCGCTCTCTCCCAACAAAAGGAGGATCATTCTGACTCCCTCTATGCTAAGCTCTAGATATTCTAAGCACTCGAACAGCTCCACGGCTCTAGAACTCTAAAACTATACAGAGCATACGTCCTAATACTTAGCGCACATAGAAGCTCCCGTCACTCTTGGCACGTCGGTCCAGAGCCCGACCGGACCTTTAACACCCCCTTCTTATTCCCACTCATTTGTAACCCCACAGCAAACTTCGAGCACCTGGGCTCAGGAATAAAGTCACCGACCAACTGAAACTGGACGTAGGGCACGTTGTCTAAACCAGTATAAACCCTGTGTCATTGAGTACTAGGCCACATCTGATCACAACGTATGGTAAAACTACAAATATTTACTTGTTGTTCACTTTTCGCACCGATAGCCTCTATCACAAGAACATAGAGGCCATGTTCGTTTCTCTTATAATCCGTCTTTTTTAGCTTGTTTTTTTCAGCCGGAACAGTGTTTTTTTCTCACAACAAATCAGCGGGAACCGTGTTTCGGCTTATTTTTTCAGCGAAGCGAACGGGACCAGATCGGGATCGGGGATCGGGGAGAGGCACATAGATCGGGATCGGGGAGAGGCGTCAACGCGGGGCAGGACGGGGCGGGGCGAGAGCCGGGACGGCAAGGACATGCGCAAGCACAACCTAAGGATGCTGCCTGTTCGTGGTGAGCATCACAAGAACATCCCGTACTAGCATGACGGCGTGACGGAGGCTTTTAGTTCTGTCACTTTATTTTAACATAATGCTATTTTTGTTTAAAGGTTCAATCTTTCAGTGGTATTTTATGAACACGCAAACTTTAAATAGTATTTTACGAAGATCGCGATCTTTCGATGCTACGTAACCCATTTTCTCTAGTTTTTATGGCTATTAATTACATATCTATTTATTGACTTTTGCTGACGTGACATTGTATTTATGGAAAAAAGAGAGGGAAAACACATGAAACGACGTCTAAGATAAGATAGACTCCGAGTCTACGCTTCAACCGATGCCGAAGAAACCATCTCCGTGCGCGTTGTGGAAGACGTTGATCGTTTCCATGGATCCGGTGCGCCTTCCCCTTCCCTCCCCATCGCCGCCACCCAAGTTCCCGCGCGCCGCCGGCTCGGAGCCTTGCGCGGCCACCTCCGACGTGTCTGGCCTGCCGTGGCTGCCCCGTCCCGGCTCGCTGCGGCCGTGGAGCCCGGTTCCCACGCGCCCGCCCGCGGAGCCCCGCGCCGGTGAAGAAGCGCACGCAGGAGAGGAATAGGAGCACCGCTGCCCTGTCCGGCCCGTCGTGGCTGCCCCGTACTGGCTCGTCGCCGCCGCGGAGCGCGGATCGACGGAGCTCGCGGCTGCGTCCGCCCCGGCTCGCGCACGGCCGTCCGTCGCCGCCGCCATCGGAAGTCGCGACCGCCCGGCGGAGCTCGTGGGGAACCTGCCCGACGGAGCCCGCGGTCGTGTCTGCCCCGGCTCACGCGCAGCTGTCCGTGCCGCCGCCTGTGGAGCTCGCGGCCCCCCGTCGCAGCTCTCGTGGAACCTCGTCCATAGTTGGCCAAGCCCGGGGCTCCGTCGCCATGCACCGCAGCGCCCGCGAGGTCGTGTTCCTGCGCGCGGCACAGGTGCCGCCATGGCTTCATGACTCCATCGGCGTTGCAGCTCGGCGAAGCCGCTCCTCAAGCTCGGCGTAGCAGGAGAGGGCGCGCTCCAGCTCAGCCACCTCCGCGCGGAGCTGATCTGCCGCGTCGCGTTCCACGGCCGCAACCACCGGGCACACGTGACGCATGGCGAGGGTGACACGCTTGTGCCTTCAGTCCTTCACGCCAGAGGGCCACTGCCATGCTCAGCACTTGTGCGGTTTAGGCGTCGAGCGATTGAGAGCCACTAGCAATCGACGAGCATTCTGCCTTGCGCCTTCTGTCCGTGGTGCACGAGACCCATGGAGCAGAGGATCCGGTGGATTGTTGTTCAGACTTTAATCTAGACCCAAAGATTAAAAAGTTGCATCGTGAAGGATGATTTCTGGATACAGTATCATATGCTATAGAAACTGGTCTTAGTTTTTGTCTTGTGAGTGCCCTAAGGAAGCTTAAGGGCCCGTTCGTTTCGTCTGATTCCCGGCCAAATCACTTCCTGGTGGTGGGTGGCCCGTATAAAATACGTCAACGTTCGTGGCCGGATCCGTGCCGACGCTCCATTCCGTGTGAAACGAACGTGCCCTAAGTTTGAACCCCGATCCTGCACTGGGTTACCAGTTTACAAGCAAGCACCACACTCCAACCAGAACAGCAAAAAACACATCCTAACTTATTTTCATAATAGACTTATTTATATATACAAATGTTATTATTTTCTAGAAAACTAATCAAATTTAATAAAGTTTGACCAGCATAAATTGCATAATGACAATACGGGACACAGGGAGTACATGTCTACTCAGAAGCAAAATTTGTTCTCTGTTTTCTAACCACACGTGACGACCGAAGGAAATGCATGCAATCGACAAGCACTAGAGTTCATGGTAATCCTAGATCGTGCAGCTACCTACGTCCGTCGTACCATGGGTACGGTGCTACTGATATTGACCGACGAAAATATGATCTCCAGCCAGTGAGAATATTTGCTGGACCGACGACCCTGCATGCACATGTGGTCTCGATCAGTCCTTGTTGGTTAATGGCCTGAGTAGTGAGCACTTTGCGTACACCACAACACTAAGATTAACGATGGACGGTCAACGCTAAAAGCGGCAAGAGCGATAGACAATCTGACGCTAAAAAGACAATCTGACGCTAAAAAGTTATAGCGACAGACTTCTGCTGACGCTGTAAGTCCTGACGCTAAAAATCTTTAACGTCAGACAATACTTTTAGCGTCAGACAGTTCAGGTGCCCTGAATTTTTTTAGCGACAGATAACATGTTGCCACTCTTTAGCGACAGATAATCTGTTACCACACATTCACCGTCAGATCATCCAACACTCCATACATTTATGGCGACAGGCCATTCAACAAAACAATTTAATATAGAAAAAAAAATACAATTTTTAACACATATCAGAACGATATTCAATGCTCATATAGTGTCCACATGTCACATGAAGATACACAAACACATATCACATGCAGCTCAATACATATAACATCCAATTTATCTTGTACATCACATCCATCAAAGTCAAGCACCAAATAAATTTGTCTTGTACACCATATGTTTGTGTACATCATATCCAGCAAAGTCAACCACCAAAAGAATTACATGAATGTACTCCTCAGGAAACAATACTAGTACTTTGTGTTTCACATCCTAAGGTTTGTGCACACAATCATTCTAGAAACTCAAAAGCCAAAAGGAATGACGTGCCTAAGCTGACATATAGTCAACCAATCTATCACAATCAGTACCCCTTATAAAAAGCACTCTTAGGGTAGACAATCTCCCAAATGAGTCACTAGGCCGAACATTAATTCTTTTATTTATAATTAATGTTCTTACTGATTTGTGCTTCTGTAGAATATCCCATTCTAGTGCTGACTTGGTTGATCCTATAGACAAGTGGCGTACATGGCTGATCTTGATACCACCATCATCTTGCTGGTCCTGGACCACCAATGATTCTTCTTTAGACATAAACTCTGCAAAAGATCGCACCACCAATGATTCAATTTAACTAAACAACTTCTGTAGGCCTCATTTGCACCACCAAGTGGAGAAGTTATGTAAAACTGAAGTACAGTATGAGTTATCATTTAAAGCACTAGGCCTCATTTGCGCCTAAGTGCGACAAATGCCTCTAACCAATTTAACTTTCAGTCAAGTTTAAATTTCAGCAGTAAATTATCCCATCAACTAAGAGAAACATGCCTCTGGTTTGTGCCTAACAGTAATCAAAACTCTAGTCCATTGCTGGTTCTTAGCTGTCCTATGTTCTGAAATCATCACTTCTATAGTAGTACAGGCATACAACAATGAGTTAAATCATTACTTGAGGATGGAACAGAATGTTAGTAATTGTCTTCCAAATATATTTCTATATGCTGAATTTAGTCACTAGGTTTTACAATTTAGTCACTAGGTTTTTACAATTTGTCACTAGTGCTGTCGAGGAAAAAGCACTTGTACTGACTTCAAAAGTATCAAAGAAACAGCATATTATCGTTCTAGTCACATACCTTGCTTTCCTCATTTCCTGATATATTGCTAAACATTGCTGGACCTCCTGTAGTGATCCATAATTGCTGCGTGCTGCCAGGAGAGTTTTGTACGTCACCTGAAAATGAACTACTATGTCAAATGCAATTTACATCGATGGAATTTTTGCAGGTTGATGTAGAGTAAACCATTGACTATGCCATGTTTCATATCATAATGTCTAACATCAACAAGCAGCAGAGGATATTCAACTAATCAACCCAAATAACTTGACACCAATAAATTATGCATGCATCCGAAGCATTTAGCAGTCAGCAACAGGCACAAGCCACTCTGGATGAAATTAACAACACATTAGTACGATATAAAGCCTAAGCTTTCATACGAACCTTAAATGATGCCAGGTGCCAAATAGCTCATGGGCCAAACAATAAATGTTACATCAGGAAGCATCAAATCTTTTAGTTAAGGAAAAGCAAAGCATCAAAGCTTTGTACCTAAATTTTAGATAAAACTCACCAAATTGGGCTTCAGTTGGTGTGTTTTCATTTCTTCAAACAAGTGCAGTGCTAACTACAAATCTTTGTTTTCAACACATGCCTGGAGGACAATGTTTTCAAGGCGGTAAGGCGAGGCGTGGCGAGTGCCTACCGCCTTACGCTTAGGCGAGTAAGGCGTAAGGCGAGGCGACGCCTTACCGACTAAAGGAAATTTAGAAAAAAGGAAAGGAAAAAAAGAAAAAGAAAGGAGGAGTAAGAAGCCCAGCCCACGTGCACCAAGCAGCCCATGTGGCCCTCACCCTAGTAGCCCTAGCATGTCTTCATCTCTCTCGGTCTCTCCTGCACTGCGCCGCCGCCGCAGCTTCCGCCTCCGCCCATCTCTCTGTCTCTTCCCTCCCGTTCCCTCCGCCTCCGCCCACCTCTCTCTCTCTCTCTCTCTCTCTCTAGTGGAAGAGGAACAGAGGAGGCGGGGAAACAGCAGCCTGTCGCGCGGATGGGGAAGAGGGTAGGGGGAGGCGGAGCGGCTCGTGTCCTGCTCGATGGAGGACCAGAGGAGACGGCGGGGAAACAGCAGCCCGCCGGCGGCTGCTCCTCACGCGGATGGGGAAGAGGGGAGGGGGAGGAGCCTATTCTTGAGGCGGAGGCTCACCGGCAGCAGCTTCTCCCGGCGGCGCGGGCGAACGCGTTCACGCGGGCGAGCAGGTAGGTCCGTCTTCCCCGCGAGCGCTCCTCTCTCTGCTCTCTGATTTCTCCCGCGCTCCTCTCTCCACGCGCGCCTAATCTCTGCGCGCGGGACTGCTCTTTTCCCCCATCCCTTCTCCCGCGCTCCCGCGTTTTCCCGCCGCGAGCATCCCGTATGGCGCCCGCCTTGCTCGATCTGGGAAGAATCGGACGCCAAAGCGACGTTTTCCGGACGCCATACGAATTTGAGGCGAGTCGTCTGCCAAATCGTCTGGCCTGGAGCGCCTTGGCGATTAGGCGACGCCAAAGCGACGCCTTAAAAACATTGCTGGAGGACATTGTAGAAAAGCTTACTGGCAGACCATAAGTCTATAAATAAAAAGAAGTGCCCATTAACCAAGTAAAAGGTGTTCTCCAGTAACCAACCTTAATAGCAACAGTATATGCAGAGACATTAAGTCTCATCCCAACTCGCTGCATTCTCCTTAGTGCCTATGTCAAAAAGAAAAGGATAGCAATAATTAATTTATTATTTATTAAGAAAAATCTAAAACCATAACAATCCACATTAAGAAATAAGGAAGTAAGTGTTATGTTTATCCAGATGAAAAAAATCACATGGACATTGTCAACAGTGTAAGGGCAGTACTGAAAAATGGAAAGACATGCCACATAGATACTGTGATACTGAGAAAGTGAATTACCATGGAATGCAAATTAAGGATCATTTGCAGCCAGAACTCCACATGCTAAGTGGATTCATAAAATAATTCAGTATCTATTTCGTCATCTATTTAATCGATTAGTTCTTTGATTCTTTGTCCACAAGAGGTACATCAAGTTTTATAAAATGGAATACTTCAATAGGATTGACCATACGTCTGTAGTTTAAATATGTTTTCTATCAGTATTCAAAAATAGAATGTTTCATGCATTATTCTATCATTATGAACTAAAATCATAAACATCTACAGAAAAAACATATATGCTAACAAAAACAACCAACAAAGATTGACCTACAAGCTACTTTAAATGTGAGGCCTTGACCAGCTACTAAATAGTTGAAGTAGCACCAATAGATCCAGTGGTAATTGCAAAGGAATTCAAAAGATGCATCCTGTCAAGTAGATACTGATTTCTAAAAGTTCAGGATATCAACATTACAGAAAGACATGTCAACAAAGACAAACAACAATGATTTCAAACAGATCGGATTTAGCCAACTAGGTAACCTTAAATATACATGTCTACAATACATGTGACTATTTACTAACTGATGACAAAACCTTGAACATATGAACATGTGGTGAAAACAGGTAGCGGCTATGTTGGACAAGTTCCCTACAAGCTACAGAACAGAAAAAAGAAATATCAATGTATCCCAAATCAGATGCCCGTTGAACAGCTAAAAGTAGGCCCTAAATGGAGCTAAGCTTAAACCAGGCAATCTGGTACCATGAATTGCAACAGTCAAAAGCCTAGGCATAAACAAATGCTACCAGGAACTAGTATTGCTTGGCCCTGTTCCTAATGAGAAATTGAGAATATGCTGACTGAAAGAGCACAAGTAAACAGTATATACGGTAGTTAATATGCCCAACCTAGTAAGCCCTGTTACCCCCTTTTCCCTCCTCCCGAAAGCACCTTTTAGAACGCTGCCAAGTTGTACTCAGAACCAAGCTCTAAACAGTAAGAGTAGTAATATTCCGTGCTAAATAATCTAGACAAACAGCAAGATGCTATCCAAAGACCAAAATTTCACCCCTAACGTCTTAAAAATTGAATCTTTACCAAGCCCAGCATAAAAATTGCAATCTTTAACTTCGATTCCTACAGCATATACACCAAGATTATCCAATAATCGGCTGCAGCGGGTTGCTGTCAGGTCACCGCACCTGTGAGCACTGCGAGAGCAGCTTCGCCCATGGCGCTGCGGGTTGCTGTTGCTCCGGCTCCTTCCTCCTCTTCGAACTCTCGGCTGCGGCGGAAGAAGGCTTATCCGCTCCTTGATCTGCACCAAAGCATCAAAACCCCATGAACTCGATTCCAAACCCGCAGCTACCAAACCCTAGGATCCCAAAACGCCCGAAAGCCGCCCACCTTTCTGTGCCACCGCCGCCGCATCCTTGGCCGAGCCAGAGCTCCTCGCGGATGCCGCTCCCGCCACGGAATCCTCCCCGGCCCTCCCGGGCGCGAACGCCGTCGGTGACCCGGGACTCCGCCTGGTCAGGGGCAAGGTTCAGATTGGTTAGCCGACAGGTCAGATCGGGAGGCGGCGACCCGGGGGGGGGGGGGGCGCTCTCGCCTTGGTCCTCTTCGGGGGGTGCTTCCCGGCGGCTGCGGCGGCGGAGCTCCGTCTAGTCTCCACCATGGTGTGTGCCGGAGGGGTGGGCGCCGGGGACAGGGGCGCGCACGGCCAGCCCTTGCCGGTGACGGCCTGGTAGGAGACTTCGCGAGCTCCACCGTGCGCCCCTCCTCGGTGTCGTCAGGGAGCCCCAGCACGACGCCCCAGATGCGGAGGAGCACGAGGGGGAGAGGAGGTCACCGTCGGTGAGGGGAGGAGAGCTCGACGCCGTTGGTGAGGGCGAGGGGGAAGATCCAGTGAGATTTAGGGCTGGCCGGGCGGGCGCCATTTGGGAGAGGGAGAGGGCGGCGGCGCGTGGGCAGGTTGGGCGCTTCTGGATTTGGGACTTGGCTAGGTTTCTGTACTCGTGACCAGGCCAATATTTGCCCGCGAGACGAATGTAAACGGGTGTGCGAGCTGAATATGCATGCGAGGGTGGGGTTCATTTATTTTTGGCGACAAATAGATTGACAGTAGACCTTATTTTAGCGTCGGACAGTTAAACGTTAAATATGAGTATCTATGACGACAGACAGCAAATTGCTAAATGAGGATTTAGCGTCAGATTGTCTGTGAGTTATCTTTAACGTCAGATCATCTATCGATAAAAAAAAAATTTAGCGTCAGATGTCTGATGGTGATTTGGTGTTGTGGTGTAGTGGTCTTCTCACCGATATTGGCTAGAAAGGGTTTGCGTGGCTGGGCCATAGCAGATTACTCGAAGAAGTCGAACAAGATACTGACTGACCTCCTGGTCAGCTTTGGGCGGACCCATCTAGTAGACTCATCCATGCATGCTTTCGTGTACCACAAAACGCACCTGGTCAGTTCTAGCTAGCTAGTAGCTACCTCATGCTTCTGGAGTAGTAGATCACTACATTTTTCTACCTTCGGTACAGCATAGCTACTGACCTAGATAAAAAAAAAATTCCTCTTAATAAAACACACGTCAACAGACATGTTCTCCAAAAAAAAACCTAGATAAAAAAACTAAGCTATAGCATAGCTACTAAGTTACACTACGTGAAAAACGGTTTGTAGCAATGGGACAAATTTTTTTTAGGGGCGGCTGGTGATCGAGCCGCCCCTACAGTGACGTGCTCGGTATCTACGAGACCAGCCGCCCCTACAAATGAAACAGCAGGGGCGGCTGGTGATACGAGCCGCCCCTACAAATGGGTAGGATTTGTAGGGGCGGCTCACTCACCAGCCGCCCCCGGTGTTTCTATTTGTAGGGGCGGCTGGTGATTGAGCCACCCCTACAAATGCCCCACGTACAGTCACTAAGTCACCCGTCGAAAATATCTACTGCCCTCCTCTCTCTCTCTCTCTCTCTCCGTCTCGACTCCCTCTCTCTCTCTCTCCCTCGCTCTCCCTCTCCTCCGAGCCCCTCTGTCTCTCCCCCACGCCGCCCCTCCCTCTCCCCCACGCAGTGACGGGACCTCCCTCTCCAGCGGAGGTGCACGGCGTCGCACCCCCCTCTTCTCCGCGCGGCGGCACTCGGCGACGCACCCTAGGGTGGCGAGGGTTCTGGGGTGCGGCCTCCCGGTGGTCGCGCGGGGCTCGGTGCCCTCCTCCAACGCCAGCAGTTGTGCGGGGGGCCGTCCCCCTCCTCCTGCGCCGGCGGCGCGCGGGACCCTGTCCCCTCCCCCCAGCGGAGGCACGGTGGCGGAGCTCGGTGCCGTGGCTCGGTGGTACGGCCTCCCGTCGAGCTCTAGCTGTGGCGGGACTTGGTGGCACGGTCCCCTTCACCTTCTCTCCTCCGGCGCGCTGCTGGAGGCCGCATGAAGCACATGGTGGCGGCCACCACCAAATCCGGCAAGGATGAGCTCGATCCGGCGAGGACCAGCCCAGATCCGAGTGGCCACCACCAGATCCGGCGAGGAGAAGCCTAATCTGGCGAGGACGAGCCTGGATCTGGCAAGCGGGTGCGGCGGCGAGGATGAGCTCGATGCGGGTCGCGGGGAGGCAATACTACGAGCGCCGAGCGCTCTAGTGCCGTGGGAGCTCACCTGAGCAGCGCTTGTCATGGACACCCGTGGCCGGTCGCTCGTCCAGGCGGCACTGTCGTCCAACGCCCAGCGCATTCGACCGAGTCGAGCAGGAGCATCCAGCGCCGTACATTTGCAGGAGCACCTAGGTATGCCGTACGACTAAACTATTTGGCTATCTGTAATTGGATCTGATCTAATTGCAAGTTTTAAGTGTATAAATGTAGTATGCTTACCAATTTTAAGTGTATAAATCTATACTGCTATTATTTCACGTGTTGTTGTAATGAGTTCCAAATAATACAGGCTTGCCAATCAAACTGGATTGCTTTCTCTTGTACTTTCACCTATTGATTTATACTGCTATTATTTAGCTTGCTGTTAGTTTTAACAGTTCATGCCAAACCCCAGAAATATGTTAGTTTTAACAGTTCATCCTTTTTACTTTGAATACTTCACAGCATTTATTTATCATGCAAAAACATATATGTATAATAATAAACTCAAGAAAAAGGTTGTGTAAAGAACAAATGATGGATTACCATGATGATCTCCTCTGTGGGCTAACTCTGTTTACTTTGTACTTGCATGAATAAACTCTGCATAAATTGTTGTGATTAAGGTTACATGGTTTGGTTTGTCAACCTCTAATGAGTATTGCAGCTACTGATATATCACAGTAGGGTCTAGGTCTTGTAAAAACATCATCCTATTCATTCATGTACTGTTAGTAGGGTCTGTTTGTAAATTCTGTAGTTGGCGTTTTGCTTCTGTCTTCCTCCAATCAGGAATCTCCCAATTTGATTGGTGCTCAGTCTTGCAATAGTTGAAGGGAAGATTCTAGGTAGTGTTTCAGCTTTTGCTTGTATATCTCTTTCACTTCATCTGATATCTACTATGATCAAACAAGTGGTGAAAAATTGAAAATTTTTAATCTCTGTACTCTGGACTTGATGTGGTTAAACCTGAAACTCCTCCTACTCATTCTTTCAGACTAGTTTCAGTACTGTCAGATTAGAACAAATGCTAGAATGGTTTTGCTTGCCGCTTCATGTTAGTTGGAATTAAGGGTTTCAGCATGGCATGCATGCCAAATCTGGTGCATTCAGGTGATTTCCGATCGGATTAATTTTGTCAAATCTTAGTTTTGCTGAACAAGGACATTTCCGATCATGTGCATGTGCGTGTTGACCCCATTGAATGACAATGATTTCTTCATGCCATCCAAAAGAAAACAAATACACTGCCTATGAAATTAGTTTGGCCTTGACGATCTGGTGCATGACATTAAATTAACTTGTGGGCTAGTTGCCAAGTTTTATATATTCATAAGTGCTTTCTGTCGTGCCTACCAACGATAATTTGGCTCCTACCATGACCAAGAGTGACCTTATTTTTAGATAATAGAGGTAATCTCTGACCTCTGTGCCAGCTGAGAATGCACAACTCAGTGGTCTGTTTATCATAGGATCTGATGCCTATTGTAATTTCACTTCGTTTCCTTACCGCACTGTAAGTGCATATGTTTCCCCACTTCATGCAGTAAGAAATGTTGGGGAATGCTTGTTAATTGCCGTGCACTATCTATTGCAGTTAGTTTAAATAATTAGTGGTTGGGGACAGTTGAGATTATCGGTATGGTACTTGGCCTCTACTTCTCCAGTTAATTTATGTTTGTTGTGGCCCTTGCAGGGGTTTGTGCAGGTCTGATGAGCCAGTTGATATTTTCATTGGCATCCTGTCATCAGCCAATCATTTTGCTGAGCGTATGGGTGTGAGGAAGACATGGATGTCTGTTGTCCTCAAGTCACCAAACAGGGTGGCTCGTTTTTTCGTTGCACTGGTAAACACTTCAATGTAATCCCAAATGCTTAGCTTACTTCATTTGTTTTGTGTGCTTGTGCTGAAGGTGTTTCTTAACTCTAGCGTGGCAGAAAGGAAGTGAATGTGGAGCTGAAGAAGGAAGCTGAATTTTTTGGGGACATTGTTTTTGTGCCCTACCTGGACAACTACGATCTTGTTGTTATGAAGACTCTTGCAATATGCGAGTATGGGGACTTGGCATATGATTCTTTGCATTGTTGTTTAGCTATTAACATCTTTAGCTATCTAGGCAGCATGATAGCATTTTATGGTCAATCGGACCAATACTCATGTTGTAGAGTTCCTCATCTAACAAGTCAGCATTAAGTAATATGTTCATTGTAGTTGGACCAATACTCATATTGTAGAGATTTGAGTTTCAGTACAATCGCAGAAGAAGATAAGTCATGATGGAGTTGTGCATGAAAAATACATGTTCTGGTCAAATTTGAATTGTAAATTTGAATTTTTTTTGCGGAAAAATGTACTGTAGGGGCGGTTGGTACTGTAGCCGTCCCTACAAATCAATTTGTAGAGGCGGCTGGTGGGCGGCTGGTGTTATCAGCCGCCCCTACAAATCGATTTGTAAGGGCGGTCTGGGAACCGCCCTACAAATGCATGATTTGTAGAGACGGTATGGTAGGAGCAGCTGGCTGAGCCGCCTCTATAAACGATCTTTAGCCACCCCTACAAATGATTATTGTAGCACTACTACAGAATGGACTTGTTGTCCCGGGCGGTAACAGCCTTTAGTCCCGGTTACCGCGCCGGGACAACGATCCCGGGACTAAAGGTGGAACCTTCAGTCCCGGGTCATCGAGCCGGGACTAAAGAGGGACCTTTAGTCCCGGTTGGTCAACCGGGACTAAAGGCCCTCCAGCCGAGCAAACCTGGCGCACCCTTTAGTCCCGGTTGGTAACCCCAACCGGGACTAAAGGTTCCTTTTCTTTTTCTTTTTTTTGTTTAATTTGTTTTTAGTTCAGTTACACGTATTTGTTTAATATATAATATGTTTTTATGTACGTATTCTACGCTGCTAATATAAATACACGCATGCGTATAATTACATCTAATTCTCATCTTGAGCATTATTATATTCGAATAAAGTATGAAACTATATATATTATATATATATATATATATGTATATATACAACACTTTCATAATCTTGTTCTCGAAAATAACGATATCAATAAACATTTAATTTACATCATTTATTCCTTAGGATCAAAGTAGAACTCGCCGTTGGGATTTAGCACTTTTTCTAGAAGATATCCTGCTATTGACTCTTGAACTGCTTTCAGATGGTCTTTTTGCATGACCCTTCGTTTCAACCATTCAGTCTTGCATTTAAAATAAAAGGAAAAGTATTAATACACACATATATATATATATTCATTTAAAAATAAATAAAAATTGATATATACGTACTCTGAGGACATCTTTAGGAGTTCTTCTTATGTGCGCAGTGATAAATTCACAAACGTAGTATCCACACAAGTTATTACCTGGTTCCTGCCGCAAACATCACTGTATGAGAAGAAGATTATTCTCATCATCTCACACGTAAATTGAAGTACGATATAGTAATTAAACACGTGGGGAAGTGTATATAGTACAACTTACTGGTATTTCAACTACATTAAGTGGTGCCTTGTAATCCTTGCGATGTTGCCGAATAAACTCTTTCCAAACCCTGTGCGACCAATAATGTACGATCGTTAATAAATTATGGCAAAGTCTATTCAATAATAGTTGTGCGCGTGAGATTGAAATTACCCCTGGATAATGTATATCATATCTTGGTATAGTGCCCGTTCTTTTCTCAACGAGTCAAAGATTAGTAACCGACTTGAGTTTAACTCAATAACAATGAGTATCCAATGAAAACTGCATTGGTTTATACACACACGTACATGCATATAAGTTGTATTGATATTACATAAAATGTGTAGACTACATTATTATTAACACTTACTCAAAGTTGTACGGGAAAAGTATTGTTGTCTTGTCGTGCTGCTTCACGAAGAACATCATGATATTCTCCTGTGCTTCAGATACCCATCGCTCCTTGACAATAATACCGGTTTTGAATACGATATAAGGATCAATGAAGCCAACACTGCTGTTTTGTATTCTTTGGAGCTCTGACATCTGGAATCTGTATATAAATATAAGTTACATGTGAGGATAACTATATACACGTACGCATGGAAGTGAGTTTATTAAATAAAAGTAAGAATCACTTACAAACAAAAGGAGCTAATGATTGATTTGTCCAGAGCGTCCATGTGGTATAGTTGATGCAATTCTTCGAAACTAATATGTAAGATGTCATCGCCACGGAAGTAATGATGGTCTCTAAATCTGACAAAGATCCAATGCTCACCCCTGCCACACGCCTACATGTACCACTTGTTGAGCAAGTACATTTGCGTACCCAATTCATTCAGAGCCGCAGTGTTGTACAGACTTTTGCCATATTTATAAGTCTTCCAGGTATCAACTTCCGTGTTACGGATTGGAGCTTTGCCAATCAATTGATCCAAGGTTAAACCAAAGATCTTGAAAAAAAAGCATTAAGGGCTTGAACCGACACTTCTTGAGTTGTCCGTCGATAGACTTCTATGTTGGAACCATATTGATTAGCAACAACAAGATTTTGCATTGGTTGCTTCATTGTCCGAGTCATGGGACATCCTTCCTCGATGCTCTTTTCCTTTTCTTATCTCGCATCATGTGACTTCACGAGGGAGCGGTCATAGTCTGATAGTGGCGAAGGCTTACGAAGTTCAATCATCTTTTTCTTGTGAGCATCGACCTTCTGCCTCAACACATCTCGTGGTATGTAAAAGTACGGTTTCTCCTTAAGCTTCGCTTGACTCTTGTTTTTATATCTATAAAAAATCTTTCACTTTTTTTTTGTCTTCTTCAAATTGCTATTTGCTCATCAGGTCTTTTTAGGAAGTATTTCTTGAGAAATAACTCTTTTCTCGGGGTCTTCTTTGCCACGGGACCTTAGACGCGTCTTTGTAGTGCGTCATTTGTGGAGGGGGGGGCGGTGTTGGAGACCGGCGTGGAAGCGATGAGGCGGTGTTGGTGGAGACCGTGGGGCGTTAGAGATCGTTAGGGGCGGTGGGGCCGGTGTAGGAGTTGGAGATCGTTGTGGAGGCGATGGGGCGGTGTAGGAGTTGGCGATCGCTGTGGGGATGAAGTCGTCTCGCCCCATGACTGCTGTGATGAGATGGGGAATGAATGATTAGGCTAGGTCAGGGGAGACCTCTCTACAAAAAACAAGTTGTGTGTCAATTATTTTTGAAGCCAATAGAAAATTAATGGAAAATAATATTTCATTCACTTTCATTAGTACCTAGGGTGAGGTAGGGGAAGCGGTGGCGCCCCAAGAATGATGATGAAGCGTTTGCGCCATTGAATAAATGTCTTCTCTGCTTCTCCTAGTGTCTTCTCCCCATCACCGCCTTCAATGTCAAGAGGAACATTGTTTGTAACCTTTGAGCACTCTATCGACCGAGACGCTAGCATATCCAAAGTTGAATAACGGACCCATGGATTCTTGGTGTCTTCGTTCGGTCTATTGGAGATACAACCCCGGCAAACCACCATGATTGATGCATTATTACCATCCGGAATGTGCGGCTCACATGTTGTTAGAGGCTCGGTAATGTCATCAACGAGGAAGCGCAACCCAGCGTCATCTTGAATAACTAGCAGCTCCGTAGAAGCACAACCGCTTTTCATCCCGACCAACGGGGCTAATGGTGACTCCGGTGTTGATTACGATTGCATTTGACTCATTGCTAGCTGCACTTGCCTCTTGATCTCCTCCTGCATTCTTGCCTCAAGAGATTTTTCTCGTTCACGTGATTCAAGCAATGCTTGTCGTGACTCATCAACAAATTGCTCCAATGCACGGATTCGCTTCGCCTCCTCATCCTTCTTTCTCTGGCGGCTTACAGAGGTATCCTTGTCTGCTTTGGAAATGCGTGTAGCCACGGAACCGCCCATAGCCTCTTGTTCGACCACCGTGTTCGGGATTCTCTAGGGCATATGTCAATTCATCCTTCTCTCTGTTGGGCTTGAAAACACCACTATCAGCTTCTTCCCTAGCACGAGCTAGTCTCTGTGTTGCTCTCTCAATTTTTTGGCTGAAAATTAGCTTGCCAATGTCTGGGTCTAGGCTTCCCCCATGAGCGTAGAACCAATTCTTCACGCGTTGAGGCCAGTTCTTCTCTATTGTTTCAGGTATGATTCCCTTGGCAGTAATCTCTGCTTCTAGGTTCTGCCACATGGGAATAGCACTCTTATAACCACCTGATCCCATGCGATGATGGTATTGCTTATGTCGGGCATTCTGCCGATTCCTCATCACACGTTCCTCACTGTCTTGGGATGTCTTGTATTCTATGAAGGCATCCCAATGGGACTCCAACTTGACAAACGCCTTAGCATTGAAATTTGGCGTAGCATTCTTCAAGATAAACTTTTTATACAATGTCTTCTTCCAACTCTGGAACAATGTTGCCATCTTCATTGTCCAATCCCTCACTAGCTCCTTCAAAGCATCATTCTGTAGAGTAGCTAGTTCCACTGGATTGATTGCCTTCTGAGAAATTGCATTGAGGAATGCACATAGCTTCACGGTGGCTAGACGTACATGTGGAGGTAGAATTCTTCTTAAAGCAACTGGAAGCAATTGCGTCATAAGCACGTGGCAGTCGTGGGACTTTAAGTTTAGGAATTTCTTATCTAGCACATTTATTATACCCTTTATATTGGAGGAGAATCCCGATGGGACCTTGATGCTGCTTAGACATTCAAACATGCTGTCCCTCTCTTCTTTGCTAAGCGTGTAGCTAGCATGACTTAAGTAATGACGTCCATCATCTGTCTTCTCTGGATGAAGGTTGTCTCGTTCTTTCATGCCCTGCAAGTCCTGGCGTGCTTCAAGTGAATCCTTTGGCTTTCCGTACACACCCATGAATCCTAACAGGTTCACACAAAGATTCTTTGTCAGGTGCATCACATCGATTGCGTTGCGGACCTCTGGGACTTGCCAATAGGGTAGCTCCCAAAAGATGGACTTCTTCTTCCACATGAGTGCGTGTCCCTTAGCATCTTTGGGAATAGATTCACTGCCTTGTCCCTTTCCAAATACTACTTTCACATCCTTGACCATTGCGAGTACATCTTCCCGGTTGGTTCGGTATGAGGCTTCTTCCGATGGTCCTGCAGCTTACCTTTAAAATGCTTCCCTTTCTTTCTTACTTGGTGATTCAACGGAAGGAATCGATTTATGGCCAAGGTACCACGACCTTTCGACATCTTTTCAAATATATACTTTATCAAGGTCATCAAAACAATATGTGCATGCATTATATCCTTTGTTTGTCCGACCGAAAGATTACTTAAAGCAGGCCAATCATTGATTGTTACGAACAACATTGCTCGTGAGGTCAAAGTGTTCTTGTTTGTACTCATCCCGACA
Source organism: Miscanthus lutarioriparius (assembly GCA_904845875.1). Lineage (NCBI taxonomy): Eukaryota > Viridiplantae > Streptophyta > Magnoliopsida > Poales > Poaceae > Miscanthus > Miscanthus lutarioriparius. The sequence continues at coordinate 43,136,266 of CAJGYO010000015.1, forward strand.
TGTACACCTGGTTTGTTCCATAAAACTAGAAGTTCTTCAACTAATGGCTTCAGATAGACATCAATATCGTTGCCAGGTTGCCTCGGACCTTGTATGAGGATCGGCATCATAATGAACTTCCGCTTCATGCATAACCATGGAGGAAGGTTGTAGATACATAGAGTAACTCGACCAAGTGCTATGACTAGTGCTCTCGCTCTCCAAAAGGATTCATACCATCTGTATTTTAAAGGCGAACCTTAAGTTTCTAGCCTCATTTGCAAACTCGAAATTCCTGTCTATCGCTCTTCATTGGGACCCATCACCGGGTGGGTGTCAAAGATATTGTCTACCTTACGGTCTTCTTTATACCACCACAACAACTTTGCATGGTCTTTATTTCGAACAAACGTTTTAAGCATGGTATTATAGGAGCATACCACATAACCTTGGCGAGGATTTTCTTTCTAGGACGTTGTTCACCCTCGACGTCACCAGATCATCATCGCTACGATCTTATACCGCGATGCTTTACATACTGGGACATTCATCCAAATTCTCGTATTCATTGCCATGGTAGAGGATGCGGTCATTAGGACATGCATGTATCTTACGGATTTTTAATCCCAATGGGCGGACAACCTTTTTTGCTTAAATGCGTAGTGGTGGGCAATTCATTTGGCTTCGAAGCATCTTCTTTATGAGGTTCAATAAATTCCCAAATTCCTTGTCGGATATACCATTCTTTGCCTTCCACTCAGTAGCAATTCCGATTGTTGTACCCACTTTTTTTGCCCCCTCTTCGGCCGTCGGGTATAGCAACTTCCTATGATCCTCAAGCATGCGCTCGAACTTAACTTTCTTTTTTCACTTTCCAATTCTTGTTGTGCATCACGAATGGCATCGCCAAGAGCATCACCGAGATCATCTTCTACCGCTACCTCTTCTTCATCTCCCCCATTGTAGTATCATCAAAGGCACCATCTTTGAGCAATAATGTCATCAATGTCTAAATCTTCTCCTTCACCTTCTTCCATCATTACCCGCTTTCTCCATGCTTAGTCCAACATATATAGTTTGACATGAAACCCCGACTTAAGCAAATGTGAATGAAGACTCATTGAGCTTGAATATTCCTTTAAATTCTTACATAGGGCACATGGACAAAGACATGAAACCATCCCGCTTATTTGCCTCGGCCACACCTAAGAAATAGTGCAAGCCCTCAATAAAGTCTTGGGAGCGGCGATCGGCATTGTACATCCAATGGCGTGACATAATCAGTATTACACGATAAATTATGAAAACCTTGAACATAATTTAGTATTTTATTACACAACATAAATGACACACACACGCTTGATTAATTAACTAAGCCCGCTACAACGTAAGCAATCCCAACTATCACTAAACAAACTAAAACTACAATGCACTTCAAGAATATAATTATTTCGTGATCGTGACGCAACTAAAACAGATAAATCATTCTTCCGTTGAATATCAATAAGCTTCTCCTGCCGGCTCATCGACTCATCGCCAGCAGCCTCGCTACCTCAAGCGCACCCAAATTCGCACGCATGTAGCATAATCTTCCTCCCAAGACCAACCATCGTATCCATTGCCCTCCCACCTGAAATTAAAGCTAAAAAATATTTAGTCAAAAATATTCAAGAAAAGCAAAAGGTCAATTAGCCATAAATAAAAATGCGCCGAAACTCACATCGCGATCCGGGCACTTGTAGAAAACATGACCCTTGTTGGGTCCCTCGTCTCTTGACTCGGTACTCCATCACAATCTTCCGCTTACACTTGCCGCAGATAATGAGAGGGAGTTCGCCTCAAATCGTTCGAACCGAACGAGAGGCCGAGGATCCGCACCAGCTTGTCATCTACTTTCTATACTTATTTTTGCAAACTAGTGTAAATTTCATATTTTCTAAAATGATATATTTAACCTAAACTAGTACGGATTTCACATGTTTCAATAAATAACCATCCGTACTAGTTGACCTTGCTTACGTGATCATCTCGCGAGCATTTCTCCACCGGACGGCACCGTACTTAGCCAAGGAAGAGCTCCGATTCTACGAGAAAGGGAACACGGTCTTCCACGACCGTTGCCGCTCTCCCTCGTAGAATCAAAGCTCCTCCTAGACGTCCGTTACCGCTCGGCAGAGAACATGCTCGCCGAGATGAACACGGTCCGCAAGTTCAACTAGTACGGATTTTCTACAATTTTCTAACAATTTTCTAAGTTTTTCATTTCATGGAAAAATTAATTCTAAGATCACGTAAGCCACCGGGAACGAGGATGGCGCGTGCTCCAGCGAGGACGAGCGAGCCGTGATTTTGATGAACTAATTTAACTTTTGTTTATCCAAACATATATGCAAATCATCATGTGATTTTGAGCTAAAAATGACATATAAAATCATAATAAAGTCCAACATATAAAGTTACACATGCATCTATATCGTAAAATGAGATAAGCTACTGACAAAACATAAGAGGATTAAGTTTCTTCTTACCTCCAAAATCGAAGAGCAACACCAATGGAGGGGGAGAGAGCAAGAACAACAGCAAGCTGAAGAACAGAGACAGTGAGTTTGAATGCAATGGCTCGGGCTCGGGAAGGAAGAAATGAGCTGAATTATAGGCCAGGATAATTAGTCCCCGTTAGGGGTCCAAACCGGGACTAAAGATTAATCTTTATTCCCGGGGCATCACCCAAACCGGGACTAAAAGCTTTAGTCCCGGCTGGTATTACCAACCGGGACTAAAGGTAGTCCCGGTTGGTAATAACAAACCGGGACTAAAGATCCCTGCCCCGTGGAGAACCGTTGAGCAGGGACCTTTAGTCCCGGTTGGTATTACCAACCGGGACTAAAGGGTCCTTTAGTCCCGGGGGCAAAAAATGCCGAGGCTAATGCTAAATTGGGACATCGTTCTAAAGTCTGTTCTCTAGTAGTGTAGTAGTGTTAGATAAAAAAAATACTCTAATTTGCTGGAGCATATAACGTGTGCAGCTGGTTTACATGCAAAATATTCGCAAAGCATAGCTACTAACCTAAATGCAAAAAACAGTAGAACGTAGAAAGTAAAGAAGAGAAAACATGGTATATTTGTTTTTGACCAGCCTCAACCCTATGATCTGGACTTTGATCTTCACTACTACAGAAAGATCATCAACGTTGGTCGGAACCTCCTATTATTACCACTGGTTTTGGTCGTCAACAGTGAAATGTCAGCAGTGATGGCCATGGTCATTACTGCCGGTTTGCCATTTGATCCGGCTGTGATAATGACATGGTCACCAGCCAGTTCAAAGTTTGATTCGGCATTGATGATCTAGTAATCACTGTCGGTTTACAGCATGATCCATTGGTGATCGGCATTTGATCACCATCGGTTAGAGTTGCACTTCGGCAGTGATGAGCATTTGGTCACCACCGGACAGTGGTGACACTGGTAGAGAACCGAGCTTTATTTCCGGTGGGGAATCCCCTTTAGTCCCGGTTCCCCATCCGGGAGCAAGCATCCGGGACTAAAGGGGGTCCTTTAGTCCCGGGTCAGGAATCGAGACTAAAGGAGGACATTTAGTCCCGGTGGGTAACACCAACCGGGACTAAAGGTGCCTCCCGACATGCCACGATGGTTTAACACCTTTAGTCCCGGTTGGTAATAATGAACCGGGACTAAATGTTTTTTTTTTTTTTTCATTTTTTGTTTTATTTTCAAAATAGGTTTTCGAAGTCGTATTGTACGCTGCTAATTATACATTTATACGCCAGCGTATAGTATGTTTCGTTCAAGCACAATGAACGTATTAAATCACACAATTCAAGCATAGAAATATATATATATATATATATATATATATATATATATATATATATATGCATGCATGCATCATATATATATTTACATGCATGCATGCATATGTGTATTTTACATTATATTATTTCATGTGCATATATTATAAAAGATTGCATTACAGTTTGTTGTGACATAAAAGTTTCCTCTCATCCTCTAGCTTGGCTTCAATGGCGGTGTTGGGTCAAGTAGAACTCGCCCTTGGAATCGATGACTTGCTCATTAAAAAAATCCGGCTATAGACTCTTGAATTGCTTTGATTTGGTCTTGCCAGTATGACCTTTTCCTCCAACCATCGAGTCTACAGGTTTGAATTAAAGGAAAATAAATTAATATATGTACATATATATATATATATATAAAGATATAGTAACACAATCAATAATAATAATTAAATGAATATATAGTGTATTTTTAACGTATTTGAGTCTCTTTGTAGGAGTTCTTTGGGAGAGCACCTTGATAAACTTGCAAACATAGTAACCACGATGAGTTGTTCCCTGTTCTCGCCTCGAGACACCACTTTACGAGAAAAAGATTTGTCATTCAATCTGGTGATCCTGAAAGCTATATGTTTAATTAATAAAGATGATGCGATTCGTGGGACTTACTTTCAAAGGGATTACATTCAATGGCGCTTTGCATTTTCCATGTGTTGCTTCTCAATAAAGGTTTTCCAAACACTTTGCCTAATAAAAAATTTGCCACGTCATCGATATAGTTAATCATCATGTTTGTGTGTATATATAGTTGCTAGAGATCCCAAAATTACCTCTGGATAATATCTATCATATCTTGGTAGTCTTGTTGTGGTTTTCTCATCGAGTCATAGATTATCAAGTGACTTTTCACCAGATCGATGTCCATCAATATCTAGTGATTGCTTGCATGTGTTTATAGGATATAACGCATAACACTCATTAATTAACTAGAATCAACATATGAGCCATTAAGGATGATCGACATGATTAACACTCACTTGAAGTTATAGGAATGAGTATATCCTTCTTGTATGCGTTGGTTCACTAAGAAGTTCATGAGGTTACTCTCGACTCATTCTTCCAATTAGTCTTTGGAGTAATTGGGTCTTTGAATACTATATGGGGATCAACAAAACCAATTTCATTGCAGCCTCCTTTCTCGAAAGCTCACATTGTAAATCTGCATATATATAGTACTTGTTAGGATAATTTATATGCATATACACACATATGATGAGTTTAATAATAGATCGAAAGAATTATTACTTACGGGCAATAGCGACTAATGATAACTTTGTCCGGAGAGGTCGGGTGGCATAGTTGATGAAATTCTCGCAAAGTCAACATACATAACATCATCGCCACGGAACCAATGTTCGCCTCTAATTCTGACACCAACACAGAAGTCTCCACTGGTAGACGCCTGCATATACCACTTGTTTAGCAGGTACATTTGCGTCTCCAGATCGAGATAAGGCTTGAGGGTTGTATAGACTCGCCTAGTACAAATTTTTTCTTCCAAATATCAACCTCCGCACGCACTCTCAATGTTTCCATCACCAAACATCTGGTAAAGGTCGAGACCAGTCTCATCAAGAAATTAACCAAGGTGATCCAAATCGACATCCCGGAGGTATGTTTGCTCGATGCATTAATCCTAAATTGAACCATATTCATTACCAACAACTAGCGGGGATTGATTGGTGCGCTTGTTGTCCGAGTTGGGCAACTCCTTTCCCTGCCCGCTTCTTTTTTCATGCGCCTCAATTGACTTGGTGAGAGTGCGGTCATAGTCCGATAACGTTGATTTGGACGGCTTACGAGATTCCCATTGTTATTCTTGGTAAGAAGTCACCTTTTTCTTAGAATATCTGGAGCTACTGAAAGAAGTACGGTTTCTCCGGGTTTCTCCTTGCTTCTTGATTTATTTTAAGTTTGTCATAGAATCTAGACATGTCGTTTTTATATGCATCAGTTCCTTCTTCCTTCTCTTCAGATATTATTTTAGGAATAGCCCTTGGTTTCACGGTGGCTTTCTTTGCAGGCGGGGACTGGTTCTTCGTTTGAGGGGCTGGCCTCTTGCTAGGCTTCTTGGTAGGCGGGGGTGGGGGAGGCGTTGGAGACCTCCTTGGAGGTGGCAGCTGCGGCGTTGGAGACCTCCTTGGAGATGGTGTGGATGCAGCCTCGTCTTCCAACACAATGTCATCGTACAGAGCACTATGATGATCTGGCGATTGAACAATTGGATTTAGGTTGGGGGAGGATCTGCTACAAAAAAAGGAATGACATATTATTATGAGCAAATTGTTAATTATTTAAGCCAATACAAATTAATGATGTAGTGTTTTCATCCGCACGTACCTATGGTGAGGTAGTTCAGGAGGAGGTGGAGCCGACATCCCTGGAAGGATGATGTAGCGCTTGCGCCATAGAATGAATGTCTTCTCCGCTTCTCCTAGAGTCTTCTCGCCATCACCTCCAGGAATGTCAAGAGGCAAATCACTAAAACCTTTTTCAGCTTTATCTACCGAGATGGTAGCATATCCTTCTCTGATTATATTCCCATGAATCCTTGGTGTCTTGGTTCGGTCGATAGGATTAACAAGACCGATAGCCACCTTGATTGTGGAATTCTCCTTTGGAATGTGTAGCTCACACGTTGTACAAGGTTCAGTGACGTCATCCACAGGGAAGCGCAGTCCTATGTCCCCTTGATTTGGTATCTCCGTGGAAGCGCAATGCTTTTCAACCGAAGCATTGGCTAATGTTGATTCCTCGCTCGATGCCTCGCTTGCTTGCACTCACTTTGCTATTTGCACTTGCCTTCCGATTTCCTCCTGCATTCTCGCTTCAAGGTTTTTTCCCGCTCCTCAGGCTTCACGCACCGCTTCCTCCAACCTCTGGAGCCAGCTGTGCCTCTTCTTCCTTCTTTCTCTCGGCGACTTCAGAGGAAGGTCTCATCTGAGGAATCCATGCTCCCACGAGACACTTCCTTTGCCTCTAGTTCGGCCACCATGTTCAATAGTCCCGATGGCGTATGTCAGCTCATCCTTCTCTCTGTTGGGCCTGAACGCACCACTAGCAGTAGCTCTCTGAGCATAAAACAATCTTTCTGCTGCTTCTTGTAGTCTTGTGCCATAAACGCACTTCCCTGTCTCCTGGTCTAGTGTTCCCCCATGAGCGAAAAACCAATTCTTTGCACGTTCTCCCCACTCGAGTGATTCTGGTCTGATACCCTTGGCAAGAAGGTCTGCTTCCATTTTGTTCCACTTCTTAATGGCAGTCGGGTAGTCACCTGATCCCAAGGTATGGTGGTATGTCTTATGTTGGGCATTACGTTGGTTCTTTATCACCCGACTCACACCCTCTTCTGAAGTCTTGTACTGTACAAACTCACCCCAATAGGGCCTCTGCTTTGAGATCGGGCCTGGGACAGTAAAATCTGGTGCTATGTTCTTCTTCACATATGTCGTGTATAGGTGTTTCTTCCAAGTCTGAAACTGGGTGGCCATCTTCTTCATTGCCCAATCCCTAACTCGCTCCTTCAATTCATCACCATCTATTATATCATCATAACCATCTGTTTGGAGCGTGAAATGTACCAAGACATCTTTCCAAATTAACGCCTTGTCACGATCGGAGACAAAACTGATATGAGGAGCATTGGTCTTCTTCTTCCATTCACGGGTACTAATCGGGAGCCGGTCCCATAAAAGGTAACCACAGTGGTGCACAAATTTCATTTTATTCGCCCCCCCCCGATTCTCCTGTATCCATATTGAACTCCGAGATGATGAAGCGGCCCTCCAATGGCTTTTTGGGACCTCGAACATTTTTACTCTTCGTTGTAGTTGTTGATGTCGATCCAGAGGGCTACAAAACATAAACATTATTTTTAATGTCATGAGCACACATAAGACATATGATAATATATATAGCTAATAATAAAAAATATATACTTGGCCAATATGTTGTTGCTCATTTTGTTCAAGAGCTAAATCATCGACTCCCGTCATCCGCAGCATCCTCTTGCACGTTATTTTTAGCACCATCATCGTCGGCAACTTGAGTGCCGGTGTTGATCAAATTCATCATCAACTCCTCCTCATCCATGTTTCTCGGGTCGGCCATCTAGCTTCAAAAACAAAAAACCAATATATAGTCGTCAAATCTTTGCTTACATGTAAAATCTACTTAACAATATGCATTATTAAATCTTGCCCTCGGTCACGGGACGCAATTACGCCACACTAGGGCTAACTATGTCGATACTAGGGCGAATTAGGGCTATACATAAACGGTCGAGGGCAAATTGCGCTCGGTGACTAGGGCGAAACCACGCTCGGGTGACATCAACAAATAGCGGTTAAGCCCTGGTGTGATTGTTTAGCATTAACGATAACGATAATACGAATGTTGATCAACTAGGCCACGAGAAAGGGCGTGTGACAAGAGTGGCGGTGCTCCACTCCACCGTATATATGTCTGCACACATGGGTGAACGAGGCGCGGCGGTGCTCACGCCAGATACATAGAAACGCATGGGCTTAACGAGGGCGGCGGTGCTCCATGACGATATATATATATGCATATGAATACAAATGACGATATAAACCATGTGAACCATGTAGTCATTCATCATATGAGAAAATTCTATGCTGATAATGTAAGTATAAGTCATTATGAAATGTAAGTATATGTGTCTTATTGCTAATATAACCAGAGAGAATTACTCCCAAGAGGTTCACAACAACATGCCAAAAATGATCGAACGAGGCAATGAACCGGCCCTAAACCCTAGGGCAACGAGGGCGGCGGTGTCTCATACGCCTAAACCCTAGGGCAAATGAGGGCGGCGGTGTTCTCCATATACATAGAAACGCAATAATGATAAACTAACATATATGCAATAATGTACCCCATTGGCTAAAAAGTACCTTATATTGTTTAGTCAAAATTAAATTGTTTTAAGTTTGATCAAATTTATAAAAAAATACTTTGCTATTTATGATATCAAATTAGTATCATTCAGTTTATTATCATGTAATATAATTTCACAGTATAATCTATTTAGTATGATAAGTGATGATATTTTTCTCTATATGAACTTGGTCAAAATTATCATAGTTTTTTTAACTGAAATCATGGAGCATTGCTTCCCAGCACTTTATTAACCATAAACAAAATACAAGAAAGTTAGCGAAGTGCTAACTATTTCGACCAAACCTATAAGATCTTTCTTTTTATGATGGACATCACTGTTTTTTATGTTCATTGAAGTGAAATCTTCAATGATCAACTGCAGTCTGATCAAATGTGTTTGATCGGCGTGCGGATCCGAGATCGAGCAAGCTAGCACAGCGTGCTCCTCATCATGATCGATCTGTTGGTCACGGTGTAGCCTGGAGATGGAACGGAGCAAGCAGCTAGCGTACCTTGGGAATCGGCGAAGAACGTACGGTACCGGTGTGGCCGCGCGTCTGGCGGGGGCGGCCGGGCAGCAGTGGCGCCGCGAGGTCATCGGCGCGCGGGGTGGCGTGGGGACCGCGGACACGCGCGAGGCGGTGGCGGCGACCGACGTCGGGCGGGGTGGCGGCGGCGTCCTCGGTGTGGCGGGCCGAGTGGCGTGGGCGCAGGGGAGAGGAATCGACGAAGAACGCAAGGAAGAAGATGGCAGTGTTATATATATGCCGCGCCTTTTTACTCCCGGTGCCATCCCCCACCGGGAGTAAGGTCTTACTCGGTGCGTGTTACCAACCGGGAGTAGATACTCTACTTACTCCCGGTTGGTAACACGCACCGAGAGTAAGGTTTATTTTACTCCCGGTTGGTAACACACACCGGGAGTAAAGGGAGTTTGAGAACCCTGAAGCAGCAGACCCACCTTTACTCCCGGGTGGGCTTCTCACCCGGGAGTAAAGGTGGCCTGTAGTTTCGTTTCCCGCCTGTTTTAAGCAATAGTCTTGTTAAATACAATAGAAATGCAATAGTTTTTGTTAAATACATAGTAAATTAAATAAAAGGCATAAAATTATTTTGTTAAAAATATGAATTTTCTTTTTGTTTATTGCACATAGGAAAAATCTATAACCTAACTTTTTTTATTTTTTATTAGAATTATAAAACATAATGTAACTAATATTTATTATTTCGTTAATGCAAAAATGTAGTGTTTAATTAAAATTATTAAAACTATTGGTTTTGGACAGAAATTTGTTTTCACATCATTTTAACGTTAATATTTTAATTTTTCATCACTCAAGATCCTAATTTACCTTTTGAGAGAGAAATCCCACCAAATCAAACATTGATTTAATTTGAAACATGACATAATAAACATCCGAATTCACAATTATTACATAATATCTCAAACACACACTATATTAAATCACTATATCATCAAGTGGGCACAAAGAAGTGAACTTCTTCTTTACGTATGTCCCTTGGTTATGATCGCTTCAGTAACCATGGAGTGTCCTCATCATTTACCAAGATGCTAGGGTCTTTGTTCACTTTGAAGGGCGAAATTCGGTCATCCTTTTCATATTCTTCCGACATGTCCGACTTGTCCTCAATTCCCATGATGACTCTTTTCCCCAGAAAGAACTATGTGGCGCTTTGGCTCTTTGGTTGAGTCATTATCGTTTTTCCCTCTTTTTGGTTTGGTAGACATATCATTGACATAGAACACCGATTCACATCCTTGGCAAGGACAAATGGTTCGCCTTTGTACCCAATATTACTAAGGTCTCTGTTGTCATTCCATACTCGTTGTTCATCGTTACCCCGCCTCCGGTCACCTTGACCCATTGGCACTTGAACAATGGGATCTTCAAAGTAGGTGCATATTCTAGTTCCCATATTTCATCTATGCGTCCATAATATGTCCGCTTATTCCCATTCGGATTCATGGCATCTATCTGGCGGACACCACTGCTTTTGGTTGGTACTCCTTTTATCTTGGGCTCTTGTGTAAAATATGTTCCCATTTATCTCGTACTTTTGTATGTGACGATATGCCATGATGGTTGCATAGCTAATAAATACAGCTTGCTCATGGATGCTCTCATCACCTTGACATTTTTTTTCGCAACCAACCGCCGAAAGTTTCCATGTGCTTATGCGTAATCCAAGCTTTAGTCTTCCCGAAACTCGGATCGTAAGAGATCCTTATGTGTCTCAATATACGGATCTACCAAAGAGGAGTTCTCAGAGAACTGTAGTGCGCTTTATTGAAATAATCATCATCCGTACCAATATATGTTTTCTCCCTAGTGTCGCCTTTCCGCTTAGTCTCCCCTCATGTCTCGATTTAGGAACACCAATCGAGTCAAGGTCGGGAATAAAGTCAACACGTAACTCAATGACCTCTTCTGCTCCATAGCCCTTGGCGATGCTTCCTTCAGGCGAAACACGGTTGTGAACATATTTCTTCAGACTCCCATGAATCTCTCTAAGGGGAACATGTTGTGTAGGAACACAGACCGAGAGTGAAAATCTCCTTGACTAGGTGAACTAGGAGGTGTGTCATAATATCAAAGAAGGAAGGAGGAACACCAACTCAAAGTCGATTTAGATATTGAACCACATCATTCTATAGTTTAGCTAGATCAGTTGGATCAATTGCCTTATGAGAAATTGCATTGAGGAATGCACATAGCTTCACGGTGGCTAGACGTACATTTGGAGGTAGAATTCCTCTTAATGCAATCGGAAGTAATTATGTCATTAGAACGTGATATCATGCGACTTTAAGTTACCGAATTTCTTCTCGGCACATTTATAATACCCTTTATATTCGAGGAGAATCCAGATGGTACCTTGATGTTGTTTAAGCATTCAAACATGATTTTCTTCTCCTCTTTGCTTAGAGTGTAGCTAGCGGGATGTAAGTAATGGCGCCCATCATCCGCCTTCTCTGGATGCAGTTGTCTCTTTCTCTCAAACAACGAGGTCCCGTCGTGCTTCAAATGTGTCCTTAGGCTTTCCAAACACACCCATAAAGCCTAGCAGTTCACACAAAGATTCTTCGTCGTGCATCACGTCGATCGAGCTACGGACCTCCGTGACTTGCCAATAGGGTAGGTCCCAAAATATGGACTTCTTCTTCCACATGGGTGCGTGACTGTTAGCGCCTTTCGAATAGGTTGGCTTCCATGTCCTTTTCCAAAGACGACTTTCACATCATTGACCATATCGAGTACATCCTCACCGGTTCGGTTGTGAGGCTTGGTCGTGGTCCGCCTTCCCTTTAAAATGCTTGCCTTTTTCTTTCTTACGGGTGATTTGCGGGAAGAAATCGACGATGGCCAAGGTACACGACCTTTCGACATTTTTTCAAGAATACACCTCTAATATCACCGAAGCAAAGTGTGCATGCATTATATCCCTTGTTTGACTGTCCTGAAAGATTACTTAGAGCAGGCCAATCATTGATTGTTATGAACAACAATGCTCGCAGATTAAAGTGTTCCTGTTTGTACTCATCCCACACACATACACCTTCTTTATTCCACAAAATGAGAAGTTCGTCAATAAGTGGTCTCGTGTACACATCGATGTCATTGCCAAAGTTGCTTCGGCCTTGGATGAGCACAGCATCATAATGAACTTCCGCTTCATGCATAACCAAGGAGGAATGTTGTAGATACTTAGAGTAACAGGCCAAGTACTATGACTACTGCTCGCTTCTCCAAAAGGATTGATACCATCTGTATTTAAAGCAAACCTTAAGTTTCTTGCGCCATTTGCAAACTCCGAATTCTCTCGTCGATTGCTCTCCACCGGGACCCATCGCCAGGTGTCTCAACATATTGTCTACCTTACGGTCTTCTTTGTGCCATCGTAACAATTTTGCATGTTCTTTGTTTCGAACAGACGCTTTCAAGCGTGGTATTATAGGAGCATACCACGTAACCTTGGCGAGGATTTTCTTACGCGGACGTTCGCCTCAACATCACCGTGGTCATCTCACCGATCTTATATCATGACGCATGGCATACCGGGCATGCATCCAATTTCTCATACTCTTTGCCACTTGCAGACAGATGCGCTCATTAGGACATGCATGTATCTTCTCTATTTCTAGCCCCATAGGATAGACAACTTGTTTTGATTCATAGGTAGTGGCGGGCAATTCATTGTACTTCAAAGCATCTTCTTTTGGATTTTAGTAACTCTCCAAATCCCTTGTCGATACACCATTCTTTGCCTTCCATTGCAAAGCAATTCTAGTGTGGTTCCCAATTTTTCTCGCCTCGCATCACAAGTTGGGTACAACAATTTCTTGTGATCTTCTAGCATCCGCTCGAACTTGATCTTCTCCTTTTCACTTTCACATTCTCTTTGTGCGTCACGAAATGACCCGAGAAAGATCATCACCGGCTCATCTTCTGCGGCTACCTCTTCTTCACTTCTCCCATTGCAAAGATCATTGAAGCACGCACCATCGTGAATAATATCATTGTCGTCCCATTGTTCTTCTTCACCTTCTTCCATTACAACACCGGTTTCTCCGTGCTTTGTCCAACAAATATAGTTTGGCATGAAACCCGACTTGAACAAGTGTGAATGAAGAGTCCTTGAGCAAGGATATTCCACCGTATTCTTACATATGGCACATGGACAACACATGAAACCGTCACGTTTGTTTGCCTCGGCCGACGTAATAAAGAATGCACGCCGTCAATGAACTCTTGGGAGCGGCGATCAAGATTATACATCCAATGACGGCTCATCTGCATTACATGACATAAATATCATATTAAAACCTAGATCATAATTAATTATTTATACAACATGCGTGCCACCACAAAAAGATACAAATTTATGAAAGAATCGCTACAATGTAGACAATCCCAACTACCACTAAAAGAACTAAAGCTAAAATACATTTCAGAGCATAAGGATTTCATGACCAATCTCAACTAAAATGACAGATCCCCGATTGTGCAACATCTTTGGGCTTCTTCTACCGGATCACCGCCTCATTAGTCAGTCAGATTCATTTTTTGTGCAAGATATTTTTGCACGAGTTCAACATACTCTTCCTCCCAAAGAGAAGCCTAAACATCGTCCACTTTGCCATCCCAATCAAATTAAAATAAAAAATTAGAACTTTAATCACAACCATCATGAAAATAGGTATAAACTAACCATAATCATTAAATACGATAAAATAACTCACATTGCGATCCGGACACTTGTAGAAGATACGATCCTTGTTGGGACCCTCCTTCTTCACTCGGTACTCCATCACAATCTTCGCCTCATCACGACACTTGCCGCATGGAATGAGAGGGAGGCCCGGCCTAAGTCGCTTTGGAAACCCATGAGAGGCCGAGACCCTAAGCAAATGCCATCTACTCTCTATACTCATTTTTTAATACACTATAAATTTCTCCTTTTATAAACAAATAAAATTAAGAAACTATAAAATTATCTAGATCTCTAAACAATGATATTTTTAATGGTCATTGTGTTCTCGCTTTTTATCATGCGGTAAGTAATTCACATGATATTTCCATAATTAATGTAAGAATGGGAGTGTACACACATAATGCATCTCTGCGACGATATCGGGACGTGTGAATAAATAACCATCCGTACTAATTGACCTTGCTTACGTGATCATCTCGTGAGCATTTCTCCACCGGATGGCACCGTGATTTGGCCATTACGGAAGAGCTCCAATTCTACGAGGAAGGAACACGGTCTTCCACGACCATCGCTGCCGCTCTCCCTCGTAGAATCAAAGCTCCTCCTTGACGTCCGTTATCACTTCGGCAGAGAACGTGTTTCGCCGAGATGAACACGGTCCGCAAGTTCAACTAGCTACTTTAACCTTATTTCATGTAAATATGCAAGCTTGAAGTGATTTTGAGCTCAAATTGCTTACAAATGAAAAAAACCACAATAAAGAACCATATATATATATAGTGAACAAAATGAGATAAGACAATGGTGAAAAATGAGAGTATGAGATTGGTAACCTTTACAATCAAGAATCGATGGAGGAATCAAGAAATCGACGGAGGAATCGAATAATGGATGGAGGAACAATGGAGGGAGGGAGGAAGCAAGAACACTAGTGCAAAGAGCTTCAAAATGTGCCGAGCTCGGGCTCTGGGAGGAAGAAGGAGACGACCGGGATATAAAGGGGACCTTTAGTCCCGGCTGGTGGCTCGAACCGGGACTAAAAGTAACTTTCCAACCTCGGGCGCAGCCACGGCCCGGAGTAGAGACCTTTACTCCCGGTTGGAGCCACCAACGGGAGTAAAGATATTTTAGTCCTCGGTTGGTGGCTCCAACCGACTAAAGGTCCCCGCCTACCTGCCCCGGGCGCGATGAGCCGTTAGGGCGGGGATTTTAGTCCCGCTGGAGACACCAACCGGGACTAAAGGTATTTCTAGTCCCGGGCGCAAAAAATTCCGGGACTAGAGCCCATTTTGACCGAGGATCAAAGGTCTGTTCTTTACTAGTGTGAAATCCGACGGTGATGAGCAATTGATCAACGTCGGGTCATGCATTAACCCGACGGTGATGACTACTAGTTCACTGCCAGTAAATAGTTTGATCCGGCGTTGATGACCATTTCTTCTCCACCGATACGTTCTTGCATCCAGCGATGATGTTGTGTTTCACAATATTTATTGAGATAATGCTTAATAGCATATTGAACAAATCATACAGATATAATCATCAAATCTATAAGTCCTGCCGGGGCAGAAGTTTAAGTTTTACAAGACCAATCCACGCTAACACATAATGTGAGGAAACACATGACCTCTATGAGCAGATGTACTACCCATGATGCCGGCAGTGCTCTCTCTATACGGACTTACATAATGAAACGGGGTAGCTGTGCTTCATGAGATAACTCCTTGGTGACTTGCAACACAAATTTGAATAATAATTAGTTCTAAACTGAACTGAAGCATGTGAATAAAAGTGACATGCTCATGTTCAAGTACCTCAGTGAATATTGGTCATAGACAAGGACTAGCTAGGTGTGATTCCCCTGTGCACCATCATGAAGAGTGAATATAATTAGATCTAAACTGAATTTAAGGACGTGAATTAAAGTCTTGCAAAATGTTGGTCAAAGCCAAGGACGATTTATGGTTCCCCTTGTTTACATGCTGACCTGTGATAAGAGGGGAAGCCATTATTACATCAGGCCATGACGAAAGGTGTGTTTGTGCCTGCAGATTTCTCTCTGCTGCCACTACTACAAAAATGATTTGTAGCAACGTCTTCCTTTCTTTGTAGGGGCGGCTCTATATTGAGCCGTCCCTACAAATGGTTGCCAAATGAGCCGCCCTTACAAATGGATTTGTAGGGGCGGCCGGTGTTATCAGCCGCCCCTACAAATGGCCCGATTTATAGGAGCGGCTCTATATCCAGCAGGCTCTACAAATCGGATTTGTAGGGGCGGCTCAATATTGAAGTGCCTCTATAAATAGACGCCGAGTATTAAAAATTAAGCACTAAAATTCAAATTTTGTAAACGACCTCGGATGGAGAAACAACCAAAATAAAAGTTGTAGATCTCGAAAAGTTATGAAACTTTGTAGTTGACAACTTTTTGATTTGAAATCATCTTGTCAAGGAAAACTACATTTGAATTTCTAAAAATTTAAAATTTGAATTTTTTAAACGACCTCGGATGGACAAAGAGTAAAAATGAAAGTTGTAGATCTTGAAAAGTTATGAAACTTTGTAGTTGATAACTTTCTCATTTGAAATCATCTTGTCATGGAAAACTACGTTCGAATTTCTTAAATTTGAAATTCAAATTTTATAAGTGACCTCGGATGGAGAAACTACCAAAATGAAAGTTGTAGATCTCGAAAAGTTATAAAACTTTATAGTTGATAACTTTTTCATTTGAATTAGTTTAGGGCCTTAAATAATCAATTTATGCTCAATTTTGTATAATATGTGGGAACCAAAATAAAATATAGACATAAGTGATCGTGAGGTGCAGTGGTAGAGGAGTTTACGCACGAGCGAGAGGTCGCGGTTCGAAACCCGACCGATGCAAAGTGTGCAAAAATCGTGAAAAAATGCTGCAACGGTAGAGTGAGGGTGTGTGTGGCTGCCGGTGGGGATCTCCTCGGATTAAAAAAAAATTGCTATTTTTTTGCCTATTTTTTTGTGATTTCTGGAAATTGATTTGTAGGGGCGGCTCAATATCCAGCCGCCCCTACAAATCGATTTGTAGATGCGGCTGATAACACCAGCCGCCCCTACAAATCGATTTATAGGAACGGTCTGAGAACTGCCCCTACAAATCAGTGATTTATAGCCACCTCTTCATAGGGGCGGGGGGTTGGCAAGGGTTATCAGCCGCCACTAAAAAAACGTTTTCTAGGTAGTGTGCTGCTCTGAAATTGCGCACGCCAAAACAGAAGAACGGCAAGCGATCGATCACCGTCACGAGGACGCACCGGCCGGTATGCATTCATGATTCCAACGGGTCGTTATTAGTAGTTTCCAAAATCCTGTGGACATGTACGTGGTTCTAGCAGCACAGCACCGCGAACCGTCGTGGTTCTTCATCAGAGCTAACTGCGTGGAAGCAACAAGTTTGACAGCAGTCTCTCTTGAAGTACACGTCGTCCAGTCATAAGCAAAATTTATTTCTGCTGTCTACAACACGTGACTGAAGGAGAAATGCATGCAATCGTCAATCGACAAGCAGAAGAGTAGTCTTCAGTAATCCCGGATCGTACGTGCAGCTGATATAAGATGGGTGCTGCTGATATTGACCGACGAAACTCAAATATGATCTCGCCAAGCCAGTGAGAATTTTGCTGGACGACCGACGACCCTGCTGGATGCATGGTTAAGTCCAGTCTATGTTGTTGGTTAATGGTTAGTCAGTACTCAATCCATCCCAAATTATAAGACGTTTGACTTTTTTGACACTAAGTTTGACCACTCGTCTTATTCAAAAATTTGTGCAAAATATCACTTCTTTTGTTGTGGCTAGGTTTATTAATAAAAATTCTTCAACAATGACTTAAATTTGACTATGTTTGTATAAATTTTTTAAATAAGATGAGTGGTCAAACTTGGGGTAAAAAAATCAAACGTCTTATAATTTGGGACGGATGGAGTAGACAGGAAGACGTTGGTTAACTTCTGAGCACGCACTGCGTACGTCGTCTCACCGAGACACCGACGTTGGGTAGGGAACCAGCGGCGGTGAGAAAGGGTTTGGCTAGGCTATAGCAGACTACTGGATGTCGAACAAGATACTGACTGACCTAGCTCCAAGTTCGTCAGCTTTGGACCCTCTCGTAGTCTCATCCATGCATTGATGCATGCATGCGTGTACCACACGTTGTCAACACAAATTGCACCTGATCATCAGTTCTAGCTACCTCCTTCTGGTGTAGATCCCGCTACATTTTTCAAGTTTCAGTAAATCATCTACTAACGAACCTTGATGCAAAAAAGTACTCTAATTCGCTGGGGCGCTCCACTGGTTTATAGACAAGCTAGTAAAACATAGAGCTTATAATCTAGATATGATAAAAACATAGAAAATAATAAAAACAGTAATGCTGGTGATAGGGCGTACGTCCGTCTGGACGGACCCCGCCCGCTCGCGGAACGGATCCTTGACCGCGCCGCCCCCACTCACACCATGCGCCTGCGCTGCGCGTCCCTGTCCGGACTCGCGCCTCTTGTTGCGGCCGTGCTCCATCCGCCTGCCGCGCCCCTATCGAGGTTCGTGCCGCCGATGAGCTCCACACCGGTGACTTCCGCACCACTCTGTAACATCGAGCTGCACGCCTGTGTCGACCAGCCTCCCTTTTAATTTTGTCCAAGCAGCAAGTAGATGTTGAGCTTGAAAGCGCATGTTACAAGCGTCTCTTTCAAGTGTTTCAGTTATTTCAGAAGTATGCTGCAAGTGTTTCATATGGATGTTGCAAAAGTAGATCGAGATGTGTGTTGATATTTGTTAACCCAAACAGACAAATCCGCAAACGCACGGATACCGTTGTAGCTTTCACCCAAGAGTATTCCAGGGTATCGTATTTATCCTCAGGCAAGCAATGGTTAAAGAACTTGATAGTTGACCATCATGTATCCACTAACTAGTATACCGACCAAACTAATGTAGGGATAAATGATAACATATGAGTTTTGTATAAGTGACACACAGGAGAACTCTATGATAAGATAAAAGAGCAGACAGGCTAAGCTGGGATGACAATAGGAGAGCTACAGGTTCCTATGCACTTCTCTATTATTGTGGTTCTATTCTAGAGCAGACCAAAGGGATTAACTAAGCAAAGATCAAACATAGCGATCACACCTTAACACTTTGGAGCAGCAGTACCTTTCCGATCCTCGAAAAGTCTAGGAAGGGGTGATCAGGGGAAGGCTGCCAAAAGCTCTACGAAAACACCAACCCAAACGTGATGGATTACAAAGGCTTGGTCGGAGCTATCACTGTCGGGGCTACCACAATTATCCGTGGGGTTGGGCGTAAACTCAGGTAATCTATAGTCTAGACACCACGTCTATGGTATCGATTACTACTCTAACCACATATGACAACTAGAGCACTTGGTCGAGCGGAGATCCCATGCCAAGGTGTAAACCACTATACTAACCGTACATAGCTAAACCACTAAGGCATAAACTAGATAACCATGAAGGACATTTCAGTAACTAGAGAAGATAAATATAAAGTACTTGAGTCTTATAAAGGACGGATACAAGATTATACCGGAACTCCGAGGACTTCTCTAAAACTCAAGCATCTCTCCCTAACTCCCAACTAATCCTATACTATTTTTACATCTTGGCAAAGAGAGTGAGGAGAGCCTTGTGGTGTGTGTGAATGAAGGGGGGACTCCCTCTATTTATAGTAGTTCTATGGTCGGTTCTAGAGAATATTCCATAGGATCCCACATGCAACCGATGTGGGGGAGGCACCAGCAGGCGACATGTGGTGTCGAGAGGCGGTCGGTGCGGCCGCACTCAGGTGGAGCCTGCATGCAACCGCCTTCCGCATGGTGATTCTCCACTAGACCTGGGTTGCGTCTTTGGGTGTTTGGCCCAATTTTGGTCAGGTAGGATTTGTGTTGACAAAAGATGCTCGGCAGTCCTCCGAGGGGTATCCCACGAAGGTAGATTGATCGGTGGAGGTGCGCGTAATCAGGAACCAGATGGTGACACAAGGCGTAGAGACAATGATTTAGACAGGTTCGGACCGTCTGATCGACGTAATACCCTACGTCCTGTGTCTTTGGTGTTTTGTATTGAATATGAGATCTATGGAGATACCTTGTGCTAGGCCTAGGATTTGTATGGGGATGTCGACTAGGGGACTCCTGCCACTCCTTATATACTTTGGAGGGGTAGGGTTACAAGGAAAGTATCCTATTTGGTACTATATAATATTTTGCGGTGCACGTCGACCAGTGCCGTGCACGCCTTGATCTTGTGGGCTCGGCCACCTCTGATGGTGCGGCCCATGTCTTGTCTTATAGATACCGGGGGTCATATCCCACATAGCTCATCCCCGAGCACCTTGTATCCGTTGTGCAACGCCGTCTTGAGCTTGTCCGAGCAGGTGCGAACAAAGCCGAGCAGTCAGACTCATGGTCCGACCACCATGATGAGTTGCCGAGCAGTTATGAACCATCGCCGAGCAGTTGTGAACCATCGCCGAGCAGTGTGAACCATCGCTGAGCAATGTTTCCCAAGTAAGGCTTTCCATAAGGATGTAAGGAGCTCAAGTTCAAAATCTGAAAATTCTAAAAATTCTTCCACTTAGGAGAAGTGTAGCCACTTAGACTCCATCAATTAGGAGGGTAAATCAAGAAATAAGCGCTACATTCACCGCCAGGTGAAGTGTAGCCACTTAGTCTCCGAGCCTGCTGGAAGATGAAGAATGAATCTTGTAACAGGGTCAAAGAAAAGAAGTCTAAAAGCTTACCGACGTCATCTGACATGCGCGTATCAAGACCCTAGATGTGCTGCCTAAGATCAGCACCCCGATCCGAACAACATGGAGCAGCTTGATAGCACACCGATAAGACGTAGCAAAAATTCGATCACCGAGGAGTCAACAACGTAGCTAGCGATGTCCGAGCACCGAGGACTCCCCGGCGTAGCTGGCGATGTCCGAGCACCGATGAGTCACTACTGGAAACTCGAATATTTTTGTGGGTGACGAATTTTTCTGTGCGTTTTTCTCGGTACGCACAGAAAAATTACGATTATTCTGTCGGTTTCAAAATATCCCGACAGAAAAATATGAAAACCCACAGAATAATTGTATGATTTTTCTATGCGTGACAATACACACACGGAAAAATAAGCACTCACAGAAAAATACAATTTATTCTGTCGGTTCTTTAAAAACGCACAGAAAAAATATATGCACGCACAGATAAAAAAACAAAGAAAGTCCCGTCTTCCTCTGCAACCCGAACCCCAGTGCCCCCTCCCCCTCCCTTCTTCTTCCTCCACACCCGAACCCCAGCGCCCCTCCCCCTCCTTTCTTCCTCCACACCCCGAACCCCAGGCCCTCCCTTCTTCCCTGGCACCCGGCCCTCAGCGCCCCTCCCCTCCCTACCGCCGCCCCTCCCCTTCTTCCCTGGCGCCACCCCTCCCCAGCCTTCTTCTTCCCCGGTGCCGCCCCTCCCTCTCCCGGATCCGGCCCTCCCTCTCCCGGATCCGGCCGGTGGAGGCCGGTTCTAGGCTCTGGTGGTGGCGGGCGGCGTGCGGCATGGCGGCGGGCTTCGTGGTGCTGGCGGTGGTCCCCGGTGCCACCCCTCCCCGGCCTTCTTCCCCGGCGCCG
Organism: Miscanthus lutarioriparius; assembly: GCA_904845875.1. Classification (NCBI taxonomy): domain Eukaryota; kingdom Viridiplantae; phylum Streptophyta; class Magnoliopsida; order Poales; family Poaceae; genus Miscanthus; species Miscanthus lutarioriparius. The sequence continues at coordinate 43,157,929 of CAJGYO010000015.1, forward strand.
CCCCTCTCTCCCGGATCCGGCCCTCCCTCTCCCGGATCCGGCCGGTGGAGGCCGGTGGTGGGCCGGATCTAGGCTCTAGTGGTGGCGGGCGACGTGCGACGTGGCGGCGGGCTTCGTGGTGCTGGCGTGGTGGTGGTGGTCCCCGGCGCCGCCCCTCCCCAGCCTTCTTCCCCGTCGCCGTCCCTCCCCGGCCTTCTTCCCCGGTGCCGTCCCTCCCTCTCCCGAATTCGGATCTGTGCAGATGAACTACATCGCTCTTCAAGAAAAGCTGCAAAGCACTATATTGGTAACAGAGCTGTAATCTAACAAGGGAATTTGGATTAAACTGCATATCTGTTGATTTGCTTATTATTCTTGCTTTTTTTTTGCTTTGGCCATGTGAAGTTATTCACTTAAATGAGAGTTCTGATCTGAAAACTGTACAAACAATTAACTCTGAAGGATGCCATTACTGTGCCTATATGGATAATAACCTTTTAAGTATGCCATTTTTGTATTTTTATTCTTATTGTCTATGGTTCACCGTAGGATTATGTATAATGGCTAACCACATCTTGGTTCTGTATACCTTTTGAATTCCCGAACACTCTACTTGCACTTGATATGCATTAGTGCATATGCACTACAAAAAGTATGCATACTAATTCAAGAAAAGTGTGCATGCTAATTGCCATTTATAATTTATATATGGTTTGGATACACAGTCAAGCTTGAACTCATCAGATATTTTAGAAACTGCATATGTTAGGTCAAAGCAGCTAAAATTGAGTCTGTAGAAAATAATTTCAATTTAATACATCCTACAAGCAAAGCTAGGTGAGAGAATCTTCGAAATATGTTCTGGAGGCTGCAACCCTCTTTCATTTGAATCATTAATCTATTGTACTATAGTTCTTCAATAGACTTGAATATATTTTTTATGTCCTACTCCTAACATGGATGCATCACTATGTTGACTAGTATAATCTCAATATTTGTGCCCTCAGTTTGGTTACTCCTTTTAGGGTGTGCTTGTGTTATGAGGCTCTATGCTTGGAGTCTAATCGGCAGGATTTTTACTGTTACAGATTCAAATAGATTTTCAAACTAGCAACATCCAAAATTAGAACTAAGTGTCTTATTAGAGCCACCACCACAATACCAAACAGAGCCCTAATCAGCAACTTGGATGCTATACCCTACATTCTCATGTAGAGTGGATGATTTATTACATTTTTCCCTGCAAAGAGGCTTACTGCATTTGTTCAAAGGTTTATATTACTAATTGAGCGTTGTTGCTTTGTTGCTCACAGAATTCTGGAAGCAAGTTCCTCCAAATGAACCATATCGTGTCATACTTGGTGATGTCAGGGATAAATTGTACAACAAACGTGAACGTTCTCGTCACCTATTGTCATCTGGAATTTCTGAGATTCTAGAGGAGGCAACTTTTACTAACGTTGAACAGGTTTGCTCTTTTTTCTGTGATATACATATTAGTGACTACAGCCATCATACTTATAGTAATCTAATTACCACCTTCTATGTTGCAGTTTCGTGCCGCGCTGCTATCCCCTTCCCTAACTATGCCTTGTGACTTTTTTTTGTTTTGTACTACTCTTGAGTGGCTGTGATGAATCAAGTTTCCATTAGAGAACTTCTGCACTTTAGCACCTTATGAGCTAGTACTTGGGATATTTTGTTCTGTTTGCTGCTTAACTAGGATGGCTTGTACCAGTACAAGCAACCAGTTCTGTGGCCAGTTCAATTCCCATTAGAGAGAGAGAATTAAATTAAGTTCCAGGTGAAATTAAGTTGCAGTTGTCATGCTGATAATGGGTAAATCTAAGCCATTTCTCGAGTTCTTTTGCTCTTGTTCTTTTGCTCCAGGTGAAATATATGTAGTTCTTGTGCTTTTGACATACTGCTCTCTAATGGATCTGGAATGACCAATAGTTTCTTTTCTATTAGCTCAGTTCAATAGAGCTCTGTGATTTTTGCATTGCTATTTGTAAAAGAACATGACTTTTTTTGCATGCAAATCATATATTTGTTGCCTTGGACTGTGAAACTTAGGTAATATTTTCAAATGTGAAATTTCTGGAGATGGTCACTGTCTTGTGATATTTCTTCTATGAAATTTTGGTAACTATATACTTTCAAATGTGAAATTTCTGGAGATAGTCACTGCCTGTGTGGCATTTCTTCTATGAAATTTTGGTAATTATATACTTTAAAATGTGAAATTTCTAGAGATGGTCAATGCATGCCTGTCATTTCTTTTGCACTTGTAGATTTGTAAGTTCTTCCTGTCTCTTGCAGTTGTACTGCTTTGTGAAGGCTAGAAGTAATTTTGTTTGCTTGACTGGATCCTGCATTAGACTTGGCATTTGGTCTTCCAATTCCATCTCCAGCATTCCAAGCATTGCCTGATGGTGGCATCACATTGTTATAGGAGGAATCATGATCAGCATTTGTCTTCTTCCGTTTGTAAGTGATTGGCTGCTCCTCCCATTGGCAGTTATCATCTGCCTTCTTTTTGCCCATTCCAGTTGCTGGTATGCTCCCAATTGCCATGGCCATCATCAGACTTCTCCTAGGCACCATCACCTCTATCTCCTTTTCTTTTGTCCCATGTATTTTCTGATTTGCCCCATGGGTCATTTTTATTTGATGCCTCCCCAATCAGTGGAATATTTTGTGAGTTTTCATTTCCATTTAGGTGCAAATCAAATTGGCTTGTGACCTGAGATGAAAGGTACTGAGCAATCCCCACTATGCTCAATAAAAAGGCAAACTTCTTACAATACTAGTGTTTTTTTGTTGACTAAAATTTGTCTTTGCTTAACAGTTAGAGATGGAGTGAAAGGTGAAGCAGTTTCTTTCTCCTTCCCCGCTGCCTCCCCTGACCTTGAGAGCCTCACGCGAGGACGCGACCATGACGCCTCCTTCCACGGAATCGATCCTAGCGGCGGCGGCCCTCAGCCCCCAACACCACGATGCCCCTACGGCCTGCGCCCTCACGCTGCCAACGCCGCCCAATGCCTAGTCCGCCGTGCTGTGGTGCCGCCACTAGCTGGAGGTGGTGGGAGCCCTTCTGCTTTGGTGCCTGGTTCCTCCTCTCCTCAGACCTTCGTTGTAGTATTCATGTTGAACATGTAGATGACCAGATATCATATCTGTATATATGATATATGTGCTGATAGATCAGCCTGATTCTATTTTTGACATAAGTGTTGACTCCATTCACGATGAACTACTGATTTGTGTATTATTTGAATGAAACATTGTTGGTCATGCACAGAAATTACTATATGGAAAATATATATTTTAATATGCTGTTGCTACTGTTTTAAAATAATTTTTTTGAGTGTTTAACTCTTTTTTCCAATGAGGCTGGCTACACAGAAATATTATTTTTAATCTGGGCAAAATGAATTTTTCTGTGAGTTCACCTACACCGACAGAAAAAAAAACATTTGTTTTTCTGTGCGTTTATTTCTTATTTCTGTGTGGATTAACACACAGAAAAATTAGTTTTAATCTGGGCGAACATAATTTTTCTTTGCGTGTGAGACCCACAGAAAAATTGTTTCTGACGGTGAACCCATAGAAAAATTCGATTTTTCTGTCATTCTATTTCTGTGTGTTATTTTCTGACGGTACACCGTCAAAAAAATATTTTTTCGTGGGTATTCGAATTTTTTCGTGGGTTTTTGCACACACAAAAATATTCAAGTTTACATTAGTGAGTCCCCTGCGTAGCTGGCGATGTCCGAGCACCGAGGAGTCCCTGACGTAGCTAGCGATGAAGCATGAGCAATGAACAGTCCGGTCAACTGGTCGGTGGCGAAGTGAGCATTGAGTAGAAGCGATCGACAAATAGTTCGATCAACTGGTCGACGACGAAGTCCATGAACCTAGCGGTTTGACCAGTTGATCGGTGGAGAAGTCCGAGCACCAGGTGGTCCGATCACCTGGACGATGATCCTGCAATACAAATATGTAGAACGGGTAGTACATGATGTAAAATATATGAACTCTAGAGAAAAATCAGCAATGGTGATGAAATAGCGTATGCCGCTCGGCGATTAGTTGGTGTGAACACTTAGTGTTATTATGAAGATGTATTTATATTTCATATAAACCGGCCGACCAGTTAGTGTGTAGCTGAGTCTCCAGCCCTAGCTAGCCCGTTAACCATAACGCGGAGTGCGGAGCGCATGTGCGTGTAGGAAGAACAAAGCATTGCTAAGGAGCCACTGCTGACCACCCATAACGTAGAGGGCAGAAGCTTGTGCACGTGTAGGGAGGAGCCGAAGACAGGTCCGTCTCTAGGGACATCCAAGCGTCAACATGATTGTTCGGGGATTTGCCTTAGACTTAGTTGTATGTCATCTTTAAGATGGTATACATGAAAGAAAATCATTTGGAGAGTAAACGTGGAGAAAGCAGCTCGGAGAAACATTACAGTGATATACGAAGATTAGAGAATATTTAGAATAATATTAAAGCATGACTTAGCTTTAGACAGAATGTCTGGTCGGTGGCATATGGCGTTATCTGGTCGGCGATGCGGGTAGCTCGCGTAGCGACTCGCCTGATGGCTGGAACGAAGTTGATCTCGTGTTGGAGTAGGATGGACGTAGTCGAAGCTTGGTGGTGTCAATCCGCGTACGAAGACGTGCGTCGTGGTTGTCGAAGAATGTCGACGCGATCAGCCGAGTTGCCGCGAATGATGTTGATCTTGAGTTATGCCATCTGGTTCACCAGGGATCAACGCGTACGAGCCCCACGGTGGGCGCCAACTATCGACAAAAGATGCTCAGTAGTCCTCCGAGGGGTATCCCACGAAGGTAGATTGATCGGTGGAGGTGCGCGTAATTAGGAACCAGATGGTAACATAAGGCGCAGAGACAACGATTTAGATAGGTTCGGGCCGTCTGATCGACGTAATACCCTACGTCCTGTGTCTTGGGCTAGGCCTAGGATCTGTATGGGAATGTCGACTAGGGGACCCCTGCCTCTCCTTATATACTCTAGAGGGGTAGGGTTGCAAGGAAAGTATCCTATTTGGTACTATACAATATCTTGCGGTGCACGTCGACCAGTGCCGTGCACGCCTTGATCTTGTGGGCTGGGCCACCTCTGATGGTGCGGCCCATGTCTTGTCTTATGGATACTGGGGGTCATATCCCCCACAATTTGCTTTATGGGATCTTTTCCCCTTGTGTTTGTGCCAGATGGAATACGTTTTGTGTGTTTGTGCATTTTCATCACTTTTTTCCATGTTTTCCCGATATGTCCTCGTATAAATGAACAATCACCAAAACTCATGGAATTTGTTAGTTATAAATCCTAATACTAAGTTTAGTGATTGTTTTAGTGGATATTGTTTGAAAGTTGACGGCTAAAAATTGAAGTTAAGAGCCGTCAACAATCTCCCTCACACTTATTCTTTGCTCGCCCTCGAGCAAAGGTAGATGTAACTATGAAGCATGACTTTGAAAGATATAGTTTTTTATGACTTTATCATGATGAGCAAGGCATAAAGGTAAAACAAGGTAGAGACAACCAAGAAGAAATGAATGAAGCATGTCATGAAATGTTTTTAGAGAAGTGCACCCCCACATTTGAATTTTGCAAAATGCAAAAATCAAATTTGGATGGTAGCACTATCCGTTGAATGTGCTTCATTGTTGAAATGATATTTGGTTGGATTTACCTTGCGTTTCACCCCTTCATTCTTTTTGCTCAAACTTTAAAGGTTAGGGAGAAAAATACCCGAAGGAGCAATTTCACAAATATGTCCTTATGCTCATTTTTAAAAGTCATGTTATTATTATTATTATTATTATTATTATTATTTCTTTTTTTAAAGTAAAGGGAAATTGTTTTTTTAATATTGATGCATTTGCAAATATTGAGATTTGAAATTAAGAATGCATCAAATGTGTGATAACTACCGATTTACCTTCAGCAAGGGCTCACTGTTTTAAGTCCATTGAGTAGGACTTCTCCATTGAATTCAGCTTGCATTTGTGATATCCAATCCTGGAGATGAGGATATGGATAATGCACTTTTTTTCGCCATGCCATCTTGATCTTCATGTGGTTTGGCTTGGCTGGTGTGTGATCCATCTTTCTTTTGATCAAGGTTTATCCCTGTATAAGGTTAGTGGACAATACATACACAAGGGATTTTACAAAGGTTTTGAAACAATAGTGGTTGATGTTATGATCTAAAGGTTTTCCTCTATGCTAATGAAAAGTTGGTATTCATGTTTAGTTAGCAAAGAGAGCCCCTTTTTTCAGATTCAAAACCTTTGTTTATTCAAAGTTCACCAAATGAGTTTTGATTTATTTATCTCCGTTATGAATTCATCTCAAGGACTTACCCACATGAATTTCATAATATCCTGCAGGGGTTAGTCCATGCATGCACCCAAAGTCTACACTTAGCAGTTTCAGTTCAAAAATCAAACTAGACTCCATGTCCAATTTGATTAAGGCAGGCTAATTAACCTAAACACCACGCTTAATTTTAAATAGCCTATGGAAGTATGGTCATTGCATCTAAACTTCAAACTAAGCACCATGCTTACTTTAAAAAGATGTATGACCAATACCCAAACCAAAGCATACTAGTGTAGAGAAAGGAAGCATGAAAGGATAAACATGAGATTTACTCAAACGGAGGTGAGAACTTTGAATGGTGAATCAGAGAACCATTGTTTTTTATACGCAAGCAATGCAAATGGGGTGGATGTATGCAATTAAACAAACATGCCATGGTCTTGGGAAAGAAAAATTAGATGGGGGACATGGAGTGGTAAAAAGGAAATAAAAAATGGGAAAGTTATATTTTTTTGGGTTGGTTCTTTCATACCTTGATCGATTCATCACCCACAATTCGTGATTGAATTGTGAGGGATGCAATGTAGTTGTACCATCACATATGGTGGTCTTGTTTTCTCTTGACGGTGACCGTCTCTTCATCTGCATATAATTAGTATGTATATACCTTTCTGGCAGGATGGAGGTGTTGATTGTTCATGAATGATTGGGCACCCTAGGCTCGTGATGATTCCTTCTCTTTTTTTCTTGTGGAATTGTGCTGGAAGGTCGAACGGCTGGTGTTGCCCTGTTTATTCCACATTCAACAGGACAAGGATAATCCCACAAAAGCTAGAGATAAACTAGGTTAGCAGATATCAAGGTCAATATCAAAATCTTTACGCTAATTGCTTCCCCGGTAACGACGCCAGAAAGCTTGTTGGTATTTGTTAAGGCAAATAGAGAAATCCACAAGCGCACGGATACCGTTGTAACTTTCACCTAGGAGTATTCTAGGGTATCATATTTATCCTCAGCGAAGCAATGGTTAAAGAACTTGATAGTTGACCATCATGTATCCACTAACTAGTATACTTACTACACTAATGTAGGGGTAAATGATAACATATGAGTTTTGTATAAGTGACACACACAGGAGAACTCCATGATAAGATAAAAGAGCAGACGGGCTAAGCTGGTGTTGATAGTAGTTAACAACCATTATAAACCATCAATATAACATGCATAAGGGCATAAATATAATCACCAACAAAGGTTTAGGGGTTTAAACTAACAAATTCCACGAGTTTTGGTGAATCTGTATTTTCTACAGGGTTTATTCAGAAAACCGTCAAGGTGGACCTATATGTCAGATTTAATTGCGCTTATCCGCAGTGAATCGGACACCAGAAGGTTCTAGAAGACTCGGGAGGACTCCACGCCGAAGCAGAGGGCGAGAGGCTACCAAGTGGGGCCGCCCGGCCCCACCTGTAGGCCGCTCGGCCCCTGGGTCCACCTGTCAGCCTCCGCGTCGTAATGTTGGTTCTTCACTGCCTCTTAGGTTGCATCTATGCCGTCCTTTAAGTCGGTTTGATCCAAGGGCTCACGTTGGATGCTCCGGTCTATATATATCAGCCCCTGCCCTCCTGAAGGCATAAGTCATTTGAGAAGACAAAAACCCTAATCATCCTTAGAGCTCCACCATATTCTAGGGCATAGCTAGTTAGGCTAGGTCTAGAGGGAGGCAAGCAGGCTTCGCTTGGATTCTCGATCTTGTCAAGAGCGTGGTTCGGTATAATATTTGTACCCCCTCTCTTTTGTTTCTCCATTACTTTTATATGCTAGTTATAATTGTTATGACAATATTAATATTCATCTTATTCATGTTCTTTGTTATAATGTTCATTGTCTACTTTGGTTATATGCTTAGTATAGCTAGTTTATCATTATATCCATGCATAAGTTCGTATAGCACTCGCTCCGCTGCGCGCGGGGTGAGTGGTCGACATTGTGTAAATGTGGTCCTTTTATATTGTTTACCTGCGGATACACCCTATATTCTAGGTCATGTGGTAGATCGTGGATGTGACACTCCCGTTGAGTCCTTTGTAGTCCACTCCCCGAATATAGGCGCACGTAGGGTCCAGTTACGAAAGAAGAGCAAGCTCTGTTCTTAATCTTTCTTAGTAATATCCCTTATGTGTAGATATGACGATGATCTTAGCAATGACTACTAGGTATAATTGCACTAATCAATGTATGCTTTGACTTGTAATTAAGAATAACTTCGGAATTATTCCTCTAATATTCTACCTGACCATGCTAATACCTTATAAAGGAGTACTCTGAGTGATTTATCATTATTATTGATCAATACTTATTACATATATATCTTATCCTATGACTTACCCCTGTTATGAGTGGAGCATTGGTTATGGTTTATTTCTCCTTCAATAGTATAAGTTATCAATACATGTCCTTGTTAGACCTTCCCTGTGGTAAAAATATAAATAACGATACCTGGAATACTCTCGGGTATAGTGCTACAATGGTATATTATCTATGCGCTTGCAAATCCTTTTCATTCATATATTTATATATTATTTCTAGTCACATAAAATGATAAAGAACTAAGTATTATTCTAGTAGTAATGTTGAGTAGTACCAACAAGCATCTCTAGCATCATCACTAGGGATGACAACCTAGTAAAGTAATGTTAGGAGATATAGGTTTATAATAGGTGGCTACTTAAAATAAGTGACACGTTAATAAATACCAACAGCTGGGAGGACAACGGGAGAGCTCAAGGTTCCTATACACTTCTCTATTACTGTGGTTCTATTCTAGGGCAGACCAAAGGGATTAACTAAGCAAAGGTCAAACATAGCGATCACACCATAACACTTTGGAGCAGCAGTACCTTTCCAATCCTCTAAAAGACTAGGAAGGGGTGATTGGGGGAAGGCTGCCAAAAGCTCTACGAAAACACCAACCCGAATATGGTGGATTACAAAGGCCTGGTCGGAGCGCGCTGTCACCTTCGGGGCTACCACAACTATCCGTGGGGTTGGGCGCAAACTCAGGTAATCTATAGTCTAGACACCATGCCTACACTATTGATTACTACTCTAGCCACATAGACAACTAGAGCACTCGGTCGAGCGGAGATCCCATGCCAAGGTGTACACCACTATACTAACCATACTTAGCTAAACCACTAAGGCATAAAGATAACAATGAAGGACATTTCAGTAACAAGAGAAGATAAATATAAAGTACATGAGTCTTACAATGGACCGATACAAGATTATACCAGAACTCCGAGGACTTCTCTGGAACTCAAGCATCTCTCCCTAACTCCCAACTAATCCTATACTATTTTTACATCTTGGCAAAGAGAGTGAGAAGAGCCCTTGCAGTGTGTGTGAATGAGGGGGGAACTCTCTCTCTATTTATAATAGTCCTATGGTCGGTTCTAGAGAATATTCCATAGGATCCCGCATGCAACCGATGTGGAGGAGGCACCAGGAGGCGACATGTGGTGGCTGGAGGCGGTTGGTGCGGCCCGGGGTGTGGTTGAACCTAGGTGGAGCGTGCATGCAACTGCCTTTTGCATGGCGATTCTCCACTAGACCAGGGTTGCATCTTCGGGGGTTTTGTCCAATTTTGGTCTAGTAGGATTTACTTTATGGGCTCTTTTCCCCCTTGTGTTTGCGCCAGATGGAATAATCTTTGTGTGTTTGTGCATTTTCATCACTTTTTTCCATGTTTTCCCGATATGTCCTTATGTCAATGAACAATCACCAAAATCATGGAATTTGTTAGTTATAAATCTTAATACTAAGTTTGGTGGTTGTTTTAGTGGATATTCTTTGAAAGTTGGCGGCTAAAAATAGAAGTTAAGAGCCGTCAACAAGATGTTGCATATGTTGCAATAGTTGTACACGTATGTTTCAAGCTTTTATTCCCAATGTTTCATCTGTTTTTTCAGACATATGTTACAAGTGTGTTAATCTGGATGTTGTATCTGTTTCACATATATGTTTGCAAGTGTTTTATCTGATGTTGCGTATGTTGTTGCAATGGTTTCAAGTGTTTTTCATGTGTTTTTGCAAATGCTTCAGATGCATGTTTCAAGTGTTTCATCTGCCTTCAGACGTATGTTGCAAGTGTTTGTATCTGAATATTTTAAAAGTAGATCGGGTGTTGCATCTCTCTCCTCGCCTTCTGATGCCTCACCTCAGTGTCTCCTCTGCCTCTCGGCGCCGGCTGGGCATCTGCTGTCTCCTCCCTCTCCTCTCGATGCTGGTGACGTTGGGACGGCACAGGCCCCACGTGGGTGCGTGAAAAGCGCGTGAAAAATGACTATAGGCGCGGGCGTCTGGACGCCCCATCCGTCCGGGCGCTAGCAAGCCTGTAAAAAAACAGGAATAGTATATTTTGTTTTTGACGTTGTTGGATTTACCCTCTACTAGCCTCAACCCTACAATTATATATAGGATAGGATGATTTGGACTTTGATCTTGTGGTCGATCAAGAGACAGATGTGTTTACTAACTCGTTTTCCTGTATAATCCAGCACTTATATCTCTAAGTACAATTGTTCCCGATTTTGTACTCCAAGAACTAATAATTATAATAAAAAACTCGGAAAAACCGTCGTCCTGATCTGCTTCCTTTTCCAAGTCAGAAAAATGCCGTACGAAATATCTTTCTTCCCTGAATAAACGCTCCTTTCCAACATGAGTTCTGCCTTCCAATTGCAATTCTTATTGCTGCAAGTGTGCAACCAGCACTTGAATCCTGGACCTGCATGTTACAAGAAAATTTGATGCTAACCATAGCACACATATGCCGGCCAGCTACAACCAATTATGATTTTTAATCTACCTCGATCCTCAGCAGCCAAATAAAATAAACCCAAACAAATAGTCAATCATTCGGCCAAGGTATCACATAATTCATACCTCTAATTTACAAAATTTAGCTGTCAACAATAATTAATATATCATTATCATATTTTCTATTCAGTTCAATAACAGCCATGATTTACTAATTTAACCGGCTTGATTTGATGCATGAACTAGTGAGCATGCACAAATCATGAACTAGGGGGCAAAGTGTGCCCATAGGGTGGTCGGCCGACCCCCTATGTTGGCCCACTGCCACCCAATGTCCTTCATTTATGTACCTACAAGCAAATAATGACATGTACAAGTGAAACCATGTTATTTGTACAAAAATTACTTATAATTTGCTTGATTTCTCCCAAAAAGGATATTTTGTTGACGTTTTTGACAATGCTAATTTATGACAAAATTACTGTTAACAAACACTAAGTCTGCAAATTTGAGATAGTTTTCCGGCCATCGGATCTTCATAACCTAAGCTCTAGTGGCTATCCCCGGTGGTCATCAGAGATTCCTAGTGACCCAAAAAATAGCCCACCAGCAAGCTTTAAACAGCTAGTTTGTGTGATAGGGGGGCTTATAAATAGGGATGTTGTTAGCTCTTGGGCACTCTCTTGGCACTAGATCATCGATTTGCTATGGTTTTCTTGTCACTCTTGGTGGATCCCACCACCTAGATGGTATGGAGCAGCGAGGAATTTGAGTACCGTGTTGGTGATTGTTTGATATGGCTTGAATCGATTAATTTGTGTGAGGTTTAGTGCTTACCCTGCAGGGATTGGAAAGGAACTCTAGTAGAATGCTCGAGGCTAGTTGGAGTGCTCTTTGTTGAGTTCATTCTTGCAGCACCCAAGTTGTACATGGATCAAGGTTGAGAAGCATGTTAGTGCGCATTGACCTAGAGACTCGCTCCAACGAGGACATATGTTGCAGTCAAGCAATCGAACCTCATGGATAAAATGTGTCTCTCACTTGCCCTGGTGGTCTGCAATCTCACACTTGTGCTTTGCATTCATTTAGTTACTTGCGTGTAGTTGGTTGCTTAGTTGTGTAGATCTCCAGTTGTAGGTATAGTTTGGTTGGTTTAAGTAGTTAGTTTAGTTGCTTGACTAGTTTAGTTCAACTAGAGTAGTGCTAGCCTCTTGTGTGTTTGTGTGAATTAGTAGTAGTGCTAGCCTCTTGTGTGTTTGTGTGAATTAGTAGTAGTGTTAGTCTTGCTACTAGACTTGTGTAGAAGGCTTGGACTAGGTGAATTACGCTAGGAAAAGTAGTGGCTAGCTATCAGGTTCTCATTTTATACAAACCACTTTGCTCTAGTGATTGTGCTTTTTAAGAGAATTTTTAATAGGTTATTCACCCCCTAGCCATTTAGATCCTTTCACCGCCCTCAGCTGCTAGAAGCATTGTCGAAGGGAGAGGAGAGATCGAGAAGCACCTACGAGATAAGAGAGTGGTGGCAACTGAGTCACTTGAGGAAGAGATGGAAGGAGTTGGAGAGAGAGGGGGCTGACTGGCTAAGTGAGTAAGAGGGCACATTATATTCTAGGTCTCGAGAAGTGCTTTGGAATGGATCTCAGCCTTTTAACAGAGACGTGCCTCTTAAGAGCAACTCCAAGAGATTCTCTATACCCTTCCTATAATTGCTAGGAATAGAGATCTTAATGGAAAAATATATATCCTCGAACAACTTCTTTAAGTGGCTATCCAAATATAGTCATCTTCTATTCTTGATTTCTCGCTAGTCAAAAATAGATAACGAAAATGACTCTAGAGTGGATACAAGATATAGAAAAACTTTTGGAGAGCGAAAACATATAGAATCGATTTATATGCAGATAGAGAGTGAATTTTAGAAAGACTCTTGAAGGTGCCCTAATAGGTCTGCCTCGGAAAAAGAATCACGTTTTCAGAGGTACACCTGTTAGGAGGCCCGCCTCTATTAATCTATTTTAGAAGATAATTACATATCAAATCTGTAAATAAACCAACCAGCTCGCTATTTCGAGAGGCAGTGCCAATTTGTGATCCTCTCTGCAAATAAAATGGCCTGTTCCTAAAATAGACTTTGTGCTAGTGGATGCTAGCACGATGGGCTTAGAAGCGAGCTTAATAGTGGGCCTGGGAGCAGCCTTGGCGAAGGGCACGGCCCCACGATAGTCAGTGGGGTGTTTTTTTGTTTTTGTTTTTGTTTTTGTCTAATCTCCTACAATTAAAAAGAACAAAAGTAAGACAATTTTTTAGTGCGATTTTTTTTTGGGGTCACTCTTCCCTTCCGGCCGTGCGATACCCCGCGCGATAGAAAAAGAAACTGCCATCCCTGCGATCCCCACTTGCTTTGAAGGAAACAAATCGATCACATGAGGCCACATGCAGGAAAGGAAACAATAATTATGTATGGAAGAAAATAATAATCATGCATGGAAGGAAACAACCAGTGCCCCTCTCTCGCTCGGTTCCGCCTGCTTTGAAAGAAACAAATCAATCACCTGTGGCCACATGCATAGAAGTAAACAATAATCATGCATTGTCTTATTTATATCTCCAAATAAGTTTATTATAAAAATATATTCAATGTTCTATGTAATAATACTAATTATGTATTATAAATATTAATATTTTATATATAATTGGTCGAAGTTAAAAAAAGTTAACTTCTCAGGAAGCGAGAATAAATTCTATTTTGGGACATAGGGAGTATATGAAAGCAGTGTTGAAAATATTTTAACAATCAAGTTCGTCTCTGTCTGATTGGTAAGCTTAGACATCATAATGGCATAAAAAATTTCAACTCTCATGGACACCCTCATGGATCAGTGCAAAGCATCCCAATCCTATAGCATACATAAATGACAACCTTAAAGTTATGATATTTTCAAAGGGTGGACAATAAAGACCATCTTAGACGTTCTGGCATTAGAGTATATACGTGCAGACACATAGACATGGTGGTGCAAGTGAGCAGCCAGCAGGAGTCGAGAGTCAAGGGATGTTTGGATCCCAGGACTAAACTTTAGTCCCTGTCACATTGAATTTTTAGGTATCAATTAAGAGGACTAAACATGAGCTAATTATAAAACTAATTACATAAGTTATGGCTAATTCGCTTGCCAGCGCCGTGTATAGGATCGTATGGAGATGTGGTGGAACTTATTCGTGGATTTGTTGGTATATGAAAGAAATAGATATCGAAAATCTCTTTCTACCAGTATAAAAAATGATCTTAGCCGCATCACGGAAAGATCTACACAGTAGAGTTTATGAGCCTGCAACACCACGCTCTCTGTAACTGTGTAAATTTTACGAATTTAGCTTTTTGGATTAAATGTCACTTTAATGTCGGTCATGTACTTTTACAGTATTGTTATCTTATCATGCGATCCGTGTGTTTTTAGTACAAAAGTTTAGCTGTCCCGTAGCAACGTACGAGCATGAACCTATTTGCATATATATTCGAACCTGTGTGTACATGATTATATGGAGATGCAGCGGAACTTATTCATATATTTATTGGCGCATGAAAGAAATGAATATCGTAGAATTATTTTTGCCAATATAAAATATTATCTTAGCCATATCACGAAAAAGTCTATACAGTAGAGTTTGTGAGCCTGCAACGTCGTGCTCTCCGTGACTGTGTTAATTTCACGAACTTTGCTTTTTGAATTAAATATCACTTTGACGTCGGTATTTAATTTAACAGTATTGTTATCTTATCATGCGATCCGTGTATTTTTAGTACAAAAGATTTAGTTGTCCCGTAGCAACGCACGAGTATGCTACCTAGTGCTATTAAAAAAAAGGCAGGCACTATAACCCGCTTGTGAAATCTATGATTTTTACACCGCTGATGAGCAAGGGGTAGGCACTATAGCCTGCTTGTGATATGTGCTTTACACTGATGACAAGACATAGGTGGACACTACTGCCAACTCTGAAATTAGATTTTTGGCCATCTCTAAAGTTTTGTTTTCTAGTAGTGAACCCCTGGACTATTACCGCTTTTCCGTTCATCACAAATACTTGGGACATTTGACATCGCTTGGTTTTCCTTGCATATCTTTCACCTCTAATATCTTTTAGAATATAAAATCCTCCTAATTTATGAAAATTACAAGTGTTTTTCCAATCAAATCTAAACATATTATATGTTCTCAACCTAAATAATTCAGAAGTTATTGGTGTTTTTTAGTTTTTAGTGTTTGTTCGAGGAGGGGTAACAAGAATTATGGCACACAATTTTTTTATATTTCTCTAAACCACATTGCCAGTTGTGTTTGACCAGAGTGTCCATAAGGCACCTTCTGGATTGTAGGAAAATGCGAAGAAAAAAATGTAGCATTTTCCTATTCCTATGGATTGAGCTACTGTAGGGTTCAGAGGAATCACTTGCAGAAAAAATGTAGAAAACTTTCTTTGGTGTTTAATTTCATAGGAAAATCATGGGGAAAAACATCCACTTAAACCTCGTGTTTCTTGATTCCTGTGTTTTTCCAACAATTGATTTAAACACCTATCCTAGAGAATTCATTTATTTTTCATTCCTCTATTTTGCATATGCATTCCTATCTCATTCTTGTGGTTTTCCTATTTGTGTTTTTTTTTTTCAATCTTGTGTTCCACACGGCCTAAGTTGTTACTAGGCCCAGTGCAACACATGTTTAGAATGTTCTTCTATTTTCTCCATTCTCATTTGTTAGGCCCTGTTTATTTCCTTTGGCAAAACTTTTGCCCATCACTTTTAGTCCACGTTTTGAGCAAATGGATCTAAACAGGTGGAGCAAAATAGGGGGCTAAAGTTTTGCCATTTGCACCTCAAGAGGTGTAAGACTGGGCTAAAAGCATTGGGAGGTGTGAAGGACACCTCATTTTGCATTTTTAGCCTAAACTTTTGTCATGGATCTAAATACCTCAAGCAAGACTAAAGTTTAGCAGCAAAAATTTAAGGGCTAATCTTTTGCCATGGCAAATGGAACTAAACAGGGTCTTAATATACCACTTCCCTAGCTAACTGTTTTTAATTAAAACATTGTAGCCACATTTATAATCATTGGCTATATATAAGTTTTTACACAAGAATCTGTATTACACACCGAAAAACACAGATTTAACAAAATTGAATTATCCTTATTTTGAAAATTAAATGCACATCAATCTATTTCGAATATGAAAATTGCGTCATATATAAGCATAAGCCAGGAGCTTCGTTCAAGGCTTCACCGTTTCAACGAAGTCAGGTAGGAGTAGGTGCATGCACCGACCCGGGAAGAACCAATTGATTAAACGTCAAAAGGGACGCGCACGAATTTCTCAGGACTTTGAACGTTGCCGCTGAACAGATCAAATGAAGAGTTCCAAAGTACGGACTGAAAGTGCAATAATGCAGATTTGGGACAAGTTCAATTCAACTGCAAGTGGAGCAGAGTAGAATAAAACGGCGCCAATTGGCCGGCGGTGGAGAATACTTTTTATATTGGGCGCGTGTGAGATAAAATGACTTGGCTAGTGGACTATAATGGGGAGGAAGATGTCATGTCTGACAAGTAGGAACCACGCACCAAAACCAAAATGGTTATCTACTCATATATCTTAACTAGGTAGTGTGTCCGTGAGTTGCAACCGAACAGCTAAAGTTTTATATTAAAAATATATGGATCGCACGATAAAATAATAATACTGTGAAATTAAATACCGACGTTAAAGTGACATTTAATCCAAAAAACAAAGTTCATGAAATTAACACAGTCACGGAGAGCGTGACGTCGCAGGCTCACAAACTCTACTTTATAGACCTTTCTTTGATGCGGCTAAGATAATGTTTTATATCGGTAGGAAGAAATCTCCGATATTCATTTCATTCGTGCACCAATAAAACCACGAATAAGTTCCGCCGCATCTCCATACCATCATGTACACAGGTTCGAGTATATTTATAAACATTAGTGCCTGTCACATGGGCAATACTGCGTGTCTTCAAAAATCTATCACAAAACCTTAAAACAAAAGTATGTTATACTCACCGTATAAACCTTTTTCAACAATTACATTGCAACTCCGCTAATTACAATACAACAACACATATGACGAGAAATATACATCGTATGACCTCTAAAGTTCTTTTTAAGAAAACTGACCATAAGTTTCTTGAAAGACAAATGATGGCGTACACCCTATGCCGCTATAGCCTGTCTCGCGCCACCTCGGCTGAGCCCCCAGCGATGTGTGGCGCCGCAGCTACCCCGCCCCTCGCCTGACGTCGGCAGCTCCAGGTGGCCCCCCATGCACGGCCCCACCCGGGCCGTGCCACGTCAGAACCCCACAAACAAACGCAAACCTACAACACTTATCGTGTATGAGTCCACAAATCATGCTGGACAAAAAGTATCAACTCAACTTTGCATTAGTTCATATGTACAAGGTATATATTTGTTTAAATAAAGGTATATAGACGACACATATGCCCTCCTCGAAAGTAAATTGGTTCTAGCCACAAGCCACCCAAGGAGACATGCATACATCTGGAAATACACCTGATAAAAAGGACAATGATTAGATGATAGCCTGCTATCCAAATTTTCAATGCTCAGTGTCTATATATAGCATCACAACCTTCTTGAGATTAACTTGTGCACAAATACTCAAATATTACTCAGATATTACATAGACATAGAGACCGTTCGCTGGTCTGGTCTGAACCAGCCAACCGGCTGATCTCCCTCACATTTTACTGTTCATCGAACTAGCCGAACAGTGTTCTCTCTCACACAACCAGCCAGTTTCAGTCAAGATTCTGCCAGTCGAACGGGGCCATAGTTACATATAGATAGAACCATTTGACAAAAAAGTATCTAAAATAATTTGTCGCATATCTAACCCGTCTATGGATCACTTCAAAAACAAGACGTAGCACACAACTGCTACTCCACAAGGGCAATAGGAGGCTTGAGCATCCTCCTCATTTGATTCCATTGAACCTATAAATTTGACAAGAGAGATTCAGAACAAAAGATATAGAATCTGTGAAACTAAACCTACATGGTCAGAGTTCTTGGCTGAATTGAAGACCCTGGAACCAAGTCTCTCCGTCTTATCTTTCTTTCACACATTTTCAAATTTCATAGCCATCGGATTCCTAAATTGTAGCACTGGCAATATTATATATGCAAGAATAATAAAGAAAATTTACTTGTAAGCATTTCTTCCTCACTTTTACAATCTGTATGCAACACATTTTACAATACCCACACATTGCGTAATACAGTACCATTTTATTGCAACTTACATACTTGAATAATCAATGAAGGTGTGGCCGCTGGCAGTTGCCACTGCTGACCCAGAGCTCGCAGGAGAAGAGGCGGCGGCAGGTGTGGCCGTAGGGGATGAAGGTTGCGCCCTTGTGGCGCACCATGCACACGCATCAAATGTGCACCATCTCCTCCTCCCTTCCCTCGCCGACGTCCTCGTCCTCGTCATCGTCGCCCTCGCCTTTCTTGTGTGCACCGCCGCTGATGAAAGTCGTAAAGACCACCACCAAACTAAATCAAGGAATGGAACTAAACAATATATAAATATTTTACATACATGGTACACCCATAAGGCCATGACCATATGCATGACACAACACATCTAGGTGGCTCACTCCAATACAACTCTGAATATTATTACCGTACCAGAAAAAAAAACATGGGAATAGTAGGAAATACTTGAAAAGAGAAGTCAGATTGATGGAGTATATTTAGATTCATACTTGCAAACTTGAAATAAAAAAAAGGAGAGCTTGAACTCTCCCAGGGCTCATCTGGTAGACAGGAGTGCAGGTGAGAAGGAGACAGTACTTGAAATAAAAATTGCTGAGCACCTATAAGACT
Source organism: Miscanthus lutarioriparius (assembly GCA_904845875.1). NCBI lineage: Eukaryota > Viridiplantae > Streptophyta > Magnoliopsida > Poales > Poaceae > Miscanthus > Miscanthus lutarioriparius. The sequence goes on from CAJGYO010000015.1 coordinate 43,177,020, forward strand.
AATCTGCCACAAGTCTGAACAAAACTAATACTAAACTTTGACCACTATCTGATAAATTAAGTATAAGGCTGCAAGGCAGGTACAGATGGCCTTCAAACATGGTTAACCAAGTCACCATATGTTGATGTCCATCTACAGTTAAGCACTTGGATCTGCATCTTTCACCAGACGTCCACAATGAAGGTAGGTCAGAAGAATTAATAACAATATATAATAAGCAAATGGCGTACAACGAAAATAAAAGAAGGATCGCAAATGGCGTACTACAATTTTTTGTTAAGCAACTAAAAGGCGTCCACAATAGGCTTTTAAACATCTAGTATCTTTTGAATCTCAGTGTAATACACTAAGGAATTCACCTTCTTTTAGAATGAAAATGAGACTTACCGTGACCAAGGATATGAGAAGTGACCAGTAAATAGTAACGATCCAGTACCTGCAAATGCACAATTGCATCAGATGAAAATCATAATTATATTGCAAAGCACTAAGGACACAATCCTAGTCATAAAGTCATGATTCCTACACATCGAATAAAAGATAGAATAAACCTTTCTGAATCTGCACTTATTGCACCAAGAACAAATGCCCAAATTCATTCAGAAATGCTCCTGTCAAAGGGCCAATCCACAGGCAAGCCGATCAGTCCTCTCGCAGCAGTCTTGAAAACTGGAAGTGGAGAAAACTCGATGACCTCAACGCTGAACGGTATTGTTCTCAAGAGATGAAAATTGCAGTAGCAGAATGACATTCCGAGAGAAAATGCATTACTGACCGAACATAGAGGGACTCTGTCAACTTCTTTCACTCTGATGGACATCTCCTCTTCTGAATCCTTGCTGATCATTCCTTTAGAACCATTGCCAGACTCAATCAATAGCAAGAAAGTAGGAGTCCTGATCTTATCATAAAAAAATCAATGATGAGAACTTCGTAATTATGAACCTAGAAAGGGAATATGCGGTGCAGGAAAGATTACATATTGAAACAGATATCTTCTCTAAAAGCTGCACAAAGCATCACTGAACCAAGCTGTGGATGCACATCATCTTTATTGCAGCAGAAAATACATAGTTACTACACAAGATGCTCACCACAAGCAAAGCGGGGCAGCCATATACTATATTTTTGCTGCAACCTGGTTCCTTCCTATTGTTTGCAAAATGCCATAGTTGGTCGACAATGAATTTGCACTAATTCATGCCAGCGAAGTTGTCAATGTTATTGACTATCCATAGATTTTTTGGGATGAAAATGGAGCAGCAAGCTGTTAATGGTGCAAATACAATCATCATGAAAGACTGCCAGTGCCTCATTTCGTAATGAAATATAGGCAATGCCTCAGGTTCTTTTAGCTTTGACTAAAATCCTTAATGGTAAACTCTAATGTGTTTTTTGCTTCCCGTGGTGTTTAATCAAGATCTTCTTTGACCTACAATGCAATTTTCTTATACCTTCCACTCTCTTAGCACCAACCATGTGTTTATGTCACAATTATCTAAACTCTTCTCTTTATGAAATATGCTAAGGATACAAGCTGCACCTAAATTAGGTCACAATAGTATGAATGACAAAACAGTTCTTTTTAGGTCCAACACTTTGGCAACCAAAAAGAAAAACTAAGTATCCTTTTTCAGGAGGCAATATATTTTTCTTCTTTCTTTGGTTTGGCAGCAAATTGTTAACTGTGATTACACATAGGCTCCAGGATAAATTAACTGTGGAGTGGCAACCTTGTGCATCTTTTATGTGTGGTAGGCGACTATTTCTATCAGAAATCTATTAACACGGTCCACCTTATCAAAGCATGATTTGGAGTCCATACATTACATTTAGAGCTTGTAACAACTCAGGCTGGTCAACCATAGCAAATTCCTTAAATTGATTTCTCTGGTTCTCCCTACATTGTATGTAATTAACTAACTAACTAAAATCTGTCCCAGATATGGAGCAATCGTGCTAACCTGATACAGTTTCATGGTGTTTCAGAAAGAGGATTGCTAGTGCATTGCAATTTCAATTTTCCTATGTGTTATCATCAAAACAATAACAAAATTGAGTTTTGACACATTGTTTAACTAAAAAAATGCTCAACTGACTGCTAGGGTTATCTGCGGGAGGGGGATTTGGATGCGGCCGCCGAAGCCTCGCTGCGAGTGCACGATCGAGGCTGGGTTGCGGCTTCACAACCAGCGTAGGAGGAACCGAGGAAGGAGACAGAGGGTGAGGGGTTGGCAAACGGGCACAAGACTCACCTGGATCACAGGTGCGACTTGCGAGGGCGGCCGCGTCTCATGACGACGAGGGCGACATTGATGGCTTCGTCTCGTCACTGGTGCGACGGCGCGGGTGCGATCGAGCCCGGCGGTTCCAGCGCGCGAGGAGCGAGGGCGGGGGCGACCGATTGGGTGAGGGCGAGGGCAACGTAGGAGCGAGGGCGTGGCCGACCATTTGGACTGGATTGGAGAGGAGATAGCTGGCTTTCCTTTTTCTAACAGACGATGTCGGGTGGCACAATCGCCGTGGTACCGCACGGAGGAGGCGCGAGCTGGGGCTTTCCTTGTTTGCGCGATGCAGGAGATAGTGTAGGGTCGCAGGCTGCAGGTAGAGCTCTTTCCTTTTAAATATCATAAGGGACGGCCACACGTCGGAGCAAGGCTGCAGGCAACGCAGTAGGCAGGACGATGGACCCATGTTCTAATGTCGCACCAAAAAGTGTCCACGCTTTGTTCTTTTTAGTTGTAGGAGATTAATATAACGTCCAGCCCAACAACACGTCCGCACGCAGCTAACCACCCATACCATATGATCCATAGGAGCCTGTCGATACGAGCGACTCACCCAACTTTACCATGGCGCGCCTATCCACAAGCGTGGCGCATGCCGGCCCCCAGCCCACCCCGTCTGTGACCCACAGGGCGCCACGCGTCCCCATCTCCCGGCTCCAGTGCACCCCTTGCCGCGCCCCATCCCCTAGCGCCCGAACAATATCCCCATAACTCTTTGAACGTATCTCTAAAATATGAAACACTTACAACATGAAAACACTTGAATCAACGTATGCATGAAGGAAATGGAACATTCGGAACATACACATGCAACATATATGTGAAACATATGCAACATCGAGATTAAACACTTGCAACAAACACTTACTGCAACATAAGACTGCAAACAGCTGAAACATTTGGAACGTAATGTTGTAGCATGTGTGAAACATATGCAACATTCCGTACGCTTGCAACATACGTCTGGAATAAATGAAACATTTTAAACAAATGCTTGCAACATGCATCTGAAACACTTGCAACATATGCAACATGTGCAAACATCCCCGGACTACTTTTCCAACACCCCTATGAAACAATTGCAACACACCTCTAAAACATTCGAAACACTTGAAACATGCATTTGCAACATATGGGAGGGGAGCCTGGGCCGGTCGATTCCGGCCATCGGGGTGGTAGCCGATGGGGCGGCACACGACCACCACCAGCATCTGGCCACACTCGTGGGTGCCCTAGGCTTGACCAGGGATGACCCGAGGTGCCCCGGCACGTGCACCCAGCGGCCATCAGTAGGGCGGCGGTGACGAGGCATCCCGACGGTGTTAGGGGTTGGGGAAGAGGCCGGGGATGCGCTATGCTGTCAGCGGACGTGAGAGATGGGGAGAGCAGAGGCAGCATGTGGGATGGAGGCGCAGTGAGGGATGGCCAAGGTGGGTGGGTCGCGCGACGTGCGGGCTACGACAGGGTCGAATCCACCCGGACCGAGCACGCCACGGGCGAGGCGAGCAACGGGAGGCAGCAACTGTTGCTAGCGAGGCACGCGTCGCAGGGAGTGGGAGCGAGCAACACGGGCAGAAGTGGCGAGGCGAAGCATGCCGCTATGCGTCCGGACGGATGGATACCCGCATGTAATATATATGTTGCGTAGATCCTAGCTAGTGGAGTATACTATATATAAAATGATTATATTGTATTTTACCCTCACGATTATTTTAATCTACCACTAGTATAAATGATTCATGCTACTACACAAATTCTTTTGTGCAGTGTTTCCCAATTGCCCTCGGAGGCGGTCGGCCTGGTTGCCCGCCTCAGTTATTCGAGGTAGGACAGCCAGGCTAGCAACCGTCTCGGTTAATACTTAACCGAGGGGACACTATAACGAAACCGCCTCGGTTAATATCGATTAACCGAGGTAGTTGCCCTGACCTAACCGTCTCGGTTAATACATTAACCGAGGCGGTCACATTATAAGGCCTGCCTCGGTAAATATAAGACCCAAACATCCCATCTAGGCCCGATAACAGGGTCATAATATATATACCGCAAGCACAAAACCCTAACTTCCTCTCCCTCAGTCGCCCCCGACGCCTCCCTCTCCCTTACGGCCCGATAGCAGCGCCCTCGATGCCTCTCCCTCTCCGTCCCTCCACTCTCTCACTCTCTCTCCCTCCCTCCACTCTCTCTCTCTCTCTGCCTCGGCGGCCCTCCCCTCCTCTCCTAGCGGCACGGCGTCAGCCGAGCATGGCCGGCGGCGCACCCTCCCATCCCCTCCGGCGAGGGCTCGTGGCGGCGAGGGCTCTCGAATCCAGCCGTCACTCTCCTAGCCCGGTGCCTCCTCCCTTCTCCCCCAATCCGGGGCGTGGAGGCCAGATCCGGCCTCCCCACAATGGCGCAGTCCTCCATGTCGCGGATCTAGGCGGTGGCAGCTTCCCCTCCCCCTTCAAAAGTATTTTTTTTTGAAATTTTCAAATAAGTTTGGATGGACATAGAACCTAAAAGATCTACAGTTCTGTAGTTAAGTACCTTTTCATTTAGAAAAAAACCATTGATGGCCCCTAAATTCAGTTTTAAAAATCATGATTTTGAATTAATATTTTTATAAATTTTCAAATGACATTGAACGAAAAATGATCTAAAACAAAGTTGTTGTATTCAAAGAGGTCTAAAAGTTTCCGATTCAAACTGTTTTCATTTGAATTAATTTAAGGTCTGAAATATACATTACAGTATTCCATAAAATAAATACAAAAGGAATGTATCAACCATTTAGTTTTTTTCGAGAACGCGCATTTGCTCGTATTTGTATCAACCATTTAGTCACAAGTTAATATGAGATGTAGTGGTAAGGAAGAAAATGCGTAAGCCTAATACTGTAAATTCAATCCCCAGCGGACGATTTACGCCATTTTCATCTATGGTTTACAAAACCACCAGTATACATATGGCGACGTCTTTTAGATTGGGAGTGGACGCGGAACTCCTGGATGCCCTAGTGATCCACAAATCAGGAGTACTGACTTGGTTTCTCCTAAAAAATAACTGCACATCTTGTGTTTTAAGGAGTTAATCTCAAGTTTGATCGAATTAAATATATAGAGAAAAATACTAACATTTACGATCCAAATAAGTATCATTAGATTAATCATGTTATCTATTTTTGTAGTAAAACAATTTAGAGGTGCAAATGACAATACTATATTTTAAAATCTAGTTAAAATATTATATGTTTTTATAGTATAAACTGATCTAGAGCAATAACATTTTTTTATAACACACTCTAATATCTTCAGTATACTGTAACACACTCCATAAGGCTGGTGGTAGAACGCACTTATGGTGGCTAGAGTACTAATAGGAGAGTGGGGGCTAGAGTACTAATAGGAGAGTGTCTCAACACTCCAATATCTTCAGCACACTCTAATACACTCCAAAGGGTCAGGGGTATATAGTCTCCCTAAAGAAACTTGCCGTTAGAGCTCATTTCCGAGCTAGCCATTGACTAGCCGTTGGGCACTTTCCTGGCGCATAGTCCGGTGCTCATCACCGGATCAATCCGGTTCCCTGTTCTCCTCTATGGAACATCTCGGATGGTCACCTTATAGCCCGGTGCTTTGTTTCTGTCCACATGGGATCAATCTAGTCAGTGTAACACACCTTTGGTGAACAGTTCAGCGCATACTCCGATCCTCTCATCGACGCCACCACCATAATAATACGATGCCTTGTAGATTGCTCCAGTTAGGGTTTGCAACCCTATAGTCTGGTACCCCTAGGGGGGCCCACCAGGTGAATCCGGCGCATGCAAACAACATGCATTAGACTCCGTTTCTTCATGTTTTTGTGTAAGGCTTTGTTCCATCTTGTGTCTTGGACTTCTTGCATGTCTTGTGGGTCTTCAACATATCTTCTAATGTTTTGCTTGAGGTATTGATGATCTAAATCACTAGTTTGCCTAAGTACAAGTCCATCTTGCATCCATTAGAACTACTCCTTGTATACTAGCAAGCAACATTAGTCCAAATGGTCATGTTGTTCATCAAACACTAAAATCCAACATAATAGCCCATAGGGTCCATTTTCCCTAGACTAAGGATTCACCTCTACAAATCAATTAACAGAGACAACCATTGTAAGTGCTTGCCTCTACAAATTCTTGGCTCAAAAAATTCATAACATTTTTAAATAGAATTATATGAAGACAAACTTTATACTAAAATTGTAGACCGCGACGCGATTTACACTTAGTTGATAATTTTTTATTGAAACTATATTTAGGATCCCAAATTTTGTTTTAAACTCTTAGATTTTAAAATTTAGAATTTTCAAACAACCTCGAATGTTGACATGGTCTACACAAAAGTTGCAGTTCTCAATACGTTCTACAACTTTTTAGTAAACAATCCTTTGAGTTAAAATCATTTAGATTCCTAAATATTCCTTTTATGATCTAACATTTTAAAATTTCAAATTTCAAATGGCATCGAACATTGACATGATCTATACCAAAGTTTTAGTTGTCAATACAATTTACATCTTTGCACAAGCCTTTGATTTGAAAATAATTTTTTTTTTCAAAATTCTTAGATTTTGAGATTAAAATTTTTGAAAATTTGAAACTAACTCGCATGGAGACAAACCGTATATGAAAATGGCGGAGCTTGATAAGATCTGAAACACTTTTTAGTTGAAACTTTTTTCTTTGTAGTTCAAACTTTTTTATTTCAAATTATTGAAGGCACTAGTAGAGAACAGACCTTTGATCCTCGGCCAAAATGGGCTCTAGTCCCAGCATTTTTTGCGCCCGGGACTAGAGATACCTTTAGTCCCGGTTGGTGGCTCCAACCAGGACTAAAGGTCCCTGCCCAACGGCTACTGCGCCAGGCAGAGGTGGCAGGGACCTTTAGTCCCGGTTGGATCCACCAACCGGGACTAAAGGTATACTTTTACTCCCGGTTGGTGGCTCCAACCGGGAGTAAAGGTCTACTCCTGGGCCGTAGCTGCGCCCGGGGTTGGAAAGTTACCTTTAGTCCTAGTTGGAGCCACCAACCGGGACTAAAGGTCCCCCCTTTATATCCCGGCCGTCTCATTCTTCCTCCCCGAGCCCGAGCTCAGCACATTTTGAAGCTCACTGCACTAGTGTTCTTGCTTCCTCCCTCCCTCCATTGTTCCTCCATCCATTCTTCGATTCCTCCGTCGATTTCTTCAATTCCTCCGTCGATTCTTCAGTTGTAAATGTTACCAATCTCATACTCTCATTTTTCACCATTGTCTTATCTCATTTTGTTCACTATATATATATGATTCTTTATTGTGGTTTTTTCATTTGTAAGCAATTTGAGCTCAAAATCACTTCAAGCTTGCATATTTACATGAAAGAAGGTTAAAGTAGCTAGTTGAGCTTGCGGACCGTGTTCATCTCGACGAGCATGTTCTCTGCCGAGCGGTAACGGACGTCAAGGAGGAGCTTTGATTCTATGAGGGAGAGCGACAACGGTCGTGGAAGACCGTGTTCCCTTCCTCGTAGAATCGGAGCTCTTCCGTGGCCAAGTACGGTGCCGTCCGGTGGAGAAATGCTCATCGAGATGATCACGTAAGCAAGTTCAACTAGTACGGATGGTTATTTATTCATATGTCCCGATATCGTCGCAGTAGTCTGTCAATCACCGTACCCATACGTAGTATATATATAAATATATACTTAGAAAATAGTTAGAAAATTATAGAAAATTCGTACTAGTTGAACTTGCGGACCGTGTTCATCTCGACGAGCATGTTCTCTGCCGAGCGGTAATGGACGTCAAGGAGGAGCTTTGATTCTACGAGGGAGAGCGGCAACGGTCGTGGAAGACCGTGTTCCCTTCCACGTAGAATCGGAGCTCTTCCTTGACCAAGTACGGTGCCGTCCGGTGGAGAAATGCTCGCCGAGATGATCACGTAAGCAAGGTCAACTAGTACGGATGGTTATTTATTCACATGTCCCTATATCGTCGCAGTAGTCTGTCAATCACCGTACCCAAACGTAGTATATATATAAATATAAACTTAGAAAATAGTTAGAAAATTATAGAAAATCCGTACTAGTTGAACTTGCGGACCGTGTTCATCTCGGCGAGCATGTTCTCTACCGAGCGGTAACAGACATCAAGGAGGAGCTTTGATTCTACAAGGGAGAGTGGCAACGGTCATGGAAGACCTTGTACCCTTTCTCGTAGAATCGGAGCTCTTCCTTGACCAAGTACGGTGCCGTCCGGTGGAGAAATGCTCCCCGAGATGATCATGTAAGTAAGGTCAACTAGTACAGATGGTTATTTATTCACATGTCCCGATATCGTCGCAGTAGTCTGTCAATCACCGTACCCAAACGTAGTATATATATAAATATAAACTTAGAAAATAGTTAGAAAATTATAGAAAATCCGTACTAGTTGAACTTGCGGACCGTGTTCAGCTCGGCGAGCATGTTCTCTGCCGAGCGGTAACAGATATCAAGGAGGAGCTTTGATTCTACGAGGGAGAGCGACAACGGTCGTGGAAGACCGTGTTCCCTTCCTCGTAGAATCGGAGCTCTTCCTTGACCAAGTACGGTGCCGTTCGGTGGAGAAATGCTCGCCAAGATGATCACGTAAGCAAGGTCAACTAGTATGGATGGTTATTTATTAAAACATATTTTTGAGCTATAATGTATTAAAAATGAGTATAGAGATATAGATAATTTTATAGTTTCTTAATTTTATTTGTTTATAAAATGAGAAATTTATAGTGTATTAAAAAATGAGTATAGAGAGTAGATGGCAACTGCTTCATTGTTTAGAGATATAGATAATTTTATAGTTTCTTAATTTTATTTGTTTATAAAATGAGAAATTTATAGTGTATTAAAAAATGAGTATAGAGAGTAGATGGCAATTGCTTCCGGGTCCTCGGCCTCTCATGGGTTTCCAAAGCGACTTAGGCCGGGCCTCCCTCTCATTCCATGCGGCAAGTGTCGTGATGAGACGAAGATTGTGATGGAGTACCGAGTGAAGAAGGAGGGTCCCAATAAGGATCGTATCTTCTACAAGTGTCCGGATCGTAATGTGAGTTATTTTATCGTATTTAATGATTATGGTTAGTTTATACCTATTTTCATGATGGTTGTGATTAAAGTTCTAATTTTTTGTTTTAATTTCAGTGGGATGGCAGTGGACGATGTTCAGGCTTCTACTGGGAGGAAGAGTATGTTGAACTCGTGCAAAAATATCTTACACACAACAGTGACACTGGCGGCTAATGAGGCGGTGATCCAAATTAAGAAGCCCAAAGATGTTGCACAATCGGGGGATCTGTCTGTTTTAATTGAGATTGGTCGCGAAATCCTTGTGCTCCTGAAATGTATTTTAGCTTTAGTTCTTTTAGTGGTAGTTGGGATTGTTTACATTGTAGCGATGCTTTCATAAATTTGTACCTTTTGTGGTGGCACACATGTTGTATAAATAATTAATTATGATCTAGGTTTTAATATGGTATTTATGTCATGTAATGCAGATGAGCCGGCATTGGATGTACAATGCTGATCGCCGCTCCCAAGAGTTCATTGACGGCGTGCATTCTTTATTACGTCGGCGAGGCAAACAAACGCGACGGTTTCATGTGCTGCCCATGTGCCATATGTAAGAATACGGTGGAATATCCTTGCTCAAGGACTCTTCATTCACACTTGTTCAAGTCGGGTTTCATGCCAAACTATATTTGTTGGACAAAGCACGGAGAAACCGGCGTTGTAATGGAAGAAGGTGAAGAAGAACAATGGGACGACAATGATATTATTCCCGATGGTGCATGCTTCAATGATACTGCAATGGGAGAAGTCAAGAAGAGGTAGCCACGTAAGATGAGCTCTCGCGATGATCTTTGTCGGGTCATTAAGTGACGCACAAAGAGAATGTGAAAGTGAAAAGGAGAAGATCAAGTTCGAGCGGATGCTAGAAGATCACAACAAATTGTTGTACCCAACTTGTGATGCGAGGCGAAAAAAGTTGGGAACCACACTAAAATTGCCGCAATGGAAGACAAAGAATGGTGTATCGACAAGGGATTTGGAGAGTTACTAAAAATCCAAAAGAAGATGCTTCCAAGGACAATGAATTGCTGCCACTACCTACGAAGCAAAACAAGTTGTCTCATCCTATGGGGCTAGAAATCGAGAAGATACATGCATGTCCTAATGATCGCATCCTCGCATGCGTGGCAAAGAGTACGAGAAATTGGATGCATGCCCGTATGCCATGCATCATGATATATAAGATCGGGCGAGATGACCTGGTGATGTTGAGGGCGAACGTCTGTGGAAGAAAATCCTCGCCAAGGTTATGTGATATGCTCCTATAATACCACGCTTGAAACATCTGTTCAGAAACAAAGAACATGCAAAATTATTGCGATGGTACAAAGAAGACCGTAAGGTAGACAATATGTTGAGACACCCGGTGATGGGTCCCGATGGAGAGCAATCGACGAGAATTCGGAGTTTGCAAATGACGCAAGAAACTTAAGGTTTGCTTTAAGTATGCAGACGGTATCAATCCTTTTGGAGAGCGAATAGATAGTCATAGCACTTGGCTTTGTTACTCTAAAGTATCTACAACATTCCTCCTTGGTTATGCATGAAGCGAAAGTTCATTATGATGCATGTGCTCATCCAAGGCCCGAAGCAACCTGGCAATGACATCGATGTGTACCTGAGACCACTTATTAACGAACTTCTCATTTTGTGGAATAAAGAAGGTGTACGTGTGTGCGATGAGTACAAACAGGAACACTTTGATCTGCGAGCATTGTTGTTCATAACAATCAATGATTGGCCTGCTCTAAGTAATCTTTCAGGACAGTCAAACAAGGGATATAATGCATGCACACACTACTTCAGTGATATTAGAGGTGTATTCTTGAAAAAATGTCGAAAGGTCGTGTACCTTGGCCATCGTCGATTTCTTCCTGCAAATCACCCCGTAAGAAAGAAAGGCAAGCATTTTAAAGGGAAGGCAGACCACCTGACCAAGCCTCGCAACCGAACCAGTATGGAAAGCCTAAGGACACATTTGAAGCATGACAGGACCTGCGTTGTTTGAGAGAAAGAGACAACCTGCATCCAGAGAAGACAGATGGTGGACGCCATTACTTACGTCCTGCCAGCTACACTCTAAGCAAAGAGGAGAAGGAAATCATGTTTGAATGCTTCAACAACATCAAGGTACCATCTGGATTCTCCTCGAATATAAAGGGTATTATAAATGTGCCAGAGAACAAATTTTGTAACTTAAAGTCCCATGACTGCCACGTTCTCATGACGCAATTACTTCCAGTTGCATTAAGAGGAATTCTACCTCCAAATGTACGTCTAGCCACCGTGAAGCTATGTGCATTCCTCAATGCAATTTCTCAGAAGGCAATTGATCCAACTGATCTAGCTAAACTACAGAATGATGTGGTTCAATGTCTCGTCAGCTTTGAGTTGGTGTTCCCTCCTTCCTTCTTTGATATCATGACACACCTCCTAGTTCACCTAGTCAAGGAGATTTTCATTCTCGGTCCTGTGTTCCTACACAACATGTTCCCCCTTAGAGAGATTCATGGGAGTCCCAAGAAATATGATCACAACCGTGCTTTCGCCAGAGGGAAGCATCGCCAAGGGCTATAGAACGAAAGAGTCATTGAGTTCTGTGTTGACTTTATTCCCGACCTTGACTCGATTGGTGTTTACGAATCGAGACATGAGGGAGACTAAGCGGAAAGGGGACACTAGGGAGGAAAACATATATTGGTACGGATGATGATTATTTTAATAAAGCGCACTTACTACAGTTCTCTGAACTCTCTCTTTGGTAGATCTCAGATATTGAGACACACAAGGATCTCTTACGATCTGAGTTTCGGGGAAGGCTGAAGCTTGGATTACGCGTAAGCACATGGAAACTTTGGCGGTTGGTTGTGAAAAAAATGTCAAGGTGATGAGAGCATCCATGAGCAAGCTGTATTTATTGGCTATGCAACCATCATGGCATATCGTCACATACAAAGTACGAGATAAATGGGAACATATTCTACACAGAGGCCCAAGATAAAAGGAGTACCAACCAAAAGCGATGGTGTCCGCATAGATGCCATAGACCCGAATGGGAATAAGCGGACATATTATGGACGATAGATGAAATATGGGAACTAGAATATGCACCTACTTTGAAGATCCCATTGTTCAAGTGCCAATGGGTCAAGGTGACCGGAGGCGGGTAACAATGAACAACGAGTATGGAATGACAACAAGAAACCTTAGTAATAATGGGTATAAAGATGAACCATTCGTCCTTGCCAAGGATGTGAATCGGTGTTCTATGTCAATGATATGTCTACCAAACCAAAAAGAGGAAAAACGATAATGACTTAACCAAAGAGCCAAAGCGCCACATAGTTCTTTCGGGGAAAAGAGTCATCGTGGGAATTGAGGACAAGTCGGACATGTCAGAAGATTATGAAAAGGATGACCGAATTCTGCCATTCAAAGTGAACAAAGACCCTAGCATCTTGGTAAATGATGAGGACACTCCATGGTTACGACGCGATCATAACCAAGGGACATACGTAAAGAAGAAGTTCATCACAGTGCCCACTTGATGATATAGTGATTTAATGTAGTGTGTGTTTGAGATATTATGTAATAATTGTGAATTCAGATGTTTATTATGTCATGTTTCAAATTAAATCAATGTTTGATTTGGTGGGATTTCTCTCTCAAAAAGGTAAATTAGGATATTGAGTGATGAAAAATTAAAATATTAACGTTAAAATGATGTGAAAACAAATTTCTGTCCAAAACCAATAGTTTTAATAATTTTAATTAAACACTACATTTTTGCATTAACGAAATAATAAATATTAGTTACATTATGTTTTATAATTGTAACAAAAAATAAAAAAAGTTAGGTTATAGATTTTTCTATGTGCAATAAAGAAAAAAAAAATCCATATTTTTAACAAAATAATTTTATGCCTTTTATTTAATTTACTATGTATTTAACAAGACTATTGCATTTCTTTTAAAAATTTGCTTAAAACACACGGAAACGAAACTACATTACACACCTTTACTCCCGGGTTGGAAGCCCACACGAGAGTAAAGGTGTGGATCGCATTTTAAATGGCCCATAAAAAACTTTACTCCCGGTGCTTATTACAAACCGGGAGTAAAGGTAAACCTTTACTCCCGGTGCGTGTTACCAACCTTTACTCCCGGTTGGTAACACGCATCGGGAGTAAAGGGGTGTGGCATATATACACCATCGCCATCTCCTTCCTTGCGTTCTTCATCGATTCCTCTCCCCTGCCCTACGCCGCTCACTCAGCCACACACAGGGGCGCTTGCCGCCACCCCGCCCGGCGTCGGTCGTCGCCACAACCTCACGCCGTCCATGGTCCCCACGCCACCCAGCACCCGATGACCTCATGGCGCCCTTCGCTGCCGCCGCCGCCCCCGCAGCCAGCACACCACCGGTAAATACCCTACCCGCGTTGACACGGCGCGACGACGACGAGGCAAGCTTAACAGCAGCGACGCAGCAGTTTCCTCTCCTCCATTCCCAAGGTATGCTACTTGCTCTGTTCCATCTCCAGGCTACACCATGACCAACAGATCGATGATGAGGAGCACGCTGTGCTTGCTCCGATCCTATTCCATCTCCATGCATGAAACACACTGTTTTAGGCAAGTTCACTCATGGTAACCGTACGTACTGTTGCTCATGTTTTCTTTTCCTACGTGCATGATCCTCTATCGATACAGTAGCTACTGAAACTTTGGTTGTCACCTTGGTTTGCATACGTACGTACGTCAACAAATGTGTGTATCGATCACAAACCCAAACGTATAATTAACTAATTTTCATGGCACGTCGCACACGGCGTTCAGACGGGCATTATTCTCTGTCACGCTAACTATTATAAGAAAGAAAGCGCCAAAGGAACAGAAAAAAATTCCAGTGTATACGCGCCATCTATAAGCGCCATGCATTTCTATGTATACGGCGGAGCACCGCTGCCCTCGTTCGCCCTAGGGTTTATACGCTAGAGCACCGCTGCCCTCGTTCGCCCTAGGGTTTAGGGTTTATACGGCGGAGCACCGCCGCCCTCGTTCGCCCTAGGGTTTAGGGTTCCGCTGCCCTCGTTTGATCATTTTTGGTGGGTGAAGGTTGGTTTGCAGGTGGTTGTGGATGATATAGCTGAGTCTATGAAGGGTGTAGCAGATGAAGTGGTTGAGAGTGTGCTTGAAAATACAGTTATGGAGATGGCGAGGGATATGGCATGTGAGGTGTGTTTTGAAGAGGATGCTCCCGATGTTTGGGAGTTCCAACGCCAAGGGTCGACTTGATGTCTATTTTTTATCGATGTAACGTGTGTTGTTGTATTTGTTGTAAATTTGGCGTGTTGTTGTGAACCTCTTCGAGGGTTCCAATCATTGTAAACATTATTTGGAGCTGTTTACTCGACGAGTCAGGATGCAGTGTGATTTTGTTGTCACTTTGGTTTGCAGCAACGCCCCCCTTTTCTTTTAGGCGAGGCTCATCGTTTATTGTTCTTAGAAACTTGACGTGCAACGATGCCCCCTTTCTTTCAGGCGAGGCTCGCTATTTTCTGTTTAATAAAACCTAATGCGTAGCGACGCCCCCCTTTTGTTTCAGGTGGGACCGCCGCCAAAACCTACTCGCTTCCTGATTCTTCTTATCATACAAACCAACCTTCACCCGTCAAAACCTACTTGTTTAGGGTTTAGGGTTTAGGGTTTATACGGCGGAGCACCGCCGCCCTAGAATTGCGTCCGTGACCGAGGGGCAAGATTTAATAATGCATATTGTTCATAGATTTTACGCATGTAAGCAACGATTTGACGTACTATATATTGGTTTTGTTTTTTGAAGCTAGATGGATGACCCGAGAAACATGGATGAGGAGGAGTTGATGATGAATTTGATCAACACTGGCACTCAAGTTGTCGGCGATGATGGTGCTAAAAATAACGTGCAAGAGGATGCAGATGACGGGAGTCAGTACTTAGCTCTTGAACAAAATGAGCAACAACATATTGGCCAAGCATATATTTTTTATTATTAGCTATATATATTATCATATGTCTTATGTGTGCTCATGACATTAAAAATAATGTTTATGTTTTGTAGCCCTCTGGATCAACATCAACAACTACAACGAAGAGTAAAAATGTTCGAGGTCCCAAAAAGCCATTAGAGTGCCGCTTCATCATCTCGGAGTTCAATGCGGATACAGGTGAACCAGGGGGGCCAAATAAAATGAAATTCATGCACCACTGTGGTTACCTTGTACGAGACTGGCTCCCGATCAGTACCCGCGAATGGAAGAAGAAGACCAATGCTCCTCATATCAGTTTTGTCTCCGATCGTGACAAGACGTTAATTTGGAAAGATGTCTTGGTACATTTCACGCTCCAAACAGATGGTTATGATGATATAATAGATGGTGATGAATTGAAGGAGCGAGTTAGGGATTGGGCAATGAAGAAGATGGCCACCGGTTTGGACTTGGAAGAACACCTATACGACGTATGTCAAGAAGTACATAGCACCAGATTTTACTGTCCCAGCCCGATCTCAAAGCGAGAGGCCCTATTGGGATGAGTTTGTACAATACAAGGCGTCGGAAGAGGGTGTGAGTCGAGTGATAAAGAACCAACGTAATGCCCAATGAAGACATACCACCATAACTTGGGATCGGTGGCTACCCGATTGCCATTAAGAAGTGGAACAAAATGGAAGCGGACCTTCTTGCCAAGGGTATCACACGAATCACTCGAGTGGGGAGAGCGTGCAAAGAATTGGTTTTTTGCTCATGGGGGAACACTGGACCAGAGAGCGTGGAAGTGCGTTTATGGTGCAAGACCGCAAGAAGCGATAGAAAGATTGTTTTATGCTCGAGAGAGCTACTGCTAGTGGTGCGTTCAGCCCAACAGAGAGAGAGGATGAGTGACATACGCCATCGGGACTATTGAACATGATGGCGAACTAGAGGCAAAGGAAGTGTCTTGTGGGAGCATGGATTCCCTCAGATGACCTTCCTCTGAAGCCGCGCCAGAGAAAAGAAGGAATAAGAGGCACAAATGGCTCCAGAGGTTGGAGGAAGCGGTGCATGAAGCACAGGAGCGGGAAAAAAACCTTGAAGTAAGAATGCAGGAGGAAATCAGAAGGCAAGTGCAAATAGCAGTGAGTGCAAGCAAGCAGGCATCAGAGCCAGGAATCAACATTAGCCAATCTATTCAGTTGAAAAGCAGCTGTGCTTCCATGGAGATACCAAATCAAGGGGACACAGGACTGCGCTTCCCTGTGGATGACGTCACTGAACCTTGTACATCGTGTGAGCTACATATTCCGAAGGGGAATTCCACAATCAAGGTGGCTATCGGTCTTGTTAATCCTATCGACCGAACCAAGACACCAAGGATTCATGGGAATATAATCCAAGAAGGATATGCTACCATCTCGGTAGATAAAGCTAAAAAAGGTTTTAGTGATTTGCCTCTTGACATTCCTGGAGGTGATGGCGAGAAGACTCTAGGAGAAGCAGAGAAGACATTCATTCTATGGCGCAAGCGCTACATCATCATTCCTGGGATGTCGGCTCCACCTCCTCCTGAACTACCTCACCATAGGTGCGGATGAAAACACTACATCATTAATTTATATTGGCTTAAAAAATTAACAATCTGCTCATAATAATGTCTTTCCTTTTTTTGTAGCAGATCCTCCCCCAACCTAAATCCAATTGTTCAATCGCCAGATCATCATAGTGCTCTGTACGATGACATTGTGTTGGAAGGCAAGGTTGCATCCACACCATCTCCAAGGAGGTCTCCAACGCCGCAACCGCCACCTCCAAGGAGGTCTCCAATGCCGCTGCCACAACCTCCAAGGAGGTCTCCAACGCCTCCCCTGCCCCCGCCTACCAAGAAGCCAAGTGCTAGCAAGAGGCCAGCCCCGCAAACGAAGAACCAGTCCCCGCCGACAAAGAAAGCCACCGTGAAACCAAGGTCTATTCCCAAAATAATATCTGAAGAGAAGGAAGAAGGAACTGATGCATATAAAAAAGATATGTCCAGATTCTATGATAAACTTAAAAAGAATCAAGAAGCAAGGAGAAACCCGGAGAAACCGTACTTCTTCGTAGCTCCAGATATTCTAAGAAAAAAGGTGGCTTCTTACCAGAACAACAGCGGGAATCTCGTAAGCCATCCAAATCAACGTTAACGGACTATGACCACACTCTCACCAAGTCAATTGAGGCGGCACAGAAAAAGAAGCGGGCAGGGAAAGGAGTTTCCCAACTCGGACAACACTCGCACCAATTAGTCCCCCCTCTAGTTGTTGGTAATGAATATGGTTCGAATTTAGGATTAATGCATCAGGCAAACATACCTCCGGATGTCGATTTGGATCACCTTGGTGAATTTATTGATGAGACTGGTCTCGACCTTTACCAGATGTTTGGTGATGGAAACAATGAGAGTGCGGCGGAGGTTGATATTTGGAAGAAAAATTTGTACTAGGCCAGAGTCTATACAACCCTCAAGCCTTATCTGATCTGGGGATGCAAATGTACCTGCTAAACAAGTGGTACATGCAGGCGTCTACCGGTGGAGACTTCTGCGTTGGTGTCAGAATTAGAGACGAACATTGGTTCCGTGGCGATGATGTTATGTATGTTGACTTTGTAGAATTTCATCAACTATGCCACCTGACCTCTCTGGACAAAGTTATCATTAGCTGCTATTGCCTGTAAGTAATAATTCTTTCGGTTTATTATTAAACTCATCATATGTGTGTATATGCATATAAATTATCCTAACAAGTACTATATATATGCAGATTTACAATGACAGAGCTCAGAAAGATAGGCTGCAATGAAATTGATTTTATTGATCCCCATATAGTATTCAAAGACCCAGTTACTCCAAAGACTAATTGGAAGTCTAAGTCAGAGAGTAACCTCATGAACTTCTTAGTGAACTAACGCCACAAGAAGGATATACTCTTTCCCTATAACTTCAAGTGAGTGTTAATAATGTCGATCATCCTTAATGGCTCATATGTTGATTCTAGTTAATTAATGAGTGTTATCGTTATATCCTATAAACACATGCAGCAATCAATTGGATATTGATGGACATCGATCGGTGAAAAGTCACTTGATAATCTATGACTCGATGAGAAAACCACAACAAGACCACCAAGATATGATAGATATTATCCAGAGGTAATTTCGGTATCTCTAGCAACTATATATACACACAAACATGATGATTAACTATATCGATGACGTGGCAAATTTTTTTATTAGGCGGTGTTTGGAAAACCTTTATTGAGAAGCAACACATGGGAAAATGCAAAGCGCCACCGAATGTAATCCCTTTGAAAGTAAGTCTCTAAATCGCATCATCTTTATTAATTAAACATATAGCTTTCACGGATCACCAGTTGGATGACAAATCTTTTTCTCGTAAAGTGGTGTCTCGAGGTAGGAACAGGGAACAACTACTTGTGGTTACTATGTTTGCAAGTTTATCAAGGTGGTCTCCCAAAGAACTCCTACAGAGACTCAAAATAATGTTAAAAATACACTATATATTCATTTAATTATTATTATTGATTGTGTTACTATGTCTTTATATATATATGTACATATATTAATTTATTTTCCTTTAATTCAAACACCGTAGGCTCGATGGTTGGAGGAAAACGTCATACAGCAAGACCAAATCAAAGCAATTCAGAGTCTATAGCCGGATTTTTTTTAATGAGCGGTCATCGATTCCAAGGGCGAGTTCTACTTGACATTAATCTCGCCATGGAAGCCAAGCTAGAGGATAAGAGGAAACTTGTTATATCACAACAAGCGTAATGCAATCTTTTGTAATATATGCACATGAAATAATATAATGTAAAATACACATATGCATGCATGCATGTAAATATATATATATATATATTATATATATGCTTGAATTGTGTGATTTAATACGTTCATTGTGCTTGAACTGAAACATACTATACGCGCGTATAAATGTATAATTAGCAGCGTACAATATGACTTCGAAAACCTATTTTGAAAAGAAAACAAAAAAATGAAAAGAAAAGAAAAAAGAAAAAAACTTTAGTCCCGGTTCGTATTACCAACCGGGACTAAAGGTGCCGGCCATCGTGGCATATCAGGAGGCACCTTTAGTCCCGGTTGGTGTTACCCACCGGGACTCCTTTAGTCCCGGTTCCTGACCTGGGACTAAAGGACCCCCCTTTAGTCCCGGATGCTTGCTCCCGGGTGGGGAACCGGGACTAGAGGGGGTTCCCCACCGGGAGTAAGCTCTGTTCTCTACCAGTGAGGGCTAAAGTATTCTTCAATATAAGATTACCAAATGTTGATACAAAAGACAGCATCCCATATATACTCCAAGTGGCCAAAAATAGACTTTTTCTTATTTTTTTTATTCGTACTGAAGAGAAAATTGCAACACAATCATAGTTAGGATAAATTTTAGTATGGAGTATAAAATAGCCCTCAAAGTCTTTATTAACAACTCATATTTTATAAAAAGTCTCTACGGACGTAGATGCTCACATGTTGATGGTGTCAACACAGAAGTATAACTAGTACTAGTCATGCATGCTTTACCATTTGGTTTTGTTCATAAAAAAAACAGTGTTAGACCATATCGACCGATATTTTGCATATGGCGTGGAGTTGCTAGTTGATCCAATGATTGTATTAGTTATTGAAATTTAATAAGGTATAACAAGTCACTACCAGGAAACAGGTGATTTGCCGAGTGCCAAAGTATTTGCGAATGCATTCCATCGGGCACTCGACAAAAAAAGTTGTTTGCCGAGTGTTGCAGAAACCATACTCGGCAAAATAATGGCACTCGGCATACCAAACTCTTTGTCGAGTGCTGAAAAAAGACCACTCGACAAACTAGAAAAAAACACTCGGCAAAACAGAGACACGGCAAAAAACCATCACGTGGACATCCATCAGTTAGTGTGCCTATCGTTAGGAGTTTACCGAGTGTCCGTTAGTGGCACTCGACAAAGAAGTAAGTTTACCGAATGTTTTCCTTTAGCACTCGACAAAGAAATAAGTTTTTTTTTCTCTTCTGACCTTAAAACTTTTTCTACTCTCCACATACAACATGTGGTACTCCATGTTAAGATTTGGTATATTTCTAGATCTGTTTGCTATATTTAATTAATTTATTGAATTTCAAGGAATTTTTTGGTATAAGTCAAATTTGAACCGCAAGTGATTCAAATAATAGAATAAAATAAGTAGAAAAATGATATTCATGTTATTGAGTTCGGTGTGAGGCCTTACCCGGGAAATGAAAAGAAATTTTGAACATCTTGTTCAGGAAACACGACCTCGACTCATCACTTTGCAGGACAACAAGGTGAGGCTTCCTACACCCCTCTTTCCATATGATGTTCGTATATCACATAACCTAGTTAGGTGTCTCCCGTTCGAAAGAGATATGGTTGGAAATGTACAGATCTTTGCATATCTATAATCGTATCTATTTTGAATTTTCCATGTTTTTTGGACAGCCCGAGTATGTGTAGATGGGGTTAGTTTCCATGTTGTACTCCAATCCAAGACAGAGTTTTGATAGCATCTCCCTGTTGTTCTCCGGATACACAATCTTCCTGTCAGGACGTGTATTTGGAGAACAATGGGGAGGTGCTGTCAAAATTCTGTCTCGGATAGGAGTAGAGCATGAAAACTAACCCCATCTACACATCCTTGGGTGGGACTAGGACCTATCTTCACCTATTAGACCACCACGTAGGAACCTGTAGATGCAATTGATTTTTATATTACTTACGGATATGTTAGAGGATGGATGACCATGAGTGGATGTATACGAGCCGCTCTAGTCAGGGTTCGTTGATCGATGAATGGATTGAGAAGACCGATGCTTTTTTGGAACTAGCATTTGTAAGGGTTAAAGGAGCGCGTGTCACTTGGTGTCCCTGCAGCATTTGTGCAAACACGCGTCGGCAAACAAAGGTGGCCATGGGTAAACATCTTTGCAAGAATGGATTTACGGCAAACTATACCCGGTGGATCTATACCATGGTGAATCCGATCATGTGAGAGACGAGGTTGTGAGACAATGCATCAAGGATTATGATGCTGATGCCGGGGTAGGAGACATGTTAAATAACTATCATGAAGCACACTTTGATGAAGGACGTAGGGAGGAGGAACCAGAGCCAACCACAAAGGCGTATTACGATATGTTATCTGCAGCACAGCAACCCCTTCACGGGCATGCCAAGGTTTCTCAACTAGATGCCATTGCACGCCTAATGGTCGTAAAGTCCTAATTTAGCTTGAGTCGAGAAGCCTTCGATGTTATGCTGACAGCTGTTGGTAGCCTGCTCCCGGATGGTCACATCCTGCCAAAGAGCATGTATGAGGCACAGAAACTCCTTCGTGCACTTAAGATGCCATGTGAGCAGATACATGCTTGTTCGAAGGGATGCATCTTATTTAGGAAAGAACATGCATAAGCAAAGTACTGTGTGAAGTGTAAATCGTCTAGGTTCCTAGAGGTAGACTCTGGTGATGGTCAGAAGAGGCAGCTCGCCATCCCTGTGAAGATCCTACGATACCTTCCATTCATACCGAGGATCCAACGGCTTTATATGACTGAGGAATCCACGAAACAGATGACATGGCACAAATATGGACATCGATACAATACTGAGAAGCTGGTGTATCCATCCGATGGTGAAGCATGGACAAGGTTTGATATGATTCATCGTGAGAAAGCTCTAGAGGCTCGTAATGTACGTGTTGCACTAGCAACAGATGGGTTCAATCCTTATGGAATGGAAGCTGCCTCATACATTTGTTGGCCCATGTTCATTATCCCTCTCAATCTCCCCCTTGGCATCCTCTTTCAAACACAGAACATATTTTTTCGTTGATAATTCCTGTATACCCAGGGAATAATATGAGTGTGTACATGGAGCCTCTGGTTGATGATTTGGTCCATGCTTGGGAGGAAGGGGTATGGACATATGACCGAGCTACAAAGACAAACGTCAAAATGCATGTTTGGTACCAGTACTCCCTGCATGACTTTTCGGCGTATGGGATATTCTGCGGCTGGTGTGTTCACAGGAAGTTCTCCTGCCCAGTATGCAAGGCATCTCTGATGTTCATTTGGTTGACAAAGGGTGGCAAGTATTCTTTGTTTGACAAACATCAACAATTTTTCCGTCTTGACCATCGATTCAGACGAGACATTAAGAACTTTACAAAAGATGTAGTAGTTGAAGGCCCTGCACCCCCAGATGATGATTGGTGCCGCGGTTCGTGCTCAGTTAGACGCTCTCAAGGTCAATGACCAAGGAGATCGTATTCTGGGATATGGTGACAAACATGCATGGACTCACAAGTCATGCTTTTGGAACCTCCCCTATTTTGATGACCTTCTACTTCCACATAACATTGATGTAATGCACACTGAAAAGAATGTCGCCGAGGCAATTTTTGGTACAATCATGGGCATTCCTGATAAGACAAAGGATAATGTTAAGGATAGAGTGGATCAAGCGAGGTTATGCAATAGACCAAAGCTAGACATGGTGCCTCCCAGAGGCAGGAAGTCAAGGAGAAAGCCTAAGGCTGATTTCGTTCTAACGAGGGCCCAAAGGAGGGAAGTACTAGAATGGTTCCAAACGTTAATGTTCCCTGATGGGTATGCAGTGAATCTAAAGAGGGGAGTGAACTTAGCTACTTTGCGAATCAATGGGCTCAAGAGTCATGACTACCACATATGGCTTGAGCGGCTACTGCCGGTGATGGTTCGAGGCTATGTCCTTGAGCATGTCTGGATAGTGCTGGTGGAGTAGAGCAATTTCTTCCGCCAGCTTTATGCTAAGGAGTTATCTCATACCGTGGTTGCAGACATAGAGAGAATGGCGCATGTGTTGCTCTGTAGGTTGGAGAAGATCTTTCCACCTGGCTTCTTCAATCTGATGTAGCATTTGATTTTGCACCTCCCGTACGAGGCACGAATGGGGGGGCCTGTGCAGGGCCATTGGTGCTATTCAATTGAGAGATTTCAAAAGGTTCTTCGAACTAAATGTAAAAATAAATGCAAAATTTAAGCATCCATAGCAGAGGCATATATTCTAGAGGAGGTGTCAAACTTCACAACAAAATACTATGCTGACAACCTTCCTAGCGTGCATAATCCACCCCCTCGTTACAATGCTGGCGAAGATGAATCGAACCTTAGCATTTTCCGAGGGTAACTAGGAAGTGCAAGTGGTGCGACTAACAAGACCTTGAAACATGAAGAGTGGCGCACTATTATGCTATATGTGTTGACCAACCTATCCGAAGTAGAGCCGTACATGCTGTAAGTTCTCAACAAACTTTTTCTCAAGTAGTCACAATTCTGTGTCCAACTCCCTTGTTTCTCGTTGGTACAGGGAATTTCATGAACAATTCTGGCGTGAATCAAGGGAACCTACCCCGCAGGAAACTTCGACCCTTCTTAGAGAGGGTGTGGGAAATGGAATGCCCGATTTCATTTCTTTGTTCAAACAGAAGGTACTGTCCAATTTGGCTCGTATTTAGTTTGACATTACAAGTTGCTCATACGTGCGACTAATATAACGAACTACCCCGCTTGAACTTGTAGGGACAAACCGATGCGTCTATGAGTGCCGAGTTGAGACAGGTTGTCGATGGTTGTGAATATAGGGTCAGGTCATTTACCAGTTATGACATGAAAGGATATCGCTTTCACACAACAAGCCACGAGCAGAGTCGGCCCAATCGAAGAACCACAAATACCGGAGTTTTTACGCAAGGCTTAGATGGGGTTGAGTATTACGGAAGAATTGAAGAAATATACGAACTCATGTTTCATGGTTGCAAACATCTTAATCCCGTTATATTCAAATGTCATTGGTTTGATCCTGAAGTAGTGAGGCGGACCCCTAATCTTGGGCCAGTCAAAATTCGACAATCATCCATCTTACCAAGAGACGATGTCTATATTGTGGCTCAACAGGCCAATCAAGTTTATTATCTCTCACACCCGTGCCAAACTGTACACCGTCTTAAGGGTTAGGATGTTGTGTACAAGGTATCACCAAACGGTAAACTACCTGTCCCAAACAATCAAGATTACAACATAAACCCCAACATATATAACAGAGAGTTCTTTCAAGAAGATGGGCTCGAAGGGAGTTTTGAGATAGACTTAACCAAAGCTCAGGGTATGGAAGTAGACAATGAAAGTGGTGCTAACAAGGACACAGGAGACGAGGTTTAGAATGTGTAGGACTTAGAATTACTTCAGCGATTACATCTAAGCAATGACGGTGCTGACGACATTCCTCCTTCGGAGCTCGGGATGATTATATCGACATGTGTGATAGTGATGATGAGACTTATGATCCAGCTAATCTCGATCATGATGATTATTTCTAATACATGTATGATCCGTGCTAATTGATTTATTATTTGTCATACTATGTTATTTTCTAAGTATGTTTTGTTTATTTTGCATCTATTTTGATGTATTATCTATGCTAATTGGTTTACTCTTTTTAATTGCAGGTGATTGAACAATGGTGGGCGGTATGAAGAGGATAATGTCGCTTTACTCAAAAGCGATAGCGATGCGTAAAGGGTCCAATGTAGCTGAGGGGTCCGGGAAGAGACCTTGGGGTAGACCCAGGGGTTGAGGGAAGGGTGCAGGCAAGACGAGGCCACCGTCACCTATACCTTCATCACCGTCTGAGTTACATTTCGCTCACTCATCCTCTAAGGAGGAGGAGGTACATGTGGAGGAGGAGGCAGGGGTGGAGGAGGAGACAGGGGTACCTCTTCCTCTACTTCATCGCATGTGTGGTTGCGAGGTCCCTCGACCCTCCCGATGCGACCGATACCTCTTGAGAGACACCCGCTGATTCAACCCGATGGAGACAAGTAAGTAACTTTAGATGTTATCACTAATTTTTCGTTTGATATGTTCAAAATTACAATAGAAACTAATAATTTATCTTAATCACTTGGGCAGGGGTTGGAGGAAGGTCGGTGGGGGTGATCACGTACGCCATGTGGACGGCATCCTTGGTCTTTTGATCAAGAAAAAGTTCCCTGGCCTGGTGCAGTTCGGTGAAACTATCGAGTCGGCCTACACGTGGGCCCACTATGCCGCCGTCCCCAATGCCCCTAATTGGGATGGCAGGGTATTCGCCGACAAGGCGCAGCATGTCAAGGCCGAGCTTTGGGTAAGTCTTTCTCGCACTACATCGCTCAATACATCGCATTGATTGGACATTCTTGAAATAATGACTGGATACATCGCGTCTATATGCAGGATTTCTTTAGATGCGAGGAGGGATACGTAGCCAAGGCGGATATTGTGGCTGACAAAGCCACCAAGAAAATCATCAAGGACATGCACTATGAGGCGCGCATCCAGGCCGTGATCCAATACCACGCGGAAATTCTTAGTGAGGCTCCCTAAAAGTGCGGCAAGAACCATGAGGCTGACCCCAAAACAATACATGAAGGTAAATATAGAAAATTAATACTTATTTTTTCTGAGATTAATTACGCTTAATTTCATCTTCTTATATGTCATATACTTGATGATGTAGGTGCCTCTGTGGTGATGCGCCTATGATCTGCAGTGCTGGGCCCGGATGGTGGATAGGTGGTGCGACCCCGCGTGGGAGGAGAATCACAACGCTTGCCGGGAGCAGCATTTGCTGATGCCGGGTGCACTACACCATCAAGGCAACCTCAACCTCTCAGAATACGTGGCTAGATGGGTACGTGAATTCATTTCTTTATTCTAACACTCAACTCTGCATAATTTCTAATCATATGGCTTTTTTTGCAGTTGGTGGCACATGGTGGCTAGCCTTTCTCCCAGTTCATGGCATATGGTTTGGCCCACAAGGGCAAGGCGATGGCCGATGTCGCCTACAACCCAGAGGACCCGCCCTCGGCGTACAGCAACGAGTCCGTCCACAGCTACCTCGATGGATACACATCGATGGCAATGGCGGTCCATGGCCTAGAGTACGATCCGAGCGCCCATGACCTTGATGGAGAAGTGGTTATGAGGGCGGGAGGAGGCAAGAAGCATGGCCGGTTCTAGATTAGCGACAGCACAATCGACATGGCCAGTACTCCCACTCTCTCCCAGATTCGAGCACGGAGCACGAGTTCTAGCCCGACGATACGCCCACAGCCGAACTCTAAATGGTTCCAGATGAACGCACTTTAGGTTATTTCTGTTTTATTCTTCGTTCATTGATTTTTACATACTTTTGTATTGCATTGTAACATTGGGATGAAATATTGTAGGCTCAGCTGGAACAAGAAACGAGGCGCCGGGAGGAGCTAAAGGCAAAGATGGAGGCAGAGCGGCAGAGGATGGAGGCAGAGCGGCTGCAGATGTTTGAATATATGAGCGGTGTTTACGCTGCAATCGGTCAACCTCCGCCACCGATGTTAGTCCCTCCTCCTCAACCTGCTCCAAATACTATTTCAGGCATTGTGAGTCACTTTACAACCTTATATTCACCGTTTCTAGTTTATACAGAATCAATCTTACAAAGATGCCCAGACACTAGAAACTTAGTGACTAATGCTATATGTTTGTTACCAACTAATACTTAAGCAATCATACTAGAGCACAATGCAACTGAGAAGATATTGCTGATAGTTGCAAGGGTTATACTAGTTAGGTAGTAGAGAGACCATATGTGTTGTTCAATTTTGTCTCACACATGCAATTTCTTCTCCTTTGTGCAGAATCAATCGGCGGCATCGAATGAGCCTCATGACCCAACGTGATCGTAGTGGAACCCGTGGCCTAAGTGACTACTTATGATTTTATTTGCATTTGCATTTGTGGATTTCCTGTGACTACTTGTGACTATTTGTGGTTGTGAATGAACCTACTAGTGATTCTGAAGTTTATTTGCATTTATGTATTGTCGATATATCTATATAAAATGTCTGTGATGCTTATTGTGAACTATGTGTGATGCCTATAATGTTTATTTGAGGGGGTACGTTATACGTGACCGAACAATAAAAATAGGAAATATATGGTCGCTTTGTCAAGTGTTAGACTCGGCAAAGTAGCATTTTGCCAAGTGCCAGGGTAAAAACACTCAGTAAAGAGGACACGTGGCAAATTTCTGTGCATTCTGGGACTAAAATGACTTCTTTGCCGAGTGTCTGCTGTGACACTCGACAAAGAAGCTAACATTTGTACGTTCTGGGCCAGTCTTTGCCGAGTGTCCAGTATTTGACACTCGACAAAGAAGGCAGGTTTGTCGAGTGCCCGGGATTTGACACTCGACAAAGAAGGCATGTTTGCCGAGTGTCAGGTGCGGGACACTCGGCAAACGCGCCGTGACCGTCTCCACGTCGTCACGTTACTTTTTTCGCCGAGCGTCGGTTTCAGCTCTCGGTAAAGTATTTGCCTAGTGTCCAATAAAAATACTCGACAAAGAGACGTTTGCCGGTAAAACCTTTGCCGAGTGTTTTGTGGGCTTTGACGAGTGCACGTGGCACACGGCAAAATGACTGTTTCCGGTAGTGAGTTGATGACCTGTCAAATTTGTTCAAGATAATTATAAAATCTTTTTTAAACCATACTTATAGAATCATTAGGTTAAGGGAAGTATAAAATCACACATGAAATGCGTTTTCCAAAGAAATCAGTCATTCAGTCAGGTGCTAGTGCTATAAATGTATGATACACGTGTCTGACTGTCTGAGTATATATATAAATTCCACGCAAGACTGCTCGTTCAATTCCTGGCCGCCGAGGGGAAAAAATCCGTGAAGTTTCTTTGGCACGAGAATGAAAATGTGATTAAGAAATATAGCCAACGCGGTGGAGACCGTACGCTGAGTTTCCTGATGTTTTAGGTGCGACCAAATGTGAAGCAGCCCACCGAGAGTTTGTGCGCCGTACGTACGTACACTGGCTGTTTAATGTCGACGTAGCCGACCCCGGATACGGAGTGCTATTACGGTTTATATAGCGGTTTATAATATTTATGTATATATATTTCATGAACGATGAATATAAATAGACATTCAATTATACAAGAAATTAAATAGCTCATGAGAGAGCAATAAAATAGTCATAAGTTCATGATTCATTATCACTATAAAAAACAGTAACCTCAATAGTCTCATGATAGTTAAAATGGATTGGAGTTATCTGCTGCGCATATCATAGCACGCTACTGCGTGCGCTACGAAGAATTGTGGACCGAGTGGTCTGCTACCTCAAATATCAGCCGCTAAGTTTCAACTCGCTAAGACCCTATTTGGTATGACTCCAATTCTAGGTGAAGCTGCTCCACACCAGAACTTTAGGTGGAGTTAGCCCTGGGTGGAGTTGGAGCTGTCTAATGATGGTGTGTTTGGTTGGGAGGGTGTCCCCAGCTCCAGAAAAGATGAGTTTGAGGATAGATTGCCATTCTTGCTCCTGGTTCGACTTGAACTACTTCTCACAAATATGAAATAAAAGTACATACAGTGGAGTCCAAAATAATAATAAATTACATGTCATTTGCCTAGAACCCAAATTACGAAATAAGTTCATAGTTCCAAAATAAGGTCGTTACAATAATTATTTCACTAATTCCATGCTAGGGCGATGGATGTAGCCATATTATTACGAAAGGTGTCCATAGTCACAAAGCTTGATTCCGAAGTTGATCCATCGGAGGCATGTTGAGATACGGCATACTTGTTGTACCTTTCTGGAATAGTAGGCATGTAGGTAGGATCTCTATCAAAATTAGCAAAGTCCACATCAACACTAGCATGTTCACGTATGAAATTGTGTAGGACCATGGTAGCAACAACAATCTTCTTTTGTGTGACAATTGAATAACGGGGCATCTTGTAAAGGATTTGCCATTTTATTTTTAATACTCCAAATGAGCGCTCAATAACATTACGAATCGATGAGTGTATACGGTTGAACTTCTCTTTTGGAGTATTTGGTTTCATACCTCGATGCCACTCGGGTAAGTGGTATCTTTCTCCCTTGTATGGAGCTAGGTACCCCGGATGATTAGGATAGCCCGCATCTACAACATAGTACTTGCCTACACATATGTAAAATAAGATAAGTTTGTGCATACAAGTATGAAAAAGAACGTAAGCAAAAATATTTACCTTGAGGAGGATGTGGGAAGACACTAGTGTCATGCAAAGAACCCGGTTGACCCGCAGCCACATACGTGAAGCGCATATCAAAATCACAAACGGTTCAGTTGCAATGTAATGTTCAATGCTATCATAGCCGGCCCCACAAGCAATCACAACCTCCATCACTTCATCAATAGAGTATTTTCCATGTCTCTTCGAAACATATTCATTGGCTGAACTTGCCATACTGTTTACTGCTTCTTGAATTAGGAGTGCATTTCCAGACTTCACCTTCTTGCCATTTCTTTCAACAGGCCTAGCCAATCTCTTGCTACTTGCAGGTGGAGGAGAAATACCAATATCCTCCTCTTGTGTTTTAGGAATGACATCATCATCTTGTGGCTCAAAATTGGTTGCCTCATCTTCTGTCTCATCAACATTTTCAGTTGCTTCAACATTCACAACATGAGGAGATCAATGATCAATACCAATAGTAGTGATGTCAGCAAAACACTTGGCTAAGTCATCTTCATTCTCAAGGCCCTTCTTTTTGAACTTTCCACAACCTGGAATGTCCTGAAATAAGCAAAACAACACATATTATTATAAGTATTACCAACAGATTTGACATATGGAAAACAAATATAGCAAAATTTTTGAACCAACTTACAGCGCTAGCTTTTTTCCACCATTCATCATCCATAGCAATAGTCTTCTTTATAGCATCCCATCCAGTCCCTGTTTGCATCAGCATTAGTTTCTTCCATGCCTTGAAATCTTCCTTCAACTTGTCCCATTTGTTCTTGATCTGAACCTTGGTAACCACAATTCCAGTCTTTTCTTTGAATCCTTTCTCAACCTCAGTATAACCAAGTGCATTCAAGTGTGTGTTTGGCCGATTTCCTTTTCCAACTTGTTCGGCAAACAACATACACAACACTCGAGTGTTCTTCGAGTTCCAATCAATTTTAGGCATCTATCGAACTCACAAATTTCGTATATGAGGTTCTCGTTATGCTGAGCAATTTCAACTGGAATATACTGAACCGCCAACAGGCTATTTTCAGCAATCTAGAACTACAACAGGTTGATAGATGCATTGATCTATAACAGAGCATGCAGCCCAATTCATGTAATTGTAGAGCATCGATCTACAATAATTCACACTTCAGTTGCCTGAAATTGCAGAGCATCGATCTACAATAATGCACACTTCAGGTTATAGAAGCTAGTGCACATTTCAGTTGCTACAATAATGCATCGATCTATAACAGAGCATGCAGCCCAATTCATGTAATTGCAGAGCATCGATCTACAACAGAGCATGCAACCCAAAAACAAAGTAGGCACCATACCTTGTGAACGGCGTCGGGGGATCTCCGGACGGCTGTTGGCGGGCCTCTGCGGCCGTCAGTGGGGGGCTGCGGCCGGCGTCGGGGCTTCTGCGGCAGGCAGCGGGACTCGTGCAGACGTGGAGGGAGGCGGAGCTAGGCGGCCGGGTGGGGGATCTCCGGCGTCGGGGCTTCTGCGGCAGGCGGCGGGCCTCGTGCAGACGTGGCAGGAGGCGGAGCTAGGCAACCGGGCAGGGCATCTCCGGCGTCGGGGCTTCTGCGGCCGGCGTCGGGGCTTCTGCGGCAGGCGGTGTCCCTCGTGCAGACGTGGCGGGAGGCAAAGCTAGGCGGATGGGGGGGCTAGGAGACCAGTGGCGGCGGGGCTTGGAGTTACTGGCGGTGGGGGTGGACGGCAGCCGCCTGTCTGCCTGGTGGCGGCGGAAACCCTAACGGCGGCGGTCTCTCGCGAGAAGAGTCTGGACGGAGGGAAGAGCGGGACGGGGAAAATGAGATGCGGCGGGGGGGGCTCGGAGAATAGAAGCAAAACGTTTTTTGTGTAACCAGCATTGGTGGGTAATTATCCACCAACTCTACGAGGAGGTTCAAAACAGAGGGTCCTGGAGCAGCAAAAGAGGTGCTCCAAAACTCCACCTCTATTTGCACTACAGCTCCATGGAGTTAATAGCTCCATGGAGTTTTGGAGTTGGTGTGTTTGGCTGGATTTTTTGATGGAGTTACTAGAGTTTAGGAGTGGAGTCATGCCAAACAGGGCCTAAATCTGCTAGTACGCTATATCATAGCGTGTGAATGGTATAGCGGTCACAAGGAATGCTATTTAGGTCAATTTCAGTGGATAGTTTTATGGTGTTGTTTTCAAGACTGCCATGTCATATAAAATGAAATGAAACTTGATGAAACATCATCCCTCGATGCAAAGTTTTATTGTAGAGTTTCATAAGCATATTCCATAACTTCAGAGAGAGTTGGTAATCGTGTCAAGAGAGTTTCATCTAGATGAAATTTATTTCTTCTCTCTTTTTAAATACATTGTTATGTCATAAAAAATACGTATATGACAACTTATTTAATATAAATGAAACAAGTCCCACTAAACAGTACCTCGGCCGAAGGTACGCATACTAGCCCACGTACGTAATTAAATCAATTAGCTCATGCGATGCATTTAAAAGATACGGGGCAAAAAATGCAGATGTTTCGATCAGCCAACTCCAATCTGAATATATCACATGCATTTGCCGCCAACACAATGAATGCACGCAGAATTGAAACGCGCAGCGCAGGAAGTAGAACGGGCGAGCATTTGGTCATCAGAAGCAAAGCATTCGCCTTGACCCATAACTACTAGTCTGTTGCCACCCGCTGCATAGAATTTTTTTTTCTCCCACTTCGATCTTCCCTGTTCCTTCCCGTCTTCTTCTTCCTCCTCCTGTTTACGACGTTGTTCAACTCTCGCACAGTGCAATGCAAATGGGGAAATTCCTTGTGTGCTATAAAAAAGATCGTAATGTCATGTATGTCTCTAGAAAAGTTCAGCGGTCTTCAGCGCAATTGCTCCAAACTTTTTGTGCCCTCCATGCCACTGCCGTCAGTTTGGGCTATAATGGCATCAAACTGCAGGTGTGAAAAGACGAAAATACCCTTAAGTCTAAATATGTCATTAATTTTTTTTGAGCATCTTAACGACTTCAAATGAAAAAACTCAAAACTAAAAAGTTGTAGATCTCGTCGAGATCTATATAAAAATTATCTTTATTTAATTCCGCAAAAAAAGATATGATTTTTCTAAGATATATTAATCATATCAAATCATATTTTTTTTGCAGAATTAAATGAAGATAATTTTTATATAAAAATTATAGATCTCGACAAGATTTATAACTTTCTAGTTTTGAGTTTTTTAATTTGAAGTCGTTAAGATGCTTAAAAAAATTAATGACATATTTAGACTTAAGGGTATTTTCGTCTTTTCACACCTACAATTTGTCGGCGTTAGAGGCCAAACTGACGGCAGTGGCATGCAAGGCACAAAAAAGTTGGAGCAGTGACGCTGAAGACCGCTGAATTTTTCAGAGACACACAGAACATTACGATCTTTTTTAATGGCACACGAAGAATTCCCCCCTATATATACCTGCCTCCATGCAAAGCTTCAGGCCACACAACAAAGCTAAGCAGACACACACGTGTACAAGTAACAAGCCACAGCCACTGCCGTTGCCAATTCATCCACCACCACTGCCATTGCCAGCGTCGACGTACGTTTTCAGTGGAGGACAATGCCATCTGTGCAAGTAGCCACGTCGCCCATGGCGACGAAGAAGCAGCAGTGGCACCGACAGAGTCCGAGGAGGCCAAGACCAAGAGCATGGCCGCCCTGATGAGCCTGCTCCGTGCAACCATGTCGGAGGAAAAGGCCGCCAGTGGTGCGGCAGCCATCGGCGGCACTGGGGAAGAGAAGGTGGAGTGGCTCCGGTCGCAGCTCATCGGGAAGGACGCCGAGTTCGACACGCCGTTCGGCCGCCGCGCGCTGACGTACGCCGACCAGACGGCGTCCGGCCGGAGCCTGCGGTACATCGAGGACTACCTCGTCAAAGAGGTCCTCCCCTTCTACGGTAACACGCACACGGAGGACAGCCACGTCGGGAGCAAGACGACGCGGCTGGTGCACAAAGCGGCGCGCTACGTGAAGCGCCGCGTGGGCGCCGGCCCCGGCGACGCTCTGCTCTTCTGCGGCTCCGGAACCACGGCGGCCATCAAGCGGCTGCAGGAGGTGATGGGCGTCGCCGTGCCCTCCGTCAAGCTGCGCGCCCGCGTCGCGGCGCAGCTGCGCGCCGAGGAGCAGTGGGTGGTCTTCGTGGGGCCCTACGAGCACCACTCCAACCTGCTGTCGTGGCGCCGGAGCCTCGCCGAGGTAGTCGAGATCGGCGTCGACGCCGACGGGCTCGTGGACGTGGCCGCGCTCCGCCGCGCGCTCGCGTCGCCGGAGTTCGTGAACCGGCCCATGCTGGGCTCCTTCTCCGCCTGCAGCAACGTCACGGGCGTCGTGACGGACACGCGGCAGATCGCGCGCGTCCTGCACGAGCATGGCGCCTTCGCGTGCTTCGACTTCGCCGCCAGGTGAGAAGTCTGAAGTCAAACACCACTGGCCGTCAGATTAATGAAACCAATGCATACTTAACTTTCATCGTGAGAGCGATGGAATGTCGCTCTCATCATCTTCGTTTAATATAAACCACAACATGCTGATGCATGAGTGCATGACAAATACGATGGATTTGATATTTAGGCCATGTTGGATTCATTATCTGTTAATAGTTAGCTGGATAAAAGCAAGGCTAAAAATACAACCAGCTGCTGGTTGTAAGGATCCTTTTAGCCTACCTTTTAGCCCATCTATAAAGTAGTTAGTTCTTCAGGGGTCCATATGTCACTCTTACAAAGTTTCTCGATTCTTTTGTCTAAGCTGGCTGTAAGCTTACAGCCCACTTCTCCTCTTTCTTCTCTCCTCTCTCCTCCACGTCAGCGTTCAGACTACATACAGCATGCTATTATACTTGCTCTAAAAAATTCTATCGAATATTATATTAGTTAAAAGGTGCTCGGACTTCGCCGCCAGGTGAGAAATCTGAACTCAGAGACGATCGACAGTCAGATTAAACAAATGCATAGGAGTACTTAACTTTGATCATGAGAGCGATGGAATTGGAATGTCGCTCTCATCTTCGTTTGATATATACATACTACTATACATGCATGATAACGATGGATTTGACATTCTAGGATACGGCAGACTTATTTTAGTCTTCAATTTTCTTGCTGTTGACTTGCTCAAAATTGGTGTACGTCACATGGGAAAATTATATATATATGCGCCAGAGTTTTACGGATGACGAAAACTGCATAGTCATCGCTTGGGAAAATTCTTCTATTTGTACACACACGCTAGCTGACGAGTAAACATTTATGTCATCACACGCTAGCTTTGAATATATTTGACTCGATCATCAGACATGTATCAGTGCTTATCTAGCTAGTTTCATCTGCTGTTTGTATAGAATACATATGACTACACATAAGAGGACACGATCGAACTGCCGATCTTGATCCTAGTATATATTTCTTGTTGTCAACATCGTTGTTAGAAATCCATCCAACCTGTAAACTACTATCAGCAGAATGAATTTTGATCAGAAAATAGTATTAGGGATGGCATACATGCATATATTGGAAATTTGGCACATCGGTTCAGTTTGTGGTTCAAAATGAGCACATAAAAGAAATCCATGCATCATCAGTTCTAACAAGCTAGTTTTTCCTTTAATTTGTGCAGTGCACCATACGTGAAGATTGACATGAAATCTGGTGAAATCGACGGCTACGACGCAGTCTTCTTGAGCCCACACAAATTCGTTGGTGGACCGGGCACACCAGGCATCCTAGTGATGAACAAAGCACTGTACCGGCTCAACGCTCAGCCTCCTTCCACATGCGGCGGTGGCACCGTGGCCTACGTCAATGGCTTCAACGAGGAGGTGAGCTACCACTCAGCAACAGCAACGGAATACTGCAACTAGTATAGTACAACCTGTGTTATTACATACAACTATTGATACTTATCTCCTAAAATATAAAAAAAAAATTCAAAAGCGTGCGTTACACGTGCTTCATTAAGGAAAGTTAGAATAGAGGTACACGGCCCGGGGGCAGCCACCCCGAATAGCGACGGCGAGTTGCCACAGGCCAACAACGGGTGGAACACTAACAGCAATCACCGGCTTGAACGGTGGAACTTCGGCGGTTGTACTAAGTGAGGAACTAAGCAGCCACCCCAACAATTGCAGGATTGTATTGTACTACGATACGATACTACGACGACGATATCGAGGAGCGACGGACGCAGGCACGCCACCAATCCTCCAGAAGATCCGTGCATCGCTTGCATTTTGGGTGAAGGAGTACATTGGGTATGACAGGATGAGCCTCAGGGAGCAAGTTTACTCCGAGATGGCAATGAAAAGGCTCGTCAGCAACCCAAACATAAGGGTTCTTGGCAACACGGACGTAGAACGCCTACCCATCTTCTCCTTCCTCGTCTACCCTCCTGTCACCAATAATCCTTTGTCTGAAGCTGTTGCTGCTGCTGATGAGCCTGGTTGCAAGCGTCTCCCACTCCATGGCCGTTTTGTCACCAGGCTTCTTAACGATCTTTTCGGTATCCAAGCAAGGGGTGGATGTGCCTGTGCAGGCCCCTATGGCCATACATTGCTCAACATTAAGAACGACCTTTCCCTTCGCATCCGGTCTGTGATTCTTGAGGTATGTATGATCAAATTGTGGGATGGTTATAGTATATATATCCTCTTTAGTCTGACAAAGTTTGTACTAATAATGTTACTGTTATTTGTCACATTTTCTCAGGGTTATAGTGGACTGAAGCCAGGATGGACAAGGTTGAGTTTTGCTTACTACCTGTCCAAGGAGGAGTTCAACTTCATCCTGGCCGCCATCGAGTTCATCGCGTTGTACGGCCACAGGTTCCTCCCTTTGTACAAATTTGACTGGATTACCGGCGACTGGACATTCCGGAAGCAGGCGATTAAGTACCATATCTTGAAGGAGGAGCTGGCTCTTGCCACTGGTCTTCATCTCTTGTCTGAGAATGGCCAGCCAAAGGTTTCAGATAAATTGACGACGAAACCTGGGGTTAGTCACGACAAGTTTGAGAGCTACTTAGAGCATGCCGAGAAAATTGCACTGTCATTGCCAGATATTAGTCAGCAGACTGTCAGTATCCCAAGAGGAGTAGACCCTGACTTGGTTCTCTTTCATATATAGTGAACATCTTTGTTCCCTTATCTAAAAATATATAGTGAACATAGACTATGACTGTAACAATAAAAGGCAGGTGGCATAGCATCTGAGTTTGCCAAAACAGATTGTTACACATGACACTATGTGAAAGTTGTACAATCAGAATTAACCTAGTTATCATTTTTCTAAAAATTGTTCCCCTTTCTAGACTCTACCTTGTGTGGGAGCTTCCAGTACATCCCAAAGAATAATCCCAAAGAATTCCAAAGCGTGAGGGGCAGTGTTATTTTCTATGCATCACAGGTCCATGGCTGTGGAATTTTTATTTCTTAATACATTTTTCTTTGGAATTTACTAAACTTTACCCTGCATCTGTTCAATTACAGAAATCACCTATTGTCTTTCTTGGGAAAATGACTTTGAAATTTCTTTTTCTTGGTGGATGAAATTACGACCCCTAAGATCGTCTGATGGTAAGACAAATTGGTATAATCGTTTATGGGGGAGAATGATGTGATGCGAGCTTGATCCCATTTAATTTGAGTCTTCACTTTCTATGTTGCATTTACGGATCGTGACAAGCTCGGTGCTCTTTTCTTCTCTCTCATGTTGAAATAAACTAGTGAGTGAAACCACACTACCGGAAAACGTCAAATTTGCCGAGTGTTTTTATGTTTGCCGAGTATATTCTCTCGGGCACTCGGCAAACAAGTTCTTTGCCGAGTGTTGCAATAAAAACACTCAGCAAAAAAAACACTCGGTAAAGAGGAGGTTTGCCGAGTGTAAAAAAAACACTCGGCAAAGATGGGGTTTGCCGAGTGTTTTTTTTTTTGACACTCGGCAAAGGAAAAAATATTTTTTCTGGGAAAGAAAGAGAAGAAAAAAATAAAAAAAAATCTTTGCCGAGTGTCTAGATCTAGGACACTCGGGAAAGGAAAAAAAAATTCTGGGAAAGAAGGAGAAAAAAAAATGGGAAAAAAACTTTGCCGAGCGCCCAGATCTGGGACACTCGGCAAACGAAAAAAATCTTTTTTAACCCCCACGGACGCTATGTTCCCTTGGACGGCCCCCTCCCCTTCTCCCCACGCCGTCAGAATCCTTTCTCCACGCTACGCCTGCCCCCCTCCTCCCCTCGCCTGCTGCCCGCCCGCCCTTCCCTTCTCTTCGGCATGGCGGCTCCCCTGCCTCTCCCTGCACGGCGGAGCACCTCCCTCCCTCCTCCACCACCTCCACCAGATTTGGCCCCGGCGCGGGCAGATCCGGCGACGGTGGCGCACGGGGAGGCCGGATCCGGCATCGGCGCGGCCGCCCCCTCCTCTCCCTCTCTTCCCACCGCCGGCGCCCCTCTCCCTCCTCTCTCTTCCCCGGCGGCGGATCCGGCGCGGCCGCCCCCTCCTCTCCCTCTCTTCCCACCGCCGGCGCCCCTCCCCCTCCTCTCCCTCTCTTCCCCGGCGGCGGATACGGCGCGGCCGCCCCCTCCTCTCCCTCTCTTCCACGGCGGCGGATCCGGCCCGGCCGCCCCCTCCTCTCCCTCTCTTCCCCGGATCCGGCGGCCACGCCCTCCTCTCCCTCTCTTCCCTGGCTTGACGGGTGGTGGCATGGTGGTGGTGGGCGGCGGTGGCGTGGTGGTGGTGGCAGTGGTGGCTGTGGCGTGGCGGCGGCCGTGAAGCCGGGGAGGCGGAGGCGACGACGGCGGGCGCCGCCAAGAGACTGATGGCGATCGAGACCGGCGGTGGTGGCTTTTTTAATTTGTGATGGCTTAAAAAATATTTTGCGAAAGTGTGATGGGCACTCGGCAAAGTCTTGAGTGTCCCATTTAATTTCGAATCTAGCGTTTCTCTATAACCACATTTTGACGTCGGATCGTGAACACTCTCGCAAACCATTTGATGAGTCTTTTGTGGCTTCTCTCATGCTGAAATAAAGCTCTGAATCGAAGTGCCACTTTAATTATTTTGCTTCATCAGCTCCGGCTTCTATTAATAGAGGCAAAATAGGAAAGAAAAAGAAGCAATTAAATCTATGATTGACTTTTTAGACAAAAAGGCAGAACTTTCAACTCTTTCTCCAAATGAGAAAGATACTCTTCGCTGTCTAAAAGATAGAATATCTCATTTATTGAGAGAAGAAGAAATTGCTTGGTTCGAACATTCAAAGACGAAAAAACTATTAGAAAGTGACAAAAACACAAAATATTTCCATCTTATTGCAAATGGCAAGCAAAGGAAAAAAACGTATATTCTAGTTGGAAGGGAGTAATGCAATATTAAAAGATGAAAATGAATTAAAAGAACACATTACTTCAAATTACCAGATTTTGTTTGATCCACCTAAGGAAAACACAATTTCGCAATGATGGAGAACAGAGTCGATGATATCCCACAAGTTTCAGAAATAGAGAATGAAATCTTAATAACTATGTTTATCGAAAATGAGGTCAAGGAGCCTATTTTCCAAATGGAGCATAACAGAGCTCCTGGACTAGATGGTTTGATCCCCCCAAAAAAAGAAAGACTAGATGGTGTGATGCTGCTATGTTCTATGACTTTTTTAAAGGAGAATTATCACTTTTCAGCCTCAATTTTGGTATCATTAATTTGCTTACAAAGTGCCAAGAAGCTATTACAATCCAACAATACAAACTGATTTACCTTCTAAATGTGAGCTTCAAAACATTTACTAAGATAGCAACAGAAGGAATCAACAAGGTAGCGCAGAAAGTTATACAACCCTCACAGACAGCTTCCTTACTTGGGAGATATATTCTTAAAGGAGTCATAATTTTACATAGGACCATTCATGAGTTACATAGAAAAAAAGCTAAATGGGGTGATTTTTAAGGTTGATTTTGAAATGGCATATGTTAAAGTTAAATGGCCTTTTCTCTAGCAAACACGCAGAATGAAATGATTCTTACTTTTGTGGTGCCAATGGATTCATCAATTTGTTTTTGTAGGTATTGTTGCAGCAAAGGTAAATGATGTTGTGGCAATGTACTTTCAAACGAAAAAAGATCTATGACAGGATGATCCTTTATCACCAATCCTTTTTAACCTTGTAGTGGATATGTTAGCCATACTCATAAGTAGGGCAAAACATGATGGTCAAATTCAAGGTCTTATCCCACATCTTATTGATGATGGCCTTTAATTTGAATCCTGCATTATGCTGATGACACAATACTTTTTATGGAGCATAACACTCAATAAGCAAAAGACATGAAAATATTTTGTGTGCTTTTGACAAACTCTCGGGACTTATTTCACAAAAGTGAGTTATTCTACTATTGAGAGACCAAAATTATAATGTAACAATACTCATAGTTTTTGGCTATGGCATGGGCCAATATCCTTTTAGATACTTGGGCATTCCTATGAATCATAGCAAACTCACCAACAAGGGTTGGAAATATGTCAAAGAATGCTCTCAAAAAAACTGAGCAATTGGAAAGGTTGTCTTATGGTGGCTAACTAGTTTCGATAAAACTCAGTGTTAAGCATCTTGGCTATGTATATGATGTCCATCTTCAAGGTACAAAATGGCATTCTTTAGAAGTTAGATTTCTATATAGATTCACCTCTTCTGGCAAGGGGATCAGCATAAGAAAAAAAATACATATTAGCAAGATGGGGGTCCTTATGTCTTCCAAAGGAGCCATGACGTTTAGAAAGTACAAATCTTGAAATACAAACTGTGTTCATTTGGGATATCCTCCTCATTTTATCTTCATCTAATTTTCAAAATAAATATTTGGAACCCTAAATGAACTCAAATGAAAAAGTTCTTAACTACAAAAGTTTTATAACTGTTTGAGATCTACAAAATTTGGTTTTGTCCTTTTCTCCATCCGAGGTCGTTTGAAAATTTTGAATTTCAAATGCGAGGAATTCAAACGTAATTTGTCAACTACAAAGTTGCATAACTTTTCAAGATCTACAACTTTTGTGTTGGTCGTTTATCTATCCGAGGTCGTTTAAAAAATTTGAATTTCAAATATATGAGAAATTCAAATGTATTTTTTCAAGCATAGATGATTTCAAATGAAAAAGTTGTCAACTATAAAGTTGTATAACTTTTCCTTTTTTTGGTCGTTTCTCCATTTCAATATCGTTCGAAAATTTTGAATTTTACTATGCAACTCTTTTTAAAGGTGGCTGGAAGTCGATTTCTAGAGGTGACCGAAAATAGAGCTACCTCTGAAAAAATCGATTTCTAAAGATGGCAGGAAATATAGCCATCTCAATGGAGGCATCTGCAGAGGCGACTGGGAGCGTAGCCACCTCTACAAATACGTTTCTAGAGGTGACTTGGTTTTGGGGCCACTACATAGACGATGACCTAAATCAGGTGCCCCACCCGCACTTTGCGGATCCCACGGTGTAACACCCCAAAATTTCAATTTTAGGATATGAACAAAAAACACAAAAAAATAATTTTAATATTTTTTAATAATTTTTTTCTAGATTTGTCTAAAAATGATTTTCTATTTTTGAATAAAAAGTGATTCGGTTTTGTTTTGTTGCTTGCATGTGGTGTATTTGGTGTTTGTGAGATAAGTTTACAAAATGCGCTTTAGGTACCATGTAGTGCGTCTCGGAAATTTTTCGGTCTTTTCTAGAACTTTTTTTCCTTTTTCCTAGAGCAAAATGTAATTTTTTCGTTTCTTCAAAATATCTTATCATGAGCTTCAAATATTGTACTTTGGTTCATCGTGTTTCAAATGTCTGTAGGATTTTTCCTAAATTTTTGTAAGCTTTGGAGTATTTTTCTTGGCTTAAATACTAATTCTAGATTTTTTGGAATTATTTTAAACCTTAATTCTGAAAATAGTAAAACATAACTGACGTCGCTTCGAACTATGTTGGAGTAATATAAGAGCATTAGATTAATATATTATATATTATTACTTAATGGAACCAGGCACTTCATTTCTTGATTATCTTATTTTGAGTCAAGATTATAAACTCTGAATGTTTCTAAATTTCTTGCAACAATCATCAGGCCCTCACAGTCTCTATGAACAAGTTGTCGGAGATCCCACAGGGAATTGATGATTGTGCCACATTAATCATGGAGGAGGCATTGAATTTCATTAACATTGTATCTCTTCAAGCTTGTAATAACTAGGGCAATGGTGATTTGAGTTCCAGACTGCTTCTATGTATTAGAAAAATCAAGATTTACGTTTGTGTGTTATGCACTGAAAAAGAGGTTCTTCTTGCATGGCCTGATTTTGTGATTATATATAACAATAATGGGATTTTTATTTTTTTTATTATTGATTCATCTATTATGAATTGTTTTTTTTATAGACACGTGGCGTGTCCACTATTTAGAGAAAGGTGGCAAAGAAGGCGTCGAAGTCCCTATCAGCTGATCAGAATGCTTCCAAGTGGACAGATGAAAGAAGGAGAGGAGAGCATCCAACACAGGATAGGGCTGGCGCCCCCGGCCACACATGCCAAAACCATCCCAGTCCCAGCACCTCACTTCTCGTCGTCTTTGTATGCTCCATTAGCACAGACTGAAGCACAAGTTTCAGACTTGAGGATACTCAGCCATCCATCCGTAGCAAACAAAGTCCCATCCTTCTCTCTCTTGTTTGTATACTTGCTTGGTTTTGAACTTTTTTTTTAAAAAAAAAAAGGAAGAGAGGCATGGCGGCCACAGCGTCCCTGAAGAGCAGCCTTCTCCTCCCGTCTCCTCTCTCCGACTTCAGCGGCGCAGCCGTCTCCATCTCAGCGCAGGTAACCACTACTACGCAGCACTGAAAGCAAGATTGGAATTTGGAAGCATTTCCTCCATCTGTTTTAGGCCAGAAACGACAGACAGCCTGGCACTGTGTAGAGCTTTCACTAGCAGTAGCAACCAAGGGGGGCGAGGGTGCATTAACCTGATATATATATGGTATATGGTTGAGGAACGTGAAACTTTGTTTGGCAGAAGAGGAGGTCATCATGGCAGCCAAGAGGGGCGAGGGTGCAGGTCTCGGCGGCAGCGGACTCCAAGAACATTCTGGTGATGGGGGGAACAAGGTTCATTGGGGTCTTCCTGTCCAGGATCCTTGTTAAGGAGGGCCATCAGGTCAGTCAGTGGTCAGTACCACCACCACCTTTGCTCTGCAATCACCGGCCGTTCAGCCAACCAATACAGTCAGTCATTCAGAGAAATTGATTATAACAAAAACTCTTTGCTTTGTCATCAGGTTACATTGTTCACTAGGGGAAAGGCACCCATAACTCAGCAGCTGCCAGGGGAGTCCGACGCAGAGTACGCAGAGTTCTCCTCCAAGGTGTGTTGGTTGTTTCCTCCTCTGTTTTGCTTGCATGTGTACATCCTGCCAGTGCCAGCAGCCACTATCCAGTATAGCTGGATTCTTCAGACGTAACTAATGTGCATGTAAGAGTCCATTAGTAGGCTGAACTAAGGTACAATGGATGTCTTTGTGTCAGGGTCATGATAAATGGGCTTACTAAATCACTGCTGCACCTATTCTGATGCTGTCATACCAGTAATGGTTTTACATATATGTACAGGTTCAGCACTTGAAAGGTGACAGGCAGGACTTCGAATTCGTCAAGACAAGCCTGGCTGCTAAGGGATACGATGTCGTTTACGACATCAATGGTGCTTGCTTCGATGCTTGAAAGCCTCCAACTGA
This sequence comes from Miscanthus lutarioriparius, assembly GCA_904845875.1. NCBI lineage: Eukaryota > Viridiplantae > Streptophyta > Magnoliopsida > Poales > Poaceae > Miscanthus > Miscanthus lutarioriparius. The sequence goes on from CAJGYO010000015.1 coordinate 43,220,408, forward strand.
AAGTCTTTATTATAGTTGCAAACCAAGACAATTGTTCAGTCATCTCACAGTGTCTTGTGTTGGGGAAGATTTCAGTAACTATTAGCATTGTGTCTGTTGTTGCTACATCAAACAACTGCCTGATACACATTTCGCCTCTTGCACTGGTGTTTCATTTCAGGACGTGAGGCTGTGGAAGTTGAGCCTATCATTGACGCCTTGCCTAACCTCGAACAGTAAGCCAGCCAGCCATTTCATCAAACACTTGATGCAATGCAAGCAATTGTATGAAGCCTTTTTCGTATCTCATTGTGCTGAGTTATGTATACCATCAATTTTCAGGTACATCTATTGCTCATCGGCAGGAGTGTACCTGAAATCTGACATTCTTCCGCACTGTGAGGTACAGTACTGTATGTATGGACAAATCAAGCTTCACACAATACGGAGTACACGATGGCGCCATGACACAGATCAGAGGCACTGACTGACAGCTCTGGTTCATGGCGGGCACGTAGGTTGACGCGGTGGACCCCAAGAGCCGTCACAAGGGGAAGCTGGAGACGGAGAACCTGCTGACCTCGCGCGGCGTCAACTGGACGTCCATCAGGCCCGTGTACATCTACGGCCCGCTCAACTACAACCCCGTGGAGGAGTGGTTCTTCCACCGGCTCAAGGCCGGCCGCCCCATCCCCATCCCCGGCGCCGGCAACCAGATCACCCAGCTCGGCCATGTCAAGGTTGGCCAGCCATTTGCCATTCAGAAATAATGACGAATTTGCAATTTGCAACACGTGGCTGGCTGATGCCACCAGCTTGGTTTCTTTCTTCTCCACTCCAGGATCTGGCAAGAGCCTTCAACCTGGTGCTGGGCAACCCCAAGGCGGGCCAGCAGATCTTCAACATCTCCGGGGCCAAGTACGTCACCTTCGACGGCCTTGCGCGGGCCTGCGCAAAGGTAACCAAATAAATTTCATTTCGTCAAGAAATGAAAATGATGCTGGTTTATTTCGATTTCTGAATTCTGAGTGCCTGCTGCTAGCTGTTCTTCGTCATTGTCAGTAATGGACCATGTTACTGTATATATGTTTGGATGCAGGCTGGAGGGTTCCCTGAGCCGGAGCTCGTCCACTACAACCCCAAGGACTTCGACTTCGGCAAGAAGAAGGCTTTCCCCTTCAGGGACCAGGTAACTTACTGACAGAGTAGTGTCTTGTCTCTTGTGTGTGTTAGTTACTGACGCAGAGTTAACATATAAATGTGATCTACCAGCACTTCTTTGCGTCTGTGGAGAAGGCGATCAGCGAGCTCGGGTGGACGCCGGAGTTCGACCTCGTCGACGGGCTCACCGACTCGTACAACCTCGACTTCGGCCGCGGCACGTTCCGGAAGGCGGCTGACTTCACCACAGACGACATGATCCTCGACAAGAAGCTTGCCACCGTTTGAGGACCGCTGTCGTGATCGAGCTGTTGGTGAGCGGATAACTGTATGTCATATGGGCATATGGCTAAGGGTCAGTGCACGCATGCAGCTGCTAGGGTGCCAGTACCATTGCTGGCTGCAAATGTGGGAACATACATGAATGGAAAATGATCTCAAATTTTTGTTTAGATATTATATACTGGTTTATGCAATGATACGCGTACCGTCGTACGTATAGAGAACTTATGGTACGACCACTGCAACACGGATGTTAGTACACTCAGATAAGTGCCCTCTAATGTTTTGTCTTTGACACGCCCGTGCTACTGTTCGGGCGCCCGCGCCTGCTCCCCCTGGTCGATCGGATTCGCGCACCATCCGCGCCAGCTCTGTCGCCCACACTAGCTCTACTTCTCACTCCCGCGTTCGGACCGCTCCCTTCCGATCCGCTACCCATGCCGTCCGGATGACTCCGCCCCGTCTCTTCCACACAAGCGTCTCGCCCGCCTCTTCCACACCGTTTCACGCCCACCTCTTCCATGCCACTTGATGACTCCCCAGCCTCTTCTACACTAGCGCCGCGACCACCGCATCCTCCCCACATCAACGCCGCCATGGCTCCCACGCTAGCTCTCACTTCCTCACTCAACAACCCTACATCTAGATCTATTTTTGCAACACTAAGATTAAACAAATGCAACATACGTCTGAAACAGATGAAACATTTTGAACATACATTTGCAACATAGCCATTGCAACGTCCAGATAAAACACTTGCAACATGCGCCTAAAACAAATAAAACATTTTGAACAAACTTTTGCAACATAGGTGCATAACCATTGCAACATGTGCAACATCCAAAAACTACCATTGCAACATCCATATAAAACATCTGAAACATACCTCTGCAATATCCGAAACACTTCGAAACATACGTTTTGCAACATAGGGAAGGCGGGCCGGTCTATTCTAGGCGTCAGGGTGGAAGCCGGCGGCAAGCGGCAGCGCGAGAGGAACACTAGCACCAGCACCAGCAACGCGCGCACGAGCACCAACATCATCAGCAACACCACTAGCACCATCCTTGGCTCAGCCGGACAGGTGGCACGCAGCGACGGGTGGAGAGGAGGCTGCGTGTGCGATGGGAGGGAGGGAGCGAGGCGGAGTGGGATGGGGCGCGTGACGCGAGCGCAGGTGAGCGGCGTGGGTTCTAGACGGACGGACGCCCATGGCATATCATTATTGTTTTTTATGGTAATGCTCTATCTAGGACATCCGTTCGTCTGGACAGCCCAGTTGGTGGGCTGCGATGCTCACGATGCTTTCTTATCCGCTCCTACGCGGCACCACTCGCCGCTCACCCGCATCGCAAAAAAAAAGAAACTATCGAAGCGCACTCCACTCCGTACCTGCGGCCGCCGCAGGCGACACCACCGCTCCCACCCCCATCGGTCGATGCCGCTGGCTTCGCACCGTTCGCTTTCCGCCTCAACCTCCCCTTCCTCTCTCTCTCTCTCTCTCTCTCCTCTCCGAAGTGGCCCAAAGCGCAGCCACCTTTCACGTGTTGCGCACGGCCGGCCTAGGTGGTGCCCCAACCATGCGGCATAACCCCCTGGTGGGGTGGCTGCTCGCCCACATCGGGCACCTCCGCCCCACTCTGCCTTGATGTTCCTTTGACCAGATCCACTGCACTGCGAGAGATCCGATGGTGGTGGGGACTGCGATGCCGGTTGCAGGGGTTGCGTGTCGTGCCCACGATACCAGCGCCCACGAAGGGGTCGGTCCCCGCTGTTGACGATGATTTCGTCAACATTCTGGTTGGTCAAAAATGTCACAAATTTGTGGCATACGAAAGGACATAAGCCAACCATGAATGATCTTGGTTCAAATAACTTGGTTCCACATGTACATGTCCTCTATTTGAATGTAGGTACAAAATGGATGAAAAACCAAGCTTGGGGGCCCAACTTGACACGTCTCCCGACCACCCAAGTATGGCAAATGGACAAACCAACTCCACCATCATGATAAGCAATGCTTCTAGAAGCTAACTACAAAAGATGGGCCTGATTTGGCTCCATATGGAGGTCGGGCAACCGCAAGCTAGCCAGGATCCTCCCAACACACTCCCAAGCACTCCTAGCCCTTGGATGAAGAGTGTGTTTTCTCTCAAGGGTGGAAGATGAAGTCCCACGGATTCATGGGCCCACAACGAAGCATCCAACGTACCCAAGGTAGCCAACCACACACTATGGCAGTGGGCCAACCTTCTAGAAGGGGAGACAGGTCCCACCTATCAACCTCCCTATGGTGGCTTCCGGCATCCCGCTTGCACCCACCACCTTAGTGCATACCTCCATGCACTCCCATGATCTCAGCCTTTGATTCAATGGCGGATTGATCTAATGGTGCTTGATGGAGGTCACACGGATCGATGCATTTAACTGCATATGCAATGCTCCGAATGTATGGAATGAATGAATGCATTGTATGAATGTATGAATGACAGCAGATGAATGAATGATCATATAAAGAGATAGTGGGGGTCGGTAATGTTACCTTGATGACTCGAGCGACGGGGTTTTAGGAGCTCCAATCGGAAATGTCCGATCGGGATCCACGCTCGTAGTTCGTGACGGAGTCGGCATGGCCCACATGGGGCGTCCCTCTGCTCTTTTACCTGTCTCTTGGCGTTTTCCTGAGCCATCCGATCGACTTTAGGAAGCCCGTTGGTCTCTCCTGGGCGGAGATTCTGTAGTTGGGCCTTTCCAAGTCTCGCCTGGGAAGGCGGAGGGCCACCTGCGCGCAGTGGCGCCTTGTTTCCCATGCCCAGCATGCGGTAGTGGTGAGCCATACCCAGTCCACGTCCCGCCTGGCCAGGCGCCGTTCCGTCGGGCAGGGTGCGTCCCATCGTATCCCATCCGCATTGAATGGGGGAAGGGAGAGGGTTTTTTGCCTTTCCTCAACTGCTCCGCCTCTTGTTTCAAATAGGGGAAGGGAGAGGGTTTTTGCCCTGTTCCTTCACCTATTCCTCATCTGTCGCCTCTTCTTCTCACCAAGAGCGTCTGAGTGCCGCGGCGGTTTCCTAGGAAAAAAAGGGGAGAGCGAGGGAGAGGAGAAAAACTCACAGATCCATTCGTGAATCCAGAGCGAAATGTCAAGCTAGAGGTCATCCATTGTGAGGGAGTCGGTGCTGGCCGTTTTCGCTGAGAAGGGGGTGCTGCCGCCAAAGGAGGTGGCGCACTGGAGGGATCCTGCGGGGGAGGATTTCCCGCAACCTTAGGCCGACAAGGTTGTTTTCTTCCTCACCTTCCATGAGCGTGGGTTAGGATACCCCGCGCACTGGTTCCTGCGTGGGCTCCTCAATGAGTGGGGCCTGGAGCTGCAGCACCTCAATCCGACTGGGGTGTTGCACTTCGCCGGATTCGTCACTGTGTGCGAGTCCTTCCTCGGGATGGAGCCACATGTGGATTTCTTCCGGTGGATGTTCTCTGGGTGAGCATTGTCGGAGGGGAAGCCGCTCAGGGTCGCGTCGGTGGGGGGCTTCGCGCTGTAGAAGAAACCGAGCGCGTCGGGCTCGTACCCCATGTACACCCCCTATGATTCCAATCAGGGTGGCACGGGGAATGGTTCTACATCAGGAACTCGGCGGAGGCGACGTTCCCGCCTTTTACCGACAGGAGGCCGAAGAGGTAGGAGAGATAGTCATGGGGCCCCGCCAGCCGGCAGAAGAAGAAGCTAGAGATTATCGTGGCGGAGCTCTAGAAGCTGGTGTGGCACGGCCTTGATGGGGTGCGAGTGTTCCACACCTTCTTCCGCCGTTGGGTCGCTTCACTGGCGGAGAGGACGCGACCGATGTGGATGTACAGCGGCCCGATGGACCCTGACCGTTCATCGCCAGAGGAGCTGGTGAATGACGAGGTCTAGAGTTGTCTTGACTGGGTGCTATAGCTGAGGCCTAAAGAGACCCTTGATGGAAAGCCTGGAGCTCTCAACACCGTGAAGTAGTCCTATCTGGTATGCTCCCCGCTCTTTACTTTCGTGTTCTTTTCCCCTTTTGCTCTCCTGTATCTTGACTTTGAGTCATCTGTTTTAGGGGACTTGGAGTTTACAAGTCCCGGCCGCACCTTCTGGAAGGGCCGGATGGCGCGGCTCGACAAGCCGCCCTGAAGGAGGCGGCGGATGCCAAGAAGAAGAAGAGAGCTGAGGAGGCTTGGAGAAAGTACCAGAAGGAGCAGGATATCGCATGGCGCGTGCGGGCTAGGGAGACTAGGAGCGATGTTGAGGCGGAGCTCGAGTTAGAGGACCCCTCGAGGTGGGTGACAACGTGATCTCCTCCGAGGAGGAGGGAGACCGGGAGGTCGCTACTTCAGCGGTGCGTCGCGAGCCTGCAGCCACGCATCTGCTGGCGGCGAGCGGGAGGCAGAGAGGTGCGGTGATGTTCCCGCACCGAGGAAACATGCCACAAGCACGGATGCCGTCAGCGAACGGGAGGCAAAGCGGACGCGGTCACCGCACCCTTCGGAGGCATCACCGGCCTTGTCCCCACCTACTCTGGGCACGGCGGAGCAAGCCAGTGGTCGGAGGAGCGGGCTCGTACCCGTGCATCTTCGGGGCCGGCGCCGGCGCATGACCCGCAACCATAGGATGCCCTATCGGCTGCTCCGGTCGGCGTGCCTCGAGCCGACGGTCGCGGTGACACGCGGGCTGAGCAGGAGCCGGTCGGATGGACTCCCCTCGGTTGAAGTGAGGGGGCATGGGTCGTGGCCCAGGAGCGGTCCTCGCCCGGCGGGCCCATTGCCGTCGGGTTGTGGCTTTAGAGCCCTACCGCTTACATCCTGGTATGCCTTCTTTGTTTTTTTTCGATCTCGCTGTTGAGTTTTTTATAGTGCGACTGACCTGTACTTTTTCGACAGCGGCCAGACGCTGATGGGACTGAGCATTGCCCCAACTTCCATGTGGGAGGATTGGAGGCCCACCCTGCAGCATGTCGTGGCGAGCGGTGGGGAGAGCAGGGTGGTGGTGGCACGTCCTTCCCCTCTGGGGGCGGTGCCTTCCTAGCCGGTCGCTAGTATGGCGACGTGGGCGAGGTGATGGTGGCGATCCTAGCGGCGGCGGAGGCTGCATCGAGGTGACCCTTGTGGCCCCTCCACCACCGGCTGCAGTGAAGAGGAGAGGGAGATCGGGCTCCCTGCCTCGCCGGGCAGAGGGCCGCACGGCTCACCCTCCTGGTCGGAGCTAGAGGTGCCGGGGGGAGATGCGGTCGAGCCAGAGATGGAATGTCTGCCGGTGGCCCATGAAATCGAGGTGGTGGAGATCTCCTCCGACGGCGAAGTAGGTGACGAGGTGGAGCCGCCAGCGCTGTCGCAGGAGCTGGTGGTGGTCCGGTTGTCGGTTGGGCCTTCCAGCGGGCTAGGGGCCATCGACCTGGTGTGGCCCTGCCCGAGGACCCGAGGAAGGTTCGGTTCATTGTTTGGGATGAGCAGGAGTGTCAGCTCTAGGACATGCTTGGGGGGAGAGGACTTGCGATGGAGTCCGATCTTGCCCAAATTAGGGTGAAGCTAGAGGAGGCCCTAGAGCGGGTCAAGTTCGTCCAGCAGGCGGTCTCGATCGACCTGCCTTGTTTCATAGAGGTGAGTTTTCTGCATTCGTCCTTGACTCCTTGTTCTTTCGTTGGTTGCCTCAGCATGCTTGTTTCTTGTTCTACAGGGTCTGGAGGAGATGTCGAGCCGCAAGTCTTGTTTCCTTCGGATGGAGCACGCCCGGGTCACCGAGCGAGAGCGCGAGCTGTAGTCCGCCCGTCTGTGAGTCCCAAGACTGGGCGGTGGAGGTGACCGGGGCACGGGTGGCGGAGCTATTTGTGGGAGAGCGGGCGACTACCGCCGAGCGGGGGCTTGAGGCGGCGAAGGTGTGCCAAGCAGAGACCGAGGCGGCACTGCAGAAGTCCCTGGCGGAGACCAAGGTGGCGCTCCAAAGTACCCTGGAGACCCTAGAGATGGAGCGGAAGGCCCTGGAGTCAGATCGGAAGGCCCGGTCGGAGGTCGACCGGAAGTGCTCGTGCTCCGGGGCCGGGTGCTTGGGACTGAGGAGTTGAACTCCCGGTTGTGCGAGCATGTGACTCGGCAGGAGGAGGGACTCTCCATCCTCAAGAACACCCACCTTGGTACGTACCCTTTCTGCTTTTGGTGTCTTGGTTTTTTCCTTTAGCCTGCTTCTGAGCTTGTCATCCTTCTTCTAGAGCTAGGTGGAAAGGTGGAGTCATTAGAGTGGGACCTAGAGACGGCCAAGGCGACGATTGGTCGAGAATGCGGAGGCGCTAGCCAAGTCCCTTGAAGAGCGACGTGCTCTCAAGGGGGAACTTGACTAGATACGCAATGTTGCCCAGCTCATCGTCTCGGAGGTCTTCAGGTTGGCTCCAAGTACCAGCTCACCCACCATCCGGACTGGGGGAGGTTCCGGATGAGGTTTGGGCCCTCATCACCGTCGGGGTGCAATCAGTCGAAATATTTAAAACAAAGTTATGTAAGGTAATTAAAGGAACATACTACCCTTTCGTTCGGGAAAAAATGTATTTATCATATGATAGTAAAAAAGAGAGATGGTATCACACCCCCGTGGAGCCCCCGAGCGACCCAGGCTGAAAGTGTTCAGGCCGGGGTGCTTTATAGGAGCAAACGTTAAGTGAAAAGACGGTAAGACCGAATTTTTAAGGGAGGAAACGACGTAACTGTTCGCTGTTCCAAGTGTTGGTGAGAACGTTGCCGTTGTTGTCCTTCAGTCGGTAGGCGTCGGTCGGATTACTTCGGTCACCGTATAGGGACTTTCAGTCATCCGCATCCTTGCCCGCCACGCCCCCTTTCTTGGCTACTACCTCCTTGCCCTTTCCTTCCTTTGGCCCGCCGGCCTGTCGCAGAAAGCGCTTGAGGAGTTCGTAGTCCTTGTAGAGATGCTTGATGGGGTAGGTGTGGTTGGTGCACGTGCTCTCCATGAGCTCATCGAAGTGGTGAAGCAGGCCCTGCTGGGGCTGCTTGCCCGTGCGATCAGCTGCGGCGACCAACGTGGGGTTGGTCGATCGGTGCCGATCCTTCTTGTTCTTTTTGCCCCTCTGCGTGGAGGGGCCCTCATCCTAGTCCTCGCGCTTGGCCTTGCCTTTGTCCCGACCTCCGTTGAAGACCGCTCCGACCGCCTCCTCACCGGAGGCGTGGTTCATGGCGACATCGAGCAGGTCGCGAGTGGTATGGGGCTTCAGGCAGCCAAGCCTGTGGATCAGAGACTCGCAGGTTGTCTCGGATAGGAATGAGCTTATGATGTCCGCGTCGACGACATCAAGAAGGGAGTTGCACCGCTTCGAGAACCTACGGATGTAATCCCACAGGGACTCGTTGGGCTCCTGCTGGCAGCTCTTGAGGTCCTAGGAGTTCCCAGGGCGGACATACATCCCCATGAAGTTCCCGACGAAGACCCTCTTGAGGTTCGGCCAGTCGCGGATGCTGTCGTGCAGGAGGAATTCGAACCAAGCTCAAACATGTTCCCCTACGTAAATGGGGAGGTACTGAATGATGAAGTGGTCATCATCCACTCCTCTGGCTCGATAGGCGAGCCAGAAATCTTTGAGCCATATATTGGGGTTCGTCTCCCCGGTGTACCTGGTGATGTTGGTGGGCGGTCGGAAGCGCTGTGGGAACGGCGCTCTCTGGATGCGTCGGCCAAAGGCCCATGGTCCCGGGCCATCTGGACTGGGACTCCGATAGTCTGGCCAGCGACCATGCCTAGGGTGCGTTTCACCACTCCCCACGATGGTCTGGCCAGGGTCTGTGTGGCCTGCCCTCACTACCGCTCGATGGAAGTCATCATCATGCCGGGCCCGACGCCGGTTGCTGATGACGCTGTGAGTGTCTTGGTTCGGCTTGAGTTGCTTGCGCATAGGGGGCTGGTGTGGAGCGAGAGCCAGGTCAGACCGTGGCACGGCTGTGGCCACCTACGCCGTGCTCGGCGGCTGTAGCGGTGAGCGGATGGAGTGATTCATCTGGTGCGTCCCCACTCCCCTAGTGGGGAGAGAGGCCGTGGTCGGTGTCGCGATGCGGAGCTCTCCGCCTGTTGATCACCTATTCCTAGGGGTCATTCGGCTCGGGAAGGCTGCGTAGAAGAATTGATGCGGCGGCTGATGTTCTGGCCAGCCCGAGCAAACTATGCGGGATCGTTCCCCCATCCATGATGTTGCGCTGGACCTAGCGGGCGTGACCCAGGCGCCGCTCGCCGGGTTACGCGCATGGGGCGCAGTGTGGTGCGCCGAGCGCGCCGGCGCAGGTGGTGGCTGGTTCTGCCGCCATTGTCGTAGATCCTCGCCGTGCTCTTGTGCGAGCGCGAGGCCCCCGCATGAGGGTCCAGAGGGGTGTGAGTCTGCAAGGACTCCGCTACCATCGGCGGCTATCCCGGAGCGTCCACCATAGCGCACTCCCAGGATGGACGGTGGCTAGGTGCCACGTCGCCGATGCTAGAGCCGTCACTCTCAACCTCGTCATCTATGAGTTTGTAGAAATAGGTGGGAGCATAGCTCGCCATCCCCACGAATTTGGATGTGAGAGGAGGCGGCATCAGCATCTTTCGGAGCCCCCGAGCGTACGCGTCCGCGGGGGGCATGAGGCCATAGGGGGACCGGTCGAATGGCGGTTGCGGTAAGGACAGCGGGGTCCCTCCGGAGAATCGGTGGAAGATAGTAAATAGAGAGTAAATAACAAAGCGTATGTTACTCACAGCAGGGTTTGAGCAGAGCGTTTGCTCGGAACGAAGCGTAGGCGCCTCGTCGTTGAAGTCATTGGGTGTCCTAGAGCCGATGGAGGGCGCCCCTCCGACGGGCGTTGGAACGAGTGCCTCCTCATGGAGGTGTAGTATGTTTAGCCGAGCAGGCGACGAAGTCCAGGCTTCCAAAGAGGAAGGCATGGGACAGCTCGAAGATGGGTGGAACCCACATCCCAACAGGTGGGAGTGCGGGAAACTCCAGTGTGCCAAGCGAGTCTTATCGCTTGCGCCCGCTATGGCGAAGATGGCGGAAAAGTGGGCCATCCGATGACCAAAAGTGTGAACGTACAGCGTCTATCCCCACGGACGGCGCCAACTGTCGGTGCAGAAAGTGACCAACACGTAAATATTTGTAGTTTTACCGTACGTTGTGATCGGATGTGGCCTAGCACTCAATGACATAGGGTTTATACTGGCTCAGGCAACGTGCCCTACGTCCAGTTTGAGTCGGTCGGTGACTTTATTCCTGAGCCTAGGTGCTCGAAGTTTGCTGTGGGTTACAAACGAAAGGGAGAAAGATGGGGGTGCAAGAGGTCCGGTCGGACTTCGGTCTGAAGGGTCAAGAGTGAGGGGAGCTCCGCTGTGCGCTAAGTGTTCGAGCGTGTGCTCGAGGCTTGAACCTGGTGGTTCTATTGTAGTGTGTTGAATCGTTGGAAAGTTGATCGATCTCCCGGTTGGGAGAGAGCGCATCCCATTTTATAGATGAAGGGGACGGCCTTACAAGCGAGGGATAGAGAGTACGTATGCTACTAAGTCTTGTTGCTCACGCCATCGAGTATAGGATGATGGTAGGCGCCCATAACACTGTTGTTGTCAGACGCATGTGGGAGATTTTACCGTATTCAGCATGTATGGTAAATGATGGTGCCCACAACATTGTTGATGCCCAGAGGCATGTGGGGGGAGCCTTACCGCGTTTGTCTAGTATGGAAGTTGACGGCGCCCACAACACTGTAGGGCAAATGTTGGCGCCCACAACACTGCTTGGGTTCTGGCATGCCTGGAAGGTTGTAGGGCACCTTTCTGACATGTTCTGTCGATTATTGTCCTGCAGGTGTGTAGGGTACGGTCCTTGGTATTACGATCAACTTGAGTGCCCTGCCTTACTTGTTCCATCCGTTTCCTGGTCCTCACCGAGCGGGCGTCCCCAGTCGGTTGGTTCCAGTCGGCTCCGACTGCGCCAGTCGAAGAAGAGCTGTAAGCAGAGGTTCGATGCATCCCCGGTCGGAGACGCGGGTCGGAGTCGGAAGCGGTGTTTGGCCAGGACGGAGAGGCGGGCCGGAGTCGGAAGCGAGTGCTATTCCTCCTTAGCGAGGCCTTTCGGTCGGAGATTGGATCGCCCTTCTGGCCTGTCGTTTAGGTATTTGGGTTGGCCCAGGTTGTTGCGTTGTTCGCAACGTCATCTGCTGGGCCAAGCCTTTGCTGGGAAGCCGGTCCATGAGGGACCCCGGGTTTATGAACCCGACACAAGTTTTATTGCATCCAGAACTGAGCAGATATATATATGCCGCATGCCCAGAGTTATCCAGGATACATATATTTGTTGTGCTATTTATACTAGCATGGCATATAGCTATGCTAGGGATAATTTTTTTGACACATGCCTCCAAACATGCATGTATATGGAAGTTGTTATATATTTTAGGTGTCTAAATTTTTAGATCATTCTATACAACTAACTAGTACAATTAAAATGACAACTTACAAAACATAATTCACATTTTTTCTATAGTCAAACAATAACAAATTTACATATTGCATGAACAATAATAAAAAATAGACACCTAAAATATAGGAGAAGTACATGTATATATGTAAATAAAGTCAAATTTGTCCTACAAAATATACACGGTATCAATGTCATAACTTCAACGAGTAGAGGCCGACTGTGGCTTGGCCAGGGCGGCAGTAGTAGTGGTAACGGACCTTGACCACGCAGGTGCTTGTTGTGATCAGGATTGTGCAAGGTTTTTCCACAATACGCCCTATTTTCGAGGAGGAGATTGTTGGCATTCTTAAAGTTTACATATAAATCCACAAGCGCATAGATATTATTGTAACATTTCATTGGGAGTATTTTATGTATCGTTATTTGTTTTTTCACGGGGAAGGTGTTGGTATAAAGTTGAAAGCATCTAGGCTCCTAATTCGGTTTTGACCATTAATGATGACACAATTATTGTGACTAACGTGTGTTTTATAGATACAATTTAAGTTAGGCCATAATGATGATTGATGATTGGGCAATCAATGGTTTTCATGCCTCTATTGATGAATTTCGTTTCAATTTTCAATGGATATTGGATAGAGTTAAGTACAGACTAGTTCTAAGTGTCATATGAAGTTGGAAGACACTTAGAGTAGTTTATGACTTTGTTTGCCCTTTGACCATACAATATAACGGTGGGTATAAACTAGTAGCTTGACCTAGGGGAGTCTAGTGAGTTAGTGTGGTGCACACTTGTGAAACTTAGCACTAGGTAGCTTAGAGGAAGCCCAAAAGTCAATTGGAAATTAGCCATATTCACATAGATGGATTGAATTGGAAATGAATAGGCAAACCTTAGTAGCACCGAATTAATCTGGTGTCCTTGCAAAGGGATCACCGGATTATGCACTAGCGGGTTTCAGCTAAGGTAAGCTGAACAGTGAGGTTCTAGCTTCACTGAATTGATTCGGTGCTTAGACAACGGATCATATGGTGATGTCCAGAGAGATTCTAGAGAGGTAAATGACCACTGGATTATGCGTTACTGAGGGTTTGGCTAGTCTGAAACTAGTCATTGAATAGGCACCGGATTAGTCCAATGCTCTGTTCAAATGGCCACTGGATCATCTAGTGGTGTTAATTTCTATGTAGTGGGTTTCAAACGCTAGTTGCTTGTGTGGGCCTATTTATACCCCTCCATCTTAGACATATAAGCTCTCTTGCTACTTTGAACAATTGGTTATGGTCACTGGTGAGCAAGGGGGAGTTCAAGCTTAATTAATAGAGTGATTGGGAATTTCTAATTGTAATATTAAGGACTCCATTAGTGCTAAGAGAGTAGCAAGTGTGCATCCACTCATCTCATTAGGCTTGGTTAGGTCAAGTGAGAGTTTGTGCTTGTTACTCTTGGTAATCGACATCACCTAGATAGCTTCTTGGGGATTGGAGCTTGGTGATCTCTCGATGGAGTTTGTGAGAGATCCAACCATGTTGTGAGCGGTTGCGTGCGATTCACCATATCATAGAGGTGAAGAATCTGCTCATAGAGAGTACTTGGTCCTTACATGGATCAACGGGAGCTATACCGTTGCGCAAGTGCTCCAACAAGGACTAGCAGGGTGTGCTGACTCTGATACCTCGAGAAAATATCTTCGTGTTCCTAACCCTCTATTAACTTTGAACATTTATATTTGTGCAATTAATTTCATGAACATTTATATTTGTGCAATTAATTTCATGTCTTTACATTCTTTATTAGTATTTCCATGCTAGTATAGGGTTCAAACTAGGGTGCAAAACGTTATGCATAGGATAGGAAAAAAATTATGTACAAGGGGTAAAATGGGCTAAGTGATAGGTTTTAATTTTGAGAGAATTTTAGGTTAGCCTAATTCACCCCCTCTTGGACATCTTGATCCTTTTAGTTGGTATCGTAGCATCATGCTCTTTGGATTAGGCTTCACCGCCTAGAGCAGGATGTCCGACGGGGATGGGCGCCCTCCCATGTTCGAAGGAGATGATTTTTCTTATTGAAAATTTTGTATGGATATGTATCTAGAGACCTTAGACGTGGGAGAGTTTATAGACACCATAAAGGCTTCCTAAAACCTAAGGATCATGTCAACTTTGTTGATGATGAGGTAAATCACGAAAAGTGGAATGGAAAGGTCAAAAACACCCTCTTTAGATGCCTTTGCAAAGAGGTGTTCAATCGTGTACATAACCAAAAGGACGTCCATGCACTATGGTCAGATATTTATGCCCTCTATGAGGGAACCAAGTGTGAGCTTGAGGAATGTTATCACCTTGTTATAAAAAGTTAAATTCTTTTAAGATGCTTCCTCATGAAAGTGTTAATGAAATGTACACCCGCTTATAGTTTGTGTCATCAAATACAATTGGCTTAATCGTGATAGCAAAGCTAGATACCGAAAAGTGCTTGCCAGTTTCTGGATTGTTAGATGTTTAGGCAAATTCAAGTAGACTTCGTTCGGCTTACCTTATATTCGGCTTATTCGGCTTCTTTTTTTAACTAGAACAGTGTTTTTCTCTCACAACATTTCAGGCAGAACAGTGTTTTTTAGCTAATTTCAGCCAAGTTTCAGCAAGCCGAATGGGGCCTTAATAGTAAGGTTTGTAACAAGCATGTTCACGTGTGGTCTACTCGTTGAAACCATACTGGTCACATAAACAAGAAACAAAGGGCGTGTTTGGTTCACTGCCCACCGGAGCCAGGCTTGTAGCAGAGAACCAGGCTCTCTACAGCCAGGCCAAACGCATGCAAGGTCTCTACGTTTGGTTACTTGTGTCAGTCCAAACAGGCTGCAGACAAACGTTGTTTGGTTGTCCGGTCCGGCACTGAGCTGATGACTTTTTTGCCGCGCACAGCCTCTCCACATGCACCTCGTGTATCAGGCTAGCCTGGCCGCCGGAAACGCTTGATTTCCCCGTATCTGCAGAGCCTGGCTGAAGGACACTTTTTGCACCATGCGGGCCAGGCCCAAACATCGACACAGGTAACCAAATATTCGGTTGTTGCATCCCACGAGCCTGGTTGAGCCACGTACAGAGAACCAAACATGCCCAAAGAAACTGAAGGTGCGCTGTTATAACCCGATGAGGCACAAGTGGCACCGTTCCCACTAGTAATCTCAGGTGATGCAGGACGAGGTACACAGTGCAGTGAGAGACCACCTCCTTTATGAGCTAGCGGACAATGGAGACCAATATTGATGTTTTGGAATTTCAGATACTGCGAGGCAAATGGAGACCACCACCTTTTTTGCGCCAACGAAGGAAGACGGGGTGACGCACGTGGACACTTGCAATGTCACTAGGAGTAGGATTTCATGTACCACGAGACAAAAACTTCCTTTGGTGTTTCTTTTAAGAGAGACCATCAACCGGCCAAAGTGACATGTCCGCCTCTTTTAACTTGCCAACATTTTAATATACAAGCCATCTATTTAAGTTAAATTAATCGTTATTAGTTAAATTCTTGCACAGGATAAAGTGTTTAGTGCACCCAACCTTTAATATGGACCTTAGAATCTGGTTAGTTTTAATTGAATTAAAATAGACCAAGTCAAAATTAGCATCGAACAAGTAGAAGGTTATGATAACCCGCTGGTGGGGACAATCGCCAAATCTAGATTGATATTATTTGATTTGCAAATTAAACAAGATCATCCGTAAGATTTTCTTGCGCAGCTATGACTATGACCTATGCAAGTATGCAACGTTCACTATTTTTGTACTTTCATTCATAGATCATTGTTTTCATTCGTATGAACTGATGATAGATCAGTTGGTTAGACTCCTTGTGGTGGAACCTGTCCACCTGGGTTGAAGTCCTCGACTTGGCATGGGTGCTGGATTTATTTTATGATTTAACGGCGTTATGCTTTCAGTGGTAGACAACGTCTCTGTCGACAGCGAGACGCTGTGGTGACTTTGTGAATCTCGAGATCTGTCGGCTCAGTACTTCAGAGGTACTCATAGAGGTAGGGTTCCCATACGTACATTCATAGGTGTAAGTGTGTGTGCTATTGTTGTGGACGTCTGCATTGTACTGTATAATTCTCGAAAAGATATTAATCAAGGGCCCGTTTTCAGTTTAGGCCTGTATATAACTCCAAATTTTCAGGATGGGCACTGGATGTTTCCGGGCCGTTGCAGCAGATCCCGTTGCTGAATGTTTCCGGGCCGGAATTGCGAGCGCGGGGTGACAAGGCAGAGTACTCCCCTCCCCTCCCCTGACCGACGGAAGAGACGCTGCTAACGTGGTTCTACTCTCGCCGTCGGTCATCGTTGCGGCGGTCCAAACACGCACAGTACAGCCTTCATGACCGACGGCGAATATTGCAGGAGCAAGTCAATATGATTGGCACCAGCAACACCAAGCTGCAAGCCCGGGAGCAAAGCAGAACTGAAGCCGCCGTGCCACCAACCGCGGCGCACGCGTTGCATCGTGCCGCTGCGACGCGATTTGCCTCCTTATTTGTCGCTTTGCCACACGGCCGGCACGGTTTCGCCGAGAGGACGCCTCAGGCCCTCCTCATCAGCTTGTGATGATTAATTATATTAGTATAATATAATTGGTGCTCTGTCGTATTTCTAACATCATCATGCGTGCACATGCCCAAAGTCGCATTTTTCAGCCATGATTATGTACTATTTGATTTTTAGGAGTTTTTATTTCATATAATATAAGGGAGCCTTTTTTAGGATTAGGACGGGTTCGGGTAGGTAGGTACTCTAGGTAGTAGGAACACATTTGGTGATATTGACGAAAGCGAGACATCTAAATGTTCATAATTTTCTACTACTAGAAAAAGTCTACGCTTGTTTCGCCGCGTACTAGCGACGTCTGCCAGGAATTTAGCGGTGGATTCGGCAAAATTGGGCGCCAAACTCCCATCTCTACCCTGCTGAATGTTGGCACGTGTTCACTGTTGACCCTGACGGCGTGGGCCCGCACCGACTGCTGCGCTAACCGCGTGCCAAACCCGAGAAGCCCTTAAAAAACAGACCAACACCAGGCTTCTCTCTACGCCGTCGCTGCGCTCCTCACACAAACCGCAAGAAGCCAAGAACCCGATCCGCCGGCTTGGCCGTTGCCGGTCGCCATGGAGCACTACGAGCGGCTTGGCAAGATCGGGGAAGGTACGTCGGGGATCGTCTACAAGGCCCGCGACCGCCGCACCGGCGAGACCGTCGCCATCAAGCGCCTCCGCGCCGGCGCCGGCAACGGCAACGGCGAGGGCGACGCGTTCGACGAGACGTTCCGCCGCGAGGTGCGCTGCCTCGAGGCGTGCCGCGGCCACCCCTGCCTCGTCGAGCTCCGCGCCGCGCACCGAGACCCCGCCGGCGCGTTCCTCGTCATGGAGTACGCGGGACGGAGCCTGGCGGAGGCCATGCGGCTGCAGCAGCAGGACCACCACCGCGCCGAGCCCGAGCGGCGGCCGTTCCCGGAGCCCGAGGCGCGCCGCGTGATGCGGCGGCTCCTGGAGGGCGTGGCCGCGATGCACGCGCGCGGACTCCTGCACCGGGACCTCAAGCCCGACAACGTCCTCCTCGACGGCCGCGGGGGCGTCAAGATCTGCGACTTCGGGCTGTCGCGCGCAGCGGACAACGGTACCGGCGGCGCGCCGTACACGGCGGGGGTGGCGACGCTGTGGTACCGCGCGCCGGAGCTGATCCTGGGCTCTGCGGACTACGACGCGGGCGTCGACACGTGGGCGCTCGGCTGCATCATGGCCGAGCTCCTCGCCGGCGGCGCGCCGCTGTTCCCCGGGAGGTCGGAGATGGACCAGCTCAACAGGGTGTTCGACACGCTGGGGATGCAGGACATGGTGTCCTGGCCGGGCTTCGCGCGCCTGCCACGCGCCGGGTCGCCGCTCTGCCGGCGCGGCAGGCCTCCCAGCAGGCTCCGGGAGCTGTTCCCGGCGCTGTCGGCTGCCGGGTTCGACGTCTTGGCCGGGCTGCTGGCGTGCAGGCCGGACAGGCGCCTCACCACCGCGGACGCGCTCCGGTGCCCGTGGTTCGCCGATGCTGCCGCGGCGGCGCCTGAGGCCTTGCCTGATCAGCCGCGCGCTTCGTGCTGCGCCGGCAGCTTCGCGGGCGGTGTCGCTGGTGTTGCCGAGGCAATCCTAGCGTAGAACATGAGAATTTTTTTTTTCGAAGAGCCGAACATGAGAATTAAGAGACATGTCATTCTTTGATTGATTGATCGTTTGTAGATTATTAAAGGTTACTATTTTTCTTTATGAAAAGTGCAGTATATTTTAAGTTCGACACCGTATCGATTGCATTCATTTGATGGCAATTCTCTATAACCTGTTCTTGACTTACTAAAGATTAAAGAAATATGTTCAACGTGCAGAAACGTTTTCCATACATGTCTTGTTTTTTTTTTAATGTCAGAGAACGCTTTGTTCGTCTGTTGGATTGTCATCATCTTTCATGGTTGGTGAAATGGTACCTATTCAAGAAATGCTCTAGGGCCTTTGTTTAGATGAGGGTTAGGATTTAGTATTTGACACTGTAGCATTTTTGTTTGTATTTGATAATTATTGTCTAATTATGGCCTAACTAGGCTCAAAAGATTCGTCTCGTAATTTATAATCAAACTGTGTAATTAGTTATTTTTTTATCTATATTTAATACTCCATGCATGTGTCAAAGATTTGATATAATAAAGAGAGAGTGAAAAAACTTAGAATCTAAACAAGGCCTAGAACATGCAACTGGTTGGTGAATTAATGTCCTTTCCAAGCCACAATAGCATATACTTCTTCAGACAACCAAAACATCAACGACAAGCCATGTGGTTGCACATATATATATATATATATATATATATATATATATATATATATATATATATATATATATATATATATATATATATATATATATATATATATATATATATATATAACCATGCAGCCCGAGCCTGTCGGCCCGGCCCAAGGCCTGTTTTTTAGCTTGTGCCTAGGCCTTACCCCAGGCACGTGGGCCGACACGGCACGGCCCGCTCCTCAACGGCAGGCCCGCAGTCGCGTGCGCCCCTGCTCGAGTATATAAGCGGGGAGCGTCGGCTGAGCCGCTCGCCCGCTCCCAACCGTAACCCTAATCCCCACTATCTCTCGCTCGCCGCGGGGCATCTCTGCTCTCTCGCCCGCATCGGCTGCATCCACGATCCACCAGTGGCGAATCTGAGCTCTCTCTCGTCCATCGTCCCCGACTCTGGTGACCTCGATCCGCCTGTCTGACCCTGTCTCCACTCTCTTCCCTTCTCCCTCTCTCCTCTCGACCACTCGCTCTTGATGAACTATGCGAGTTCGTTACCGTGTATCCGTCCGTCCCTCCTTCGCCGTTCATTGTCGTTTCTAATCGGTGTCTTTCCTCTAGGTGGCCCTCGTTA
The DNA here is from genome assembly GCA_904845875.1 of Miscanthus lutarioriparius. Classification (NCBI taxonomy): domain Eukaryota; kingdom Viridiplantae; phylum Streptophyta; class Magnoliopsida; order Poales; family Poaceae; genus Miscanthus; species Miscanthus lutarioriparius. Next base: position 43,239,749 of record CAJGYO010000015.1, read on the forward strand.
TCTTCGGCACCGGGCTCCGGTTGCGCAGGTAATGCATGAACCCTAACCATAACCCTAGATCTGTCTTCTTGTGTCTCTAAGACTGAGTCACTGACCCTGGATCTGGATCTCTATCTCTCTGTTTTTCTCCTCCGCACAGGTCGGTTGCCGATGCCTCGTCCTCTTCCTGTGGCATAGATCGAGCACGGTGGCCGCGCGCACCGTTGAGGACCGGTGCTGGAGATCAGCCGTCCGCGGTCAAGGTCACCATGGCGGATGACGACTCGTCATCCACTCACATGCAACGATGACCTGATCACAGCAGGGCTAGTCCTCGAGGACGATGACGGTATCCGTGACGATGCTGTTGCGTTGTTGGGTATCGATGTCGGTAGCGGCTCTGCTCCGATCGATCTGGACGACGGCGACGATGGTGGAGGGGCGGCGCCGACGACAGGGACGCCAGTCGGCTCCAACAGCACAGATGGTATCTCATCTGTTGGTAAGCGTAAATCTAGTGTCTGGGTTAATTTTGATGAGATCTATGAGACTGTGAATGGTTCCCAGATTCGAACTGCTACTATCTGTAAAATGTGTAAGAGTAAATTGTCTGCTAGATCTTCTGTTGGCACTGGCCATTTGATTAGGCACCAGAAATCTTGTAGGAAAAAGGCTGATCACGCTGCTAGGGTTCAGTCTAGGCTTTCTTTCAATCCTAATGGATCTGTGGAGATGATGACCTGCATAAAGGACTGGGAGTTAGGAGAAAGAAGGGAACAACATGTTGTTGACAACCAAGAGCCGGAAGACACATTCAAGAACTTGTACCTTGATGAAGATAAAGTTGGTGGTGGTGCTCCTGGTACTCAGTGAGGTTGAGATTTGACTCTTGAAAGTGTGAGTGTGATCTGTGACTATGAAAGAGTGAGTGTATGTGAGTGTGGGACTGAGACAATGAGTGTGAGAGTATGATCTGTGAGAGAGTGAGAGTGTCTATTTTTGTGTATGTGAGTGTGGGACTGAGACTCTAAGTGTGAGTGTGATCTATATTGTGAGAGAGTGAGAGTGTATATGACTGTGAGTGTGGGACTGACACAGTGAGTGTGAGAGTGATATGTGAGAGACTGAGAGTGTATGTGACTTTGAGTGTGGGACTGAGACAGTGAGTGAGAGTGTGAGAGACTGTCTCTGAGACATGTCTATCATTTGAACAATGGTTTATAAGACTTAATTAAGAGCTGGCTGCACTCTTTTTTTCCTTTTTAGGGTTTCTCACAAGGGTGAGTTTTACATAGAAAGATTTTTAATGAGACAGCATTGCACTAAACAACTCATTTTGGTTATTTCTGTTACCTGTTGGCTTTGGAGTTTGATATCTCTGTTGGACCGTGAATGTATTGGACTATGATTCTGTATCTGTATGATTCTATGAATGAAATGAAAGTATGAAACTATGAATGTATTTGACTTTGATTCTGTGAATGCAAGGGTAACGGGCTGTGGGCTGGCACTGCCCGTAATTCTGGTCGTGCTTAGCGGGCCGGCACGGCATGAAAAACGACCCATAGTGCTGTGCCTGGGCCGAAGGCCAGGGCCGTGGCCCTAAGAGGCACGGCCCGGGAGGCCCGGCGTGCCGTGCCGGCCTGACCCCCATCAGGCCGTGCTTTCACGGGCCCGTGCCGGGCCGGCCCTTTGGCCATCTATGGTTGCACACAACATATATTTCTTTCCATAAATAAATATAGGACAGTCATGCATGCGGTAGGCCGCACAAACGATGTGGCTGCACACAACATATATTTCTTTCGATAAATAAATATAGGACGGCCATGCATGCGTTATGCCACATGCACGTCCATCTTCGTCCTCTCGCTCACCACCCCTCTTCCCCTTCTTCCTTCTCGTCGGCAGCTATTCTCCTCCTCACCCTCGCCCGCGGCCACGGAGCTCTGGCCAAGCCCTAGCGTGCCCGCGACGGTCGCCTTCCCTAGCCCCCGTGCCGGAGCTCCCCCTCATCGGAACTCCCTCGCCCCGAACTGGTCCGGCAGCCTCCACCATCGTCAGGTCCCCTAAACCGCCCGTCGGCCTCCCCACCGTCTGCCGCCAACACTCCTTCCCCAAACCCCTTTCTTTCTAAGACTGCCTGAGTTTGGGAAGATGAGAGGGAGAGCTCGTCGGAACCCTAAGGAGCAGATCCAGGAGGAGGAGGAGGAGGAATCCTACATCGCCAGATCCGCCATGGCCAGAGCTGGTGGGGGGAGGAGCTCGGCGTGGGTAGGGGCACGGTGGGGCGTGGTGAGGAGCTCGCCGCCGGATCCACTCACCGGAGTTGGGGAGTTGGGTAGGGGCACGGTGCGCACGCCCGTAAGTCATGGCCATAAGTATATATAACCATGCCATTACCAAAAGAAAAGCTCTTGATTTGATCAGAACTTCTCTCAGCCCTATGTTGTCGATAACAGATGTGTTGTCTTGCCGCCGCGTACCAGACATACCGGATGAGCCTCGCCTCAATATTTTTAAAACAATCTATCCCAAAAGTTATTTTCAGATCTGACATGTTTAATCGCAGTTTGCGCCGGCCCATATGTCATGATCGAATCACACAATCACACCACATACCAACGGTAAAGCTGCCAAGCTAGCATTATGGATCAAAAGTGGAGGCTCATGTCGCATCATTCCTTTGGCGCAACAAAGCTGTTTGGCATGATAGACAGGGGACACCTAGTCAAATCTCATTTTAAATAGAATTTTTGTCCGTCATAATAAATAATATTAGAATCTGTCTAGGCAACGTCGGTTGTTTTAGCCCCTCTTAAAAAAATAGATTTTTCCCATACACTTACACTATCTTATAGCTATATTTACATCACCTTATTACTAAATTTACAATGATTTCTTCGATGTAATTTTTTAACCATAGTGATGTAATATGAGGATAACATAAATATATAGCAAATTTTTCGAAAACAAATTACAAATTTTTTCAATGGATTTCATATATCAGATAAATATATGTCAAATTATACGCAGATTCTTCAGAAATTTCAAAAAAATACAAATTGTGGACGGGAGTGGGCCGACCGAGTGGATGGGAGAGGGGCCGACCTGCGCCAGCGCCAGGAACGACCGCCGGGGACGCCGTCCGCGCCGGGGAGGCCGGCCCAGGACGGCCGCGCCCGGGGCCTGGGAGCTATGCGACGGAAGCAGCGGGGAGCAGACCTATGCCTGGGTGGCGGCGGGCTGGACCTATGCAGCGAAGGAGGAAGCGGGAACCCGCATCTGGGCGGCGGCGGCGGCTTGCGAGCTCTGCAACAGAGGGAACAGGAAGCAAAATCGAACGGCTCAGATGCCAGCCTGTCTAGAACCTACGGCACAGAATCCGGTTGTTTTGAAGCTCCAAAACAACCGGTTACTGTGTAGCAAATCTGTAATATTATTATGATTTGATCCCACAAAACTCAACTATTTATTGAAGATAAACAAGTCAATTTAGTAACATGCACAAGGCCAAGTATCATAGATTTTGAAATATCTACTTTCAAAAAAGTAGGTCATTTCGTATGGTTGTGTTGCAGCTTTTAAGGGGAGAAACTATTTTACTTGCTCTCTTTGTCTATTCCAATCTATATCTATATCTTTTATAACTCTAAACCCCACTAGAAGTTCTATCTAGACATCTAAGTTATAGTCCCACTAGCATATGCAAATATGATATACACATCAACGACTTCATCCAGTAACTAGCTCGTGTTTAGTTGTCCACATCAGCGTGCCATGTCATCCACTAATATTATTTTATAATAGTTTATTCCTTCGTATAAGTAATTACACACGTAGTCTAATTTTGTTTCAAATCATGTACAATTCTCGCAGCAATGCGTGGGGTGGGTTTCTAGTTGAATTACTTAATGAACACCAACAGTTCCAAACTTGGATAGGACGCCTCATGAGATGTAGGTGTCCTGTTTTAACTGCATTTTCACACCATTAGTTGTCACACGTTTGAACTTATTTAGTTTTGAATTGGGCCAATTGATATGGCAGAGCTTGGTCTGGTAGGGCTGTCGTAACCCTTCCTAATTACATTTGTCCACTCTAAATACATTAGTACTTGAACTCGAAATTTCACAACGTTTCGGCTCAAGAGATCTGCCATTAACCTTCGACGTTAACAGCTTTGTCTTCACCAATGTTTCGGCTCGAGTGGCTCACCTTCGACTCCAGCTTCATCGCCTTCAAACTTTGGTTGCATTTCTACTCAAGGGCTCGCCATCAACTCTGTTGCCATAGACTGTCTTTGCCACCAATTTGGATTGGTGGTGTTGGGGGGCGGGGGGCTACCTCCACCTAAAATGTCCTCATCTACATTAATTGTGTGAATAATCTCTCACAAGAGGAGCTGGGAGGGACGCATTGGAAAAGCAAACCACCCAAAGATGCAATCCTTGCCAGCGCTCACAAGAAAGGAGTTGAAGGTTGTCGGTGTTTTGGAACCGGGGGTCCCTCAACCAACGAGTGAATTTGTGCTGCGTGCCCCTAATCCCGGATGGTGGCGCAAAGAGACACAAGGTTTATACTGGTTCAGGCAATCGAGGCCCTACGTCCAGTCCGAGAGATCGATCTTGTATTCCTTGCACCGGAGTGCTCGTAGTAGGGGGTTACAAGCTAGGTGAGAGAGGGAACTAGCCCCAGGTCTCGGCGAGTGTGGTGCGGGCTGCTTGAGGCGTTGTTCCCAAGCAGCGTAGGAGTGCGTGGTTCTATCGGCGTGTTCGTCTTCCTGGCCTCTCTCAGAAATGGCCCCAGTCCCTCCCTTTTATACTCTAAGGGAGGACCGGGACCGTGCACAGGGTGCTACATAGCGCTTCTGTAAATGGGGTGGCGTGTCCGAGCCCTGTAGTCGGCCACTGTTGTGGTATGGTCGATGGAGTGGCCCCGTCCTTGTCGTGCGGAAGTGACATGCTGGTCAGACTCGGTCTTGTGCGTCGTGGGGCTCCAGTACGACTTGATGCAGGACATGGCGGGCGACGTGCTGGTCGCCGTGTAATGACGTCGTAGGGAGCAGCGGCTCTGCAGATGCCGAGGCCGAGCCATCGTGGGGGGCTCGGTGGTCATGGACCCTCAGGCTGCCGAGCCCGTGAAGCAAACTGTCGAGGCCTTGGGGGAGTTATTGGCCCTGGGTACTGATTCCGAGGCCACAGTAGCCCAGACGTGGCTCCCCATGCTGCGTTGTCCTTGGAGCAGGAGTTGGCGGCCAAAGAGGCATGGGTGTCAACCATGTGCACGGTGGATAGCATAGTGACGGGTAACCCCGCCCGATCCGGGGACGTCTGAGTCATCGCGTGATGACGCGTGTCGGGAGGGGCTGTGGCTCAGAGGGTGCGAGGCCGAGCCATCGTGGGGGCTCGGTGGTCATGGACCCTCAGCCGCCGAGCCCGTGAAGCAAACTGTCGAGGCCTTGGGGGAGTTCTCGGCCTGGGTGCGATTCCGAGGCCACGATAGCTCAGACGTGGCTCCCCATGCTTGCGTTGTCCTTGGAGCAGGAGTTGGCGGATAGTGAGGCATGGGCGTCAACCATGTGCACGGTGGTTAAATGCAGATGGCGGGTAACCCCGCCTTGATCCCCGCCTCCTGTCCCATCGGCCATTCTGCTCACCTTTGACTGCGGGCATGCGGTACTGTTGTCGAAGCGCAGCGATTGGTGAGTTGATGCGACACTGACGTTTTGCCAAAGGGACGGGAGAAGGAAGAGGTAGCGAGTCTTTGCGAGAGCCCGCCTTGCTTGAGAGACGGAGGGTCGGTGGCCTCGGCCGAGGCCTCTGGCGGGGAATCGACCGAGGCCCAGCGGTGAGGGGCCTCAGGCGAATCGGAGAATCGGTGAGGTCCGGCATGATGAGGCCTCGGGCGAATCGGAGAATCGGCCGAGGCCCGCGGTGATGAGGCCTCGGGCGAGTCGGAGAATCGGCCGAGGCCCGCGGTGATGGGGCCTCGGGCGAGTCGGAGAATCGGCCGAGGCCCATGATGATGGGGCCTCGGGTGGAGTCGGAGAATCGGCCGAGGCCAAAGCAGCTGCTTAGGCTGGTTTCGATCTTCTGAAATCTAAGCGATCGTTCTTTGGATCTTGCTTAGGGTACCCTTCTCACGGTATCCGGCAAGTGAGCCCCCGAGCCTTGGGGGGTGGAGGCACTCCCCGAGAGGTTCCGGCGAGAATTGGCTCTTGATAGCTCTGTCGGGATGGTGTTTTGTTTTCGAGGTTTGGTGGAGTGCGTGAAGCCTCTGGCCGGATGTAGCCTCCTCAAGGCCTGGAGGAGTGATTTCACTTCTTGAGGGGCTTTTTTCTCTTCGAGTGAGGCGTTTTGATCGTGTTTGCGGGCCCGTGGGTGCGAGTTCGGATCGCGGGGCCTCGGCGATCTTCTTGGAAAGAGCCCCTTAGCCTCCGCTTTGGAGCGAGAGGGCCGTCGGGGTTCTCCGGCTTTTTGTCACGACCCTCGTGCTTCCTTTTCGCTCGAAGGAGGGGTGGAAGATGCCATGCTACCCTCGGTGGGCGAGGCGATGGCATCTCCGGTGAGCTGTTATCGGGTAAGTCCGAGTGGAGGCCCGTACCCGTTCATTGAGGGGTCGGCTAGCGGTCCGAGACGCGCTCCAAGAGTACCGGAGGGTTTCTCTAGTGGGTGCCGAGGCCGTTCACTGGGCCTCGGTGGCTCGGTGCCTCCCTACGGTGGGATCCCATTCGAGACCTCCCTACCGGGTCTCGGACACAACATGGGCGTGCTCGTGCAGGCTGGCCCGTAGTCGTCCTGACTCTTTTGCCACAGGGGCAGTGTGAAACCCCCGGGGCCCAGCTTTGAACCCCGGACCGTAGCAGGGATCGGGTCGCTTGTTTTTATCTTGGGTGCGGGGAAGAGCCCCCGAGCCTCCGCCTGCGGGCGCGAGAGGGCGGTCAGGGGTCCTCCCGACTTTTTTGCCCGTCCCCGCCTGTCCTCCTTTTCGCTCGGGACGGGGGGCTGTTTGCCGAGCCCACCTGTGTGCGAGCTGAGCAGCTGGTCTCGGCAAAGTTGCAGGAGGAGCCCCGAGTCTCTCGCACGGAGCGAGAGAGCGGTCGAGGTCCCCGGCTTTTGGTTTGCCCTCGCGCGTGAGGGTCTGATCGCCGAGCCCCCTCGGTGCGAGCCTAGGTCGCGGGGTCTCGGCATCTTTTGCAGAAGGAGCTCCCTAGCCTCTGCATGGAGCAAGAGGGCCATCAGGAGTTCTTCCGGCTTTTGAACGACCCTCGCGCTTTCTTTTTTCGCTCGGAAGGAGGGTTGATTTTTGCCGAGACCCTCGTGTGCGAGCTCAAGTCAGCCGGGCCTCGGCAGCGTTTTGCAGAAGAGTCCCTTAGCCTCTGCACTTGCGGAGAGAGAGGCCGTCGAGATTCTCCCCGACTTTTTATTCGACCCTCGCTTCCTTTTTCGCTCGGAAGGAGGTGGAATGTGCCATGCTACCCTCGGTGGGCATAGCGATGGCACTTCCGGTGAGCTGTTATCGGGTAAGTCCGTGGAGGCCCGTACCCGTTCGTTGAGGGGTCGGCTAGCGGTCCGGACGCGCTCCAAGAGTACCGGAGGGTTTCTCTAGTGGGTGCCGAGGCCGTTCATTTGGGCCTCGGTGGCTCGGTGCCTCCCTGCGGTGGGATCCCATTCGAGACCTCCTGCCGGTCTCGGACACAACACGAGCGTCCCAAGCGTTTAAGCTTGCTTGGGCCTCGGCCTGTGTAGGCTCGCCCGTAGTTGCCCCTGACTCTGTTGCCCTGGGGCGGCTGTCGAAACCCCTAAGGGCCCAGCCTTCGAACCCCTGGACCGTAGTGGGCTTGGTGCCCAGTTCCTTTGCCTGGAAGGAATCGGGGGGGTTATTTCTCTCCCTACGGTTAATTAATGGCAGGCACGTCTTTTGAGGCGGCTTTTTCGGGGAGGCGAACGGCTCCTAAGCTGCTGCTTCTTGTTGGACGCGACGTGGCGTCGGCCGACGGGACGACTACACGCGCGATTAACGAGGAGGGAAGCCGACGGGACGACTGCACACGCGATTAACGAGGAGGAGAGTGTGCGTGCGGCGGTAAGACCGGATCTGGATAACCATGGCCGGATTTTTGGGGAAACTTCCCGATTTAAATCGCCCGGCGGTTTCGTCTTATCACTTTGCATAAATCGCAAAGGGCCTCGCCCTTCCCTTCTTACCTCTCGCGATTCGCTTTTGCTGCCTCCGTGCTGTTCTTTGAGAGCATAGAGCGCCGGGAAGAGAAGGGCGAGGGCGAGAGACCAACGAAGAGGGGGAGAGATTACCGCCGTGGCGGCGTCCTCCGCCAAGCGCAATGGCTGGTGGTCCCGCCATCCTCCCGGCGGATCCACGGGGCGGTCCGACGTCACCGAGGAGAAGCTGCGATCGCTTCGTGGAGGCGGTCTTCTTCGCCCGATCACCGACCCGACGAGCCGGAGTGGATTGCTCCGGGAACGAAGTCGAGCCGAGGGCAGCGCGACGGCTACGTGGTGAGCTTCGTCGTCTTCCACGAAGCGAGGCTTCGGTCGCCGGTGGATAACTTCATGCGGGCGCTCCCCGCACTACTATGGCGTGGAGTTGCACAATTTCAGCCCCAACTCCATCGCCAGATGACCATCTTCGCCGCCCGTCTGTGAGGGGTATCTGGGGATCGCTCCCCACCGGGAGTTGTGGCTCCACTTGTTCCGGCGACGCTCACCACCAAGCCGGGGAACGAGGGGGCTCGGAAGGGCAAAGGGCGGCGGCTGTACCCTTCACGTGCGCCAAGACCGGCGGTCCCTCTACATCCCGCCCAAATGTCAACGTCCAACCGTCGTTGGTATGATTTGCTGGTTCTACCTCCGCAACGACGGCGGAGGACTTCCCCTATATCTGGCGCGGGTTGTAGAGAGTCAACCAGAGAAATGGGGTACGCGGCGTCATCGCGCCGACGATCAGCCCGAAGCAGAACCGCTCTTGAGGGCCTTGGGGAAGCTGCGTGACCACGGCCTTCGGCGGCCGTGGTCGTGGCGGCTTTTCACCGCCGGAGGGTGTTGCCGCTGATGGCCCGGCGGCGGCGGCTATTCGAGATGACCCCGGGCGATTCGATCGTCGGTGTCAAGATGTCTGCCTTCGCCCTTACCGACGACGAGACCCTACGTCGGGTGAAAGAAGCGGTGGGCGGAAGCGAAGATCGACGATTTGATGCCGCTCCGGCGCGCCCGTCAGCGGGGTATGTCTCGTTGGTAAGTTGGATGTTGTCGAGGCTTTCGCCTTTTTGGTCTGTTGTCTTACTTCGTTCTCACGAGGACTAAGAGACGTCTTGAAACTCCCCGCCGCCCGTTCAGAGGGCGCCGCGGCGAAACCACGGAATAGGGCGCGCGCCGAGGAGGAGAAGAAAAGAAAGATGCCAAGGAGGCGAGGCGCACGAAGAAGCTCCTCATGCTGAAAAAGCTGGACGCCTGTCGCTGGCGTCGAAGCTCGACGGTCTCCCACGTTGGAACCGTCTCCCTCGTCGTCGGTGTCGGATTCTTGACGGCGGCGGCGGGCGCGAGGTGGGGCACGGCTGCTCGGGACACCTCCCGACATCGGGAGATGGTTCCCGGGCGCCCGGCAAGGAGCTGGCGCCCCTAGGAGGAGGAGGAGGTGTCCGGGGCGATGGCGGCCCGTCCGGGGCGAGGCCGACACACCCGAGGCGCGGGTGTCGGAGGAGCGTCTGCGTCGGCCCGATGGGTTCGACGGCGGAGGTGGAGCGGGTGACGGTGGGGCGACCCCATTATCTCCGCTGGGGTCGAGGAGGTGCCGTGGTCCGGACGGAGGCCAGCCGGCATGGTGGACACCGGGGCAGCTTCTTGCCGCCACCACCGCACGCGTTCTGCGAGAGGCGGCGGCGGTGTCGGCGGCCGCATCCCGTTCATGATAAGCGTCTTCTCCGGTGGAGTCCGTAGTACTTCTTATCCGCCTTACTGGGTTGCATGCGACCTTGGGAGTGTCTTTTCTTCCACCAGATGCTTACGGTGGAAGATCCTCCTTGGCGCCCGTAAGGCGCTCAAGGTGAACGTTAGCTCCTCCGCCCATCAGCGTGGAGGCGCAGAGCCGTGGCGTCTTGACAGCGGCGCGGCGTCGGGCGAGGCCGTTTCGGAGGAGGCGGCCGCCTAGGAAAAGGGGGCCGAGGCGGCCGCGGGACGAGTGGAGGAGGAGGAGCCCATGCCTCAAGATGTTGTGGGTCTTGGGGCGAAGGAGGCTGGGGCGTCTGCTATTGCCGGGGCCATCGAGGTAGAGGTGGCGGAGGCCAGAGCCCCCGGGCCCGTCGAGAACGAGGCGATGGAGGTGGAGACGGGGCAAATTTTGGCGCCGCCCCTGGTTCGGACAATCTCGTCTGATGATTCTTCCCGAGGGAAGGAGGCGGCGACGCCCAGCGGCCAAGATCATGCGGAGCAACCAGTCCCCAGAGATCCCGCCGAGGGAGTTCGGTTCTTGTCCGGCTACGGCCCGAGCCTCGCGGGTGGAACTTCCCGCGTGTTTTCTGGCGGAACCGGGCTGACCCCGAGGGGGAGCCCGTGTTCGCCCTTGAAGATACCGCAGAGGGGGGGCATTGGGGCACCCTCGAGCAGTACCGCCAACTGGCAGTGCGGTCGCTGCAGACAGCGATGACTATTATGGGTCAGGACCTGCCCGGTGTCACGCGGGTAAGTACTTTCCTCTCTCGTGCCGCGTTGTTTTCTCTCCGAGCCCCCTCGCAGTTTTTGACGTGCGTTTTTTGTTTTGCCTCCTTAGGAGCTCGAGACCCGATCCCTTGGGAAATCGGTGTTCCTGCGAAATGAGAGGGATATTTGGGACCAGCTCCGGCGCCAAAAGGGCCTGCTTGCCGATGCCCAGGGGCTATTGTCGGCGCGGAGTGCGGAAGTGGAGGACCTCCGCCTTCGTTGTGCTGATATTCAGGCCGAGTTGGCCACGGCTAAGGAGCAGTCCGCTCCTCTGGTGGCCAAGATCAAGGAACTGGAGGAGGAGCGAGACTCCTTCAAAGCCGGGCCCAAGAAGCGACGGCCTCTGCTAAGTCACACAACGGGCAGCTGGGTGTGGCGAGAGCGAGCATCGGCGACGAAAAGTCGCCTTGGCGAGAGAAACTACCAAGGCGGCCGAGGCCTCTCGGTCGAGGTCTCTCGCTGGAAGAGCAAGGCCGAGGGTAAGTTCCATTGAACCATGTTCCTTGCTCCATTTGCTCTGATTCGCGTTTGACTCCTGACCCCTCGTCGCGACGTAGGTCTGGAGAAAGAGGCCTCCCAGTGGCCGAGGCTCTCCGTCGCGGCCAAGCGGCGCTAGATGTCGAGGTCCGGAGCACGAGACGCCTGCCTGGCCCGTCCCGGACCGCTTCGAGCTCTTGACATCGAGGAGGTCCAATCAGCCTAGCTCCCTCGGGAGCCGCTGATTATGTTGAGCGGCCACGTCCGCGAGAGACTCCGAGGGCGTTGCACACGGGTGTCAAGCGCGCCCCGCCGTCGTCTCCTCGCTCGCACTCGCCATCAACCCGAGGCTGTCAGCGACGGCTACGTGTTGCCAGAAGATGACGAGGAGGCGGATGCGGAGGTCATGAAGTCTGTTGGAGGCGGCCGAGGCACCCTGGCACAAATACCGCTTTGTCTGCTTGAAGAAGAGGTGGTCCCTCCCGCGCTAGCCGCCGATCCTTGAGCTTTGACCTGGGCCAAAAGGGGCCATGTAACCGGATTGAGTTAGTTGCCGTATCGTGACGTTTTTGTGGCCGTCGAGGCCTTTAAAGTATTTGCGCGTTTATGTATGTCTTTTTTTAATCGTTTTCTGTTCTACTTCCGAGCCTGTGCCCTCTGTCTCGATCTTGGGAACCCACAAAGAAAACCCTCGGGACCTAAGCCATCCTTCGGCGAAGGGTGGTGAGGGAGCTGCCGTAGCCCAGAGGCGTAGGCCGTTCTCACGTCTCGACCGGCCCTTTGGCCTCTAGACAAACTTTTGGTCTTTGGGTTTCTTGTGAAGGTCCCATCGGAGCGCGAGAGAGTTTAGGCGTAGAAATTTTTTGAAAGACCATTAACAAATGGTGTTCGGGACTTAGGGGGTTCCCCCTTTCTAGCCCCCGAGGGAGGCCCGGCTTTGCGGAGGCAGCGCCGAGTCTCCCTTATAGCGCTATTGTGACGTCGAGCCCCTATTGATAGACAAGCTCTCTGTACAGAACTTCCTTGGAGCCTACGCTGTCTTTTGGGTGAAAAGGTGGTGAGGGAGTTGCCGTAGCCCGGAGGCGTAGGCCGTTTTCACGGCTCAGCCGGCCTTTTCACCTTTGAGACGATCGTACGGTCCTTGGGTTCTATACAATCGGCTAGTCTATAAGGGGGGGTATCTCGAAAAGTTATAACAACTAAGAACGCTTCTTTATTGTATTTCGAGAAACAATGTAAGCAACGTTTGGAATTTTAAGGGTAGAAACGACGTAGCTGTTCTATGTTCCAAGCGTTGGTGAAGATTTCGCCCTTCTCGTTGGCTAACTTGTAGGTCCCGGGCTTTAGCACTTGAGCGACGATGTACGGCCCTTCCCAGGGTGGGGTCAGCTTGTGGCGGCCCTTGTTGCTCTGCCTCAGTCTCAGCACCAGGTCGCCCACCTTCAGGTCTCGGCTTCGGACGCGCCGGGCTTGGTAACGTCATAGGGCTTCTTGGTACTGGCGAGTGTAGCAACATGACGTCCCGGCTTCCTCCAAATTGGTCGAGGGCGTCTTCAGGCGGTCGGGTTGCTTTGCTTTCATTTGTATGCTCAGAGCCTCGGGGAACCGTATTCTAAGTCAGTGGGGAGGATGGCCTCTGCTCCATAGACCAAGAAGAACGGTGTGAATCCCGTGGCTCGGCTCGGGGTATTTCTTAGGCTCCAGATGACTGACGGGAGTTCGGCAAGCCATTTCTTGCCAAACTTCTTCAATTGGTTGAATATCCTTGGCTTAAGGCCTTGTAGGATCATGCCGTTGGCACGCTCTACTTGGCCATTGGTCCTGGGTGTCCTACTACGGCCGACCAGGCCACCCGGATGTGGTGGTCGTCGCAGAACGTTAGGAACTTGCGACCGGTGAATTGTGTCCCATTGTCAGTGATGATGGTGTTAGGAACCCCGAACCAGTGGATGATATCCGTAAAGAACAGCACCGCTTGCTCGGATTTGATCTGAGCGATCGGACGAGCCTCGATCCATTTGGAGAATTTGTCGATAGCTACCAGCAGATGGGTATAGCCCCGGGTGCCTTTTGCGGCAGGGCCAACCATGTCCAAATTTCATCAAGAATGGCCATGTGATGGGGATGGTTTGGAGGGCTTGGGCGGGAGGTGCGTCTGTCGGCGTAATCTTCGCATCCCTCGCAGGGCGTACTAGCCTCGTGGCGTCGGCCACCGCCGTCGGCCAATAGAAACCTTGGCGGAAGGCGTTACCCGACGCGCCCGAGGCGCCGCGTGGTGCCCGCAGACCCCCGCATGCAAGTCCCAAAGTAAGGATTGGCCAGCCCGGTGGTGATGCATCGTTGGAGAATACCGGATGGGCTACGCCTATACAACTTCGCCGTCGCAGAGGGCGTAAGTCTTGGCGGCGCCGCAGCCGCCCGCCGAACTTCGTTTACATCGGAGAAGCTCTCCCCGAACGAGGCGGTTAAGGAAAGGGACTCGCCAGTCCGTTTCTGGGTCGACCTGGGGAGGCTCTGCGTCAATCGCCATGGCCTCGGGCTTGGCTGGCAAGGTCTCGGTGGTAGAGGGGGCCTCGAGCCCTGCGGCGGGCTCGGTCGATGGGCCCTCTTCTATCGCCGAGGCGTAGTCGACGGATGGCTTGTGGAGGTCTCTGGCGAAAACGTTCGGGGGAACCGGGGTCCGTGCCGACGCCATCTTTGCTAGTTCGTCTGCGGCCTCGTTGAACTTTTGAGCAACGTGGTTGAGTTCGAGGCCATCGAACTTGTCCTCCAGGCGACGTACCATCGTGCAGTACGCCTTCATTTTGGGGTCATGGCAGCTTGACTCTTTCATCACCTGATCGACGACGAGCTGCGAATCACCCCGTACTTCGAGACGCCGCACTCCAAGTTCGATGGCGATTTGTAAGCCGTTGACGAGGGCCTCGTATTCGGCCACATTGTTGGAGGCGGCGAAGTGAAGCCGGATCATGTAGCGCATGTGTACTCCAAGGGGCGAGACCAGGAGCAGGCCCGCGCCAGCCCCAGTCTTCATCAGAGACCCGTCGAAGTACATGGTCCAGCATTCTGATTGGATTTGAACGGGTGGCAGCTGTGTGTCGGTCCACTCGGCTACAAAGTCGGCCAGGACCTGTGATTTGATCGCTTTCCGAGGCGCGAAAGACAAGGTTTCCCCCATGAGTTCAACAGCCCACTTGGCTATTCTACCCGAGGCCTCCCGGTTTTGGATTATCTCTCCTAGGGGAAAAGACGACACCACAGTCACCGGGTGGGACTCAAAGTAGTGACGCAGCTTGCGTCGAGCCAAGACTACGGTGTAAACCAGCTTCTGGATGTGGGGGTAACGCGTCTTAGTCTCGGAGAGCACCTCGCTGATGAAGTAGACAGTGTCATTTGGGCGGGTAGAGCATGTCCCTTCTCCTCGCCTCTCTCGACTACTACGGCCCGTGACCACCACTTGGGTTGTCGCGGTGACGTAGAGTAAGAGGTGCTCGCCCTCGGTGGGCGGAACCAGGACGGGGGGGTTGGTGAGCAGTGCTTTGAGCCTGGCGAGGGCTTCCTCGGCCTCGGTGGTCCAAAAAAAACGCTCGGACTTTCTCAAGAGGCGGTACAGGGGCAGGCCTTTTTCGCCGAGGCGCGAGATGAAGCGGCTTAGGGCCGCGAGGCATCCCATGACCCTCTGCACCCCTTTGAGGTCTCGGATCGGGCCCATGTTGGTCACGGCCGAGACCTTCTCCGGGTTGGCCTCGATTCCACGTTCCGAGACTATGAATCCCAAGAGCATGCCTCGGGGAACCCCGAAGACGCACTTCTCGGGGTTGAGCTTGATGCCCTTCTCTCTGAGACATGTGAAGGCAGTCTCTAAGTCGCCGACGAGATCACCGGCCTTCCTGGACTTGACTACGATGTCATCCACGTAGGCCTCGATGGTTCGCCCGATGTGTTCGCCAAAGACTTGGATCATGCACCGCTGGTAAGTAGCCCCTGCGTTTCTGAGGCCAAACGGCATGGTTACGTAGCAGTACATGCCGAATGGAGTGATGAAAGAAGTCGCGAGCTGGTCGGACTCTTTCATCTTGATTTGGTGATAACCGGAATACGCATCAAGGAAGGAGAGGGTTTCGCATCCTGCAGTGGAGTCGATGATTTGGTCAATTCGTGGTAGTGGGAACGGGACCTTCGGCATGCTTTATTTAGACCAGTGTAGTCCACGCACATCCTCCACTTGCCACTTTTCTTCCTGACTAATACGGGGTTAGCCAACCACTCTGGGTGGAATACTTCCTTGATGAACCCGGCTGCTACGAGCTTCTGCACTTCTTCGCCGATGGCCCTGCGCTTCTCCTCGTCGAACCGGCGCAGGCGCTGTCTTGCCGGTCTGGAGCCCGCCCGGATATCTAAGGCATGCTCGGCGACCTCCCTTGGTATGCCTGGCATGTCCGAGGGGCTCCATGCGAACATATCGACGTTCAAGACGGAGAAAGTCGACGAAACACGGCCTCCTATTTTTGTCGAGGGTGGCGCCGACCTTGATCCCGGCCCGTCGGGGACGGTGGGATCGACGGGGGACGAGCTTGACGTCCTCCGCGGGCTCGAAGGTCCCGACGCGCCGCTTAAGCGTCGGGAACCTCGTTAGCAAGCTGGTCGAGATCGGCGATGAGGGCCTCGGCCTCCGCGATGGCCTCGGCGTACTCGATGCACTCGACGTCGCAGTCGTATGCATGTTCGTACGTGGACTCGACGGTGATGATGCCGTTGGGGCCTGGCATCTTGAGCTTGAGGTAGGTGTAATTGGGGATCGCCATGAACTTGGCGTAGCACGGGCGCCCCAAGATGGCGTGGTAAGCCCCCTTGAATTCAACCACCTCGAAGGTGAGGACCTCTTTGCGGTAGTTGGAGGGAGTGCCGAAGCAGATGGGTAAGTCGATGCGCCCGAGGGGTCGCGTGCGCTTTCCTGGCACGATGCCGTGGAAGGGCGCGGAACCGCCTCGGAGCCGCGATTGGTCGAGCTCCAGGAGCTCCAGAGTGTTGACGTAGAGGATGTTGAGGCCGCTGCCTCCGTCCATGAGCACTTTGGTAAGTCGGGTGTTGCCGACGATCGGGTCGACGACAAGCGGGTACTGCCCGGGGTTTGGAACATAATCGGGGTGATCATCCCGATCAAAGGTGATTGCCTCCCGAGACCAATCGAGGTACCGGGGGGTGGCCACCTTGACCGAGAAAACCTCCCGGCGTTCCCTCTTTCGCTGGCGCACCGTGAGGCATGCCGAGGGTCCGCCAAAGATCATGAAAGCGTTATGCACTCGGGAACCCGTCGTCCTTGTCCTCGTTCCGACCGGCCGGGCCCTTCGCTTGGCGTCGTGCTTGGGAGCCCGAGCTGGCGTAGTAGGCGCGAGCATGGTGCACTCCTCGGCGTGCTTCACCGGACCTTGATGGTAAGGGCGGGGCTTCTTCACATGTAGTCAAATAGCCGGGGCCTCGGGGGCGCGGGATTCTCACGATCCGTTAGGGCGACATGGACGGCCTCGAGAACTTCCCCTTCCTGGGCGACCTTTCTTCTTTTTTTCTTAGGGAGGTGGGGGGCTGAGGCCTCGGGGCCTCTTCCTCCGCTTCCCTTGGAATCGGTGTTGGGGAAGATGGCTCAAGCAAACTTCTTCCCCCCGAGGCGAAGCTGGTGGTGATGTTGAGGAGCTTGGCAGTGAGCGCGGGGCGTTGCGTCCCTAACTCTCGGACCAAGTCCCGACAAGTGGTGCCGGAGAGGAAAGCTCGGACGATCTCCGAGTCGCCCGACTGGGTAGCTCGGTGCCTTTGTTTGGAGAAACGCCGGATGAAGTCTCGGAGGGACTCGTCTGGCTTCTGGCGGCAGCTTTTAAGATCCCAGGAATTCCCAGGGCGCACGTATGTGCCCTGGAAGTTCCCGACGAAGATTCTAACCAAGTCGCGCCAGTCGTGGATTTGCGAGGGAGGGAGATGCTCCAGCCAGGCTCGCGCCGAGTCCGACAAGAGCAAAGGGAGATTGCGGATGATGAGCAGGTCATCGTCCGCGCCACCTAAACTGGCGCGAGCCAGGTGAATCAATGAGCCGAGTTCCGGTTGGTCTCGCCATTGATTGCGAGGTTGGCCGGCTGTCGGAACCGGGCGGGGAAAGGAGCAACGCGGATGGCCCTGCTGAAGACCCGAGGTCCTGGCGACTCAGGGGAAGGACTGCGGTCCTCACCGCTGTCGTAGCGACCGCCTCGGTGTGGGTGGTAGCCTCGGGCGGCTCCGTCGTCGTGGCGCCGTCGCCTGCCAACTACTTCGTGGTCGCCCTGTGCCTCGTGTTGGTCCCTGAGTCGGTTGCGCGCACCAGAGGGCCCTGTTGACCGTCGGCGCGCGCGAAAGGCTTTCGGAGACGGGCCGAGGCACCCTGGCCTTGACGAGGTCGTGCCGTGGGTTGCTCCGAAGTGCCTCCGCGCCGGCGGGAGGCGGAACTTTCGGCCTGCTGCACTGCTGCGGTCTCGAGGAGGTCGCGGAGCTCTCCGCGGACCCGTCGCCCCTCGGTGGTGGAGGGCTCGGGCATTGCTCGGACTAGCATCGCGGCCGCTGCGACATTCTGGCTAGCGCGGTTAAAGATTGGGGGCGGCTCATCCCCCTCGTTGTCGTTGATGCGGTGGTGGACGTCGCGGGCCCTCCCTCGGGCCCCTCCGCCCTCACCGCGCCCTTGCTGCTCCTGCTCGAGAGTGTCCCGAAGCTGTTGCAGAAGGAGTCGATCTTGTTCGACCTTGGCTTGAAGCTCGTGGAGCTGCTCGGTCAGGCGTCGATGCCCCCAGGGCGGATTCTCGTTCCGTCTTTGCCGGGGCCTCGAGACGCCGCGGTGGTGTCGCATCGCCGCCCCGCCGAAGCGGGAATGGTTGCTCTGTCCTCTCGTTCCTTCGCCCGCCCTTGGCATCCCGAGCCCCGACGTGGAAGCACTCACGAGATGGATCGTAAGTCCCTTCATCGTCGGAGTCGGAGTAGCCGAGGCAGTAGTCGCTTGCGGCCAAGAATTGGCGCAAATCCCCAGGGTTGTGAAGTTCGGAGAAATCCACCCTGGGCCATGCCTCGTCCTCGTCCGAGGAGTCGGAGCGGGTGCTCAAGTCGAGAGCGAAGCGCTGGCGGCGTTCCGAGGGGTGCTCGTGAGTGGCAGCGTAAGAGTAGGCGTACGAGGCGGCGGCATTTCTCAACCCAAAGGGGTATGGGGACGGGGCCGTCTCCATATTCTGCCCCGCCGGGGTCGGCTCTTCAGGGAGTGGCGGAGCGAGGTTAGACGACTGGGCATCGCCGTAAGCCACCGGCGATTTTCCTTCGTCCGTGCTCGGTCGACGGGTCCCCACCGGGACCCGTGCACCAACAATTGGTCGTGGGACATCGGCGGGGAGAGGCGTGTCGCCTGGCTCGCGTGAAGCGTCGGGGGCCTTGCTCGCGTCGTGCTGGCGGCGTGGCGAGCGAGCCGCCCGCCCGGGCGCCCGCTGCTGGGTCGCCGGCGCGACTTCGTCGTCGGACGGTGGGGTTCGAGGAGTGAGGAGCACCATGTCGTACTCATGCCCTAGAGACATGAACTCTAGGCTCCCCAACCAAACTATGGTGCCGAGACGCAATGGTGGTATGTAGTCTGCCATCCGGAACTTGCTAGGATGACGAAGCTGACACGCAGCCGCCCCTACCTGGCGCGCCAACTGTCGGTGTTTTGGAACCGGGGGTCCCTCAACCAACGAGTGAATTTGTGCTGCGTGCCCCTAATCCCGGATGGTGGCGCAAAGAGACACAAGGTTTATACTGGTTCAGGCAATCGAGGCCCTACGTCCAGTCCGAGAGATCGATCTTGTATTCCTTGCACCGGAGTGCTCGTAGTAGGGGGTTACAAGCTAGGTGAGAGAGGGAACTAGCCCCAGGTCTCGGCGAGTGTGGTGCGGGCTGCTTGAGGCGTTGTTCCCAAGCAGCGTAGGAGTGCGTGGTTCTATCGGCGTGTTCGTCTTCCTGGCCTCTCTCAGAAATGGCCCCAGTCCCTCCCTTTTATACTCTAAGGGAGGACCGGGACCGTGCACAGGGTGCTACATAGCGCTTCTGTAAATGGGGTGGCGTGTCCGAGCCCTGTAGTCGGCCACTGTTGTGGTATGGTCGATGGAGTGGCCCCGTCCTTGTCGTGCGGAAGTGACATGCTGGTCAGACTCGGTCTTGTGCGTCGTGGGGCTCCAGTACGGCTTGATGCAGGACATGGCGGGCGACGTGCTGGTCGCCGTGTAATGACGTCGTAGGGAGCAGCGGCTCTGCAGATGCCGAGGCCGAGCCATCGTAGGGGGCTCGGTGGTCATGGACCCTCAGGCTGCCGAGCCCGTGAAGCAAACTGTCGAGGCCTTGGGGGGAGTTATTGGCCCTGGGTACTGATTCCGAGGCCACAGTAGCCCAGACGTGGCTCCCCATGCTGCGTTGTCCTTGGAGCAGGAGTTGGCAGCATAGTGAGGCATGGGCGTCAACCATGTGCACGGTGGATAGCATAGTGACGGGTAACCCCGCCCGATCCGGGGACGTCAGGTCATCGCGTGATGACGTCGTGAGGGGGTGGCTCAGAGGGTGCCGAGGCCGAGCCATCGTGGGGGGCTCGGTGGTCATGGACCCTCGTGTTTGCCGAGCCCGTGAAGCAAACTGTCCGAGGCCTTGGGGGAGTTCTTGGCCTGGTGCGATTCCGAGGCCACGATAGCCAGACGTGGCTCCCCATGCTTTGCGTTGTCCTTGGGCGAGGAGTTGGCGGCATAGTGAGGCATGGGCGTCAACCATGTGCGGTGGTTAGTACGATGGCGGGTAACCCCGCCCTTGATCCCCGCCTCTGTCCCATCGGCCATTCTGGCACGCCTTTGTCGCGGGCATGCGGCATTGTCGAGGGCAGCAGCTGGCTGAGTTGATGCGACCTGACGTTTTGCCGGAGGGACGGAGAAGGAAGAGAGGTAGCGAGTCTTGCCGAGCCCGCCTTGCGCGAGACGGAGGGTCGGTGGCCTCGGCCGAGGCCTCTGGCGGGGAATCGACCGAGGCCCGCGGTGAGGGGGCCTCGGGCGAATCGGAGAATCGGCTGAGGTCCGCGGTGATGAGGCCTCGGGCGAATCGGAGAATCGGCCGAGGCCCGCGGTGATGAGGCCTCGGGCGAGTCGGAGAATCGGCCGAGGCCCGCGGTGATGGGGCCTCGGGCGAGTCGGAGAATCGGCCGAGGCCCGCGGTGATGGGGCCTCGGGCGAGTCGGAGAATCGGCCGAGGCCAGCAGCGTTTAGCTGGTTTCGATCTTTACGAAATCTAAGCAGTCGTTCTTTGGATCTTGCTTAGGGTACCCCTTCTCACGGTATCCGACAAAGGTGTTGTAGTATCTATGGCTATTTCGACTACATCGGCGAAGGCTCATCCTTGAAGTGAAGTTGCTGAGGGTGGCCATGCAAAAGGTCAAGCTACCAAAAGAAAAAATTGCAGAGGTTTGAGCAAAGTTAAATGTTGAGGACAAATGAAAGAATAAAGTACCACATGATGACCTTTGTATGAGTTAGAGACGTGTACATGCTCTTGATGAGTACACATGTATCCTGACACTACTAGAGAACAGATTTTAGAACGATGTCCCAATTTGGTGTTAGCCTCGGCATTTTTTGCTCCCGGGACTAAAGGTCCCCTTAGTCGGTCCTCCATGGGCGGGGATCTTTAGTCCCTACCTAATACCAAACTGGGACTAAAGATTTACCTTTAGTCCGGTTTATAACCGGACTAAAGCTTTTAGTCCCGGTTTAGAGATGCCCCGAATAAAGATTAATCTTTAGTCCCGGTTTGGACTCCCTAACCGGGACTAATTATCCCGCCTATAATTCAGCTCATTTCTTCCTCCCCGAGCCCGAGCCATTGCATTCAAACTCACTGCCTCTATTCTTCAGCTTGCTGTTGTTCTTGCTCTCTCCCCCTCCATTGGTGTTGCTCCTCGATTTTGTAGGTAAGAAACTTAATCCTCTTATGTTTTGTCAGTAGCTTATCTCATTTTGCGATGTAGATGCATGTGTAACTTTATATGTTGGACTTTATTATGATTTTATATGTCATTTTTAGTTCAAAATCACATGATGATTTGCATATATGTTTGGATAAACAAAAGTTAAATTAGTTCATTAAAATCACGCCTCGCTCGTCCTCCATTTGGAGAGCACGCGCCATCCTCGTCCCCGGTGGCTTACGTGATCTTAGAATTAATTTTTCCATGAAATGAAAAACTTAGAAAATTGTTAGAAAATTGTAGAAAATCCGTACTAGTTGAACTTGCGGACCGTGTTCATCTCGGCGAGCATGTTCTCTGCCGAAGCGATAACGGACGTCAAGGAGGAGCTTTGATTCTCTGAGGAGAGTGGCAACGGTCGTGGAAGACCGTGTTCCCTTTCTCGTAGAATCGGAGCTCTTCTTTGGCCAAAATACGGTGCCGTCCGGTGGAGAAATGCTCATGAGATGATCACGTAAGCAAGGTCAACTAGTCTGATGGTTATTTATTGAAACATGTGAAATCCGTTACTAGTTTAGGTTAAATATATCATTTTAGAAAATATGAAATTTACACTAGTTTGCAAAAATAAGTATAGAAAGTAGATGACAATCGGTATGCGGATCCTCGGCCTCTCGTTCGGTTCTTGAAACGATCGAGGCCGAACCCTCTCATTATCTGCGGCAAGTGTAAGTAGAAGATTGTGATGGAGTACCGAGTCAAGAGACGGGGACCCAACAAGGGTCGTGTTTTCTACAAGTGGTCGGATCGCGATGTGAGTTTCTTACGCATTTTTTATTTATGGCTAATTGACCTGCTTTTCTTGAATATTTTGACTAAATATTTTTTGGCTTTAATTTTAGTGGGAGGGCAATGGATGCGATGGTTGGTACTTGGGAGGAAGATTATGCTACATACGTGCGAGAATTTGGGTGCGCTTGAGGTAGCGGCTGCTGGCGATGAGTCGATGAGCCAAAGAGGAGAAGCTTATTAATATTCAACAGAAGAATGATTTGTCTGTTTTAGTTGCGTACGATCACGAAATAATTATGTTACTGAAGTGCATTGTAGTTTTAGTTTATTTAGTGATAGTTGGGATTGCTTACGTTGTAGCCAGGCTTAGTTAATTAATCAACCGTGTGTATGTCATTTATGTTGTGTAATAAAATACTTAATTATGTTTAAGGTTTTCATAATTTGTCGTGTAATACAGATTATGTCACGCCATTGGATGTACAATGCCGATCGCCGCTCCCAAGACTTTATTGAGGGCTTGCACTATTTCTTAGGTGTGGCCGAGGCAAATAAGCGGGATGGTTTCATGTGCTGTCCATGTGCCCTATGTAAGAATTTAAAGGAATATTCAAGCTCAATGAGTCTTCATTCACATTTGCTTAAGTTAGGTTTCATGTCAAACTATATATGTTGGACTAAGCATGGAGAAA
Source organism: Miscanthus lutarioriparius (assembly GCA_904845875.1). NCBI lineage: Eukaryota > Viridiplantae > Streptophyta > Magnoliopsida > Poales > Poaceae > Miscanthus > Miscanthus lutarioriparius. The sequence goes on from CAJGYO010000015.1 coordinate 43,262,380, forward strand.
GCGGGGTAATGATGGAAGAAGGTGAAGGAGAAGATTTAGACATTGATGACATTATTGCTCGAAGATGGTGCCTTTGATGATACTACAATGGGGGAGATGAAGAAGAGGTAGCGGTAGAAGATGATCTCGGTGATGCTCTTGGCGATGCCATTAAGTGATGCACAACAAGAATTGGAAAGTGAAAAAGAGAAAGTTAAGTTCGAAGCGCATGCTTGAGGATCATAGGAAGTTGCTATACCCGACGGTAGAAGAGGGGCAAAAAAGTCGGGTACAACACTTGGAATTGCTACAATGGAAGGCAAAGAATGGTATATCCGACAAGGCATTTGGGAATTTATTGAACCTCATAAAGAAGATGCTTCGAAGCCAAATGAATTGCCCACCACTACGTCGAAGCAAAAAGGTTGTTCGCCCATTGGGATTAAAAATCCGGAAGATACATGCATGTCCTAATGATCGCATCCTCTACCATGGCAATGAATACGAGAATTTGGATGAATGCCCGGTATGTAAAGCATCGCGTATAAGATCAGTGTGATGATCCCGGTGACGTCGAGGGTGAACAACGTCCTAGAAAGAAAATCCTGCCAAGGTTATGTGGTATGCTCCTATAATACCACGCTTAAAACGTTGTTCGAAATAAAGACCATGCAAAGTTGTTGTGGTGGCATAAAGAAGACCGTAAGGTAGACAATATCTTTGAGACACCCAAATGATGGGTCCCAGTGGAGAGCGATAGGCGAGGGAATTTCTAGAGTTTGCAAATGAGGCTAGAAACTTAAGGTTAAGCCTTAAGTACGGATGGTATGAATCCTTTTGGGGAGCAGAGCACTAGTCATAGCACTTGGCCAGTTACTCTATGTATCTACAACCTTCCTCCATGGTTATGCATGAAGCGAAAGTTCATTATGATGCCGATCCTCATCCAAGGTCCGAGGCAACCTGGCAACGACATTGATATCTATCTGAAGCCATTAGTTGAAGAACTTCTAGTTTTATGGAACAAACCAGGTGTACGTGTCTGGGATGAGTACAAACAAGAACACTTTGACCTACGAGCAATGTTGTTCGTAACAATCAATGATTGACCTGCTTTAAGTAATCTTTCAGGTCAGACAAACAATGTATATAATGCATGCACACATTGTTTTGATGACCTTGACAGTATATATTTGAAAAGATGTTGAAAGGTCGTGTACCTTGGCCATCATCGATTCCTTCCTTTGAATCACCAAGTAAGAAAGAAAGGTAAGCATTTTAAAGGTAAGCCAGACCACCGGAAGAAGCCTCATAACTGAATCGGGGAAGATGTACTCGCAATGGTCAAGGATGTGAAAGTAGTATTTGGAAAGGGACAAGGCAAATGAATCTGTTCCCAAAGATGCTAAGGGCACGCACCCATGTGGAAGAAGAAGTCCATCTTTTGGGAGCTACCCTATTGGCAAGTCCTAGAGATCCATAACGCAATCGACGTGATGCACACGACAAAGAATCTTTGTGTGAACTGTTAGGATTCATGGGTGTGTGCAGGGAAGCCAAAGGATTCACTTGAAGCACGTCGGGGACTTGTAGGGCATGAAAAGAGCGAGACAACCTTCATCCAGAGAAGACAGATGATTGACGTCATTACTTAAGTCCTGCTAGCTACACGCTTAGCAAAGAAGAGAGGGACAACATGTTCGAATGTCTAAGCAGTATCAAGGTCCCATCGGGATTCTCTTCCAATATAAAGGGTATAATAAATGTGCCAGATAAGAAATTCCTAAACTTAAAGTCCCACGACTGACACGTGCTTATGACGCAATTGCTTCCAGTTGCTTTAAGAGGAATTCTACCTCCACATGTACGTCTAGCCACCGTGAAGCTATGTGCATTCCTCAATGCAATTTCTCGAAAGGCAATAAATCCATTGGAACTAGCTACTCTACAGAATGATGTGGTTCAATGTCTTGTCGCCTTTGAGTTGGTGTTCCTCCATCCTTCTTTAATATCATGACACACCTCCTAGTTCATTTGGTGAAGGAGATTAGTATTCTTGGACCTGTGTTCTTACATAACATGTTCCCCTTCGAGAGGTTTATGGGAGTCTTGAAGAAATATGTGAAAATCCGTTCTAAGCCTGAAGGAAGCATCGCCCAGGGCTATGGAACAGAGGAGGTCATTGAGTTCTGTGTTGACTTTATTCCTGACCTTGACCCGATTGGCGTTCCCGAATCGCGACACGAGGGGAGACTCAGTGGTAAAGGAACTTTAGGGAAGAAAACATATATTGGCATGGAAGACGATTATTTCAATAAAGCACACTACACAGTTCTTCAGAATTCATCATTGGTGCATCCGTACATCGAGATACATAAGGAGTTCTTACGATCCAAGTTTCTAGGGAAGACTGAAGCTTGGATTAGGCGTCAGCACATGGAAAGTTTTAGTGGTTGGTTGCGAAAAGAATGTCAAGGCGATGACAATATTGATGAGCAACTGTATTTATTGGCTAGGCAACCATCATGGCATATCCTCATGTACCAAGGGTATGAGATAAATGGGAATACATTTTACACAGTTGCCCAAGATAAAAGGAGCACCAATCAAAATAGTGGTGTTCGCATAGATGGCACAGATCCAAATGGAAATATACAAACATATTATGGCCGCATAGAAGATATATGGGAACTAGACTACGCACCTAATTTTAAAGTCTCTTTGTTCCGGTGCCAATGGGTGAAGCTAACCGGAGGAGGGGCAACAGTCGACAAAGAGTATGGAATGACAACAGTGGACCTCAACAATATTGGGTACAAAGACGAACCATTCGTCCTTGCTGCCGATGTGAGTCAGGTGTTCTATGTGAAAGACATGTCTACAAAATCAAAGAGAGGAAAAAACGAAGACATCAACTCAATGATCAATAAGCCAAAGCGCCACATAGTTCTTTCTAGGAAAATAAATATAGTGGGAATTGAAGACAAGTCAGACATGTTAGAAGATTACGAAAGAAATGTCCGAATTCCACCCTTCATAGTGAAGAAAGATCCAAGTATCATGTTAAATGATGAAGACACTCCATGGTTATGACAAGATCATAACCAAGGGTCATACGTCAAGAAGAAATTCACTGTTGTGCCCGCATGATACAACGATGCATGTTTAATATATTATGTTTTAGAGACGGATATTATGTAATATGTTATGACTTCACAATTGTTTTTTCATCTGAGGTCATTTAGTGTCTCATTTGAGCAAGTTTGACCAAGTTTGTTAAACTCAAAAAGATCTACAATTTTTGTTTTGGTCAGCTTTCCATTTGAGAAAGTTTGGACGGTTCAAATTTGTGATTTTTAAATTTCAACGCCTACAAACTAGTTTTCGGGACCCTAGATTGTCTCAAATTGAAAAGTTTTGAATACCAAGTTTGTTAAGCTCATCAATATATACAATCCTTATATAGGCCATTTTTTCATTTGAGAAAGCCTGAACAAAATATAGTTCAAATTTCATAAGTGTGTGACATAGTTTTAGAAAGTCTATATGAGATTCAAGAAGTTGTGACTAGTGTTTGATAAAAATCTCTCAAATGGGAAAATGAGCTATGTAACAATTGTAGATCTTGCTGAGATGATCAAACTTGGTATTCAGAGTTTTTTCATCTGAGGTCATTTAGTGTCTCATTTGAGCAAGTTTGACCAAGTCAAATTTGGTCAAATAAAAAAACAACACTTTGACTCTAGTGTTATGAACTCTAAATGACTTCAAATTGAAAAGTTTTGAATACCAAGTTTGTTAAACTCAAAAAGATCTACAATTGTTGTTTTGGTCAACTTTCCATTTGAGAAAGTTTGGATGGTTTAAATTTGTGATTTTTAAATTTCAACGCCTACAAACTAGTTTTCGGGACCCTAGATTGTCTCAAATTGAAAAGTTTTGAATACCAAGTTTGTTAAGCTCATCAATATCTACAATCCTTATATAGGACATTTTTTCATTTGAGAAAGCTTGAATAAAATGTAGTTTAAATTTCACAAGTGTGTGACATAGTTTTGGAAAGTCTATATGAGAATCAAGAAGTTGTGACTAGTGTTTGATAAAAATCTCTCAAATGGGAAAATGAGCTATGTAACAATTGTAGATCTTGCTGAGATGATCAAACTTGGTATTCAGAGTTTTTTCATCTGAGGTCATTTAGTGTCTCATTGGAGCAAGTTTGACCAAGTCAAATTTGGTCAAATAAAAAAACAACACTTTGACTCTAGTATTATGAACTCTAAATGACTTCAAATTGAAAAGTTTTGAATACCAAGTTTGTTAAACTCAAAAAGATCTACAACTTTTGTTTTGCTCAACTTTCCATTTGAGAAAGTTTGGATGGTTTAAATTTGTGATTTTTAAATTTCAACGCCTACAAACTAGTTTTCGGGACCTTAGATTGTCTCAAATTGAAAAGTTTTGAGTACCAAGTTTGTTAAGCTCATCAATATCTACAATCCTTATATAGGCCATTTTTTCATTTGAGAAAGCTGTAAAACAAAAAATACTACATTTTCTTTATTTTTATAGGTTCAACAAAAATTTCCTGTCAATTTTGGTCAAAAACCGAGACAAAATTGAAACATTGACGTTACAATAATGTGATAATAAATTTCCTATCGAATAATATTAGTTTTATTAATTTTAAGTTACAAATATATTTTTGCATTAACAAAATACTTAGTATTAGTAACATTTATATTCTATATTCATAAAAGAAATTAAAAACTTTAGGTTACAAAATTTTCCTATTTACAATAAATAATTAGTTAATCAATAGTATTTTTTAAAATAAATATTGCAAAGTATTGAAGTTGCTATGGAATTAATTGATTAACCTAGTATTAGACAAAATCAGAATCCCAGGTCTTTCCAATTACGCTGGCGGGTTGCCAAAATTTTCAGGCCTTCAGTCCCGGCCCAGACCAAGAACCGGGACTAAAGGGTTGGCGGCAATTTCAGTGCCCGCCCAAAAATACATTTAGTCCCGGCTGGTAACACCAGCCGGGACTAAAGGACATTTAGTCCCGGCTGGTAAGACCAACCGGGACTAAAGATCCAACCCTTTAGTCCCGATTGGTCTTACCAGTAATGGGACTAAATATCCTTAGTCCCATTTGGTGTTACCAAAGGGACTAAAGGGTCCCGCCTATATATATATCGAGCGTCATGTTCTGTTCATCTTCGATCTCGCCTCAAATCGCTCATTACCTCGCCCACCACGCATCCGCCGTCGTCGAGCTCAAATGCATGCCGCGCCGCCGTCGTCTACCCCCTACCCGGCCAGCGCCATTCTCCCGACCCATAACGCCGCATCCCATCTCCGCCACCGCACCGACCACATCCTCAAATCCTCCGTCACGCGCCTCAGCAGCATACCGTCTGACCTCCGTCGAGTACTCTGCTTGATCTGCTTGCATGCTCTCGATCGGCCATGCTTTTTAGATTTTTTTACAAAGTCTCAAATTTGTATGTTAGATTAAAATGTATTAAATTTTAATTAGTAGTTTATTATTATTAGTTTTTAGTTATTTCTTAGGTAGTTTTTGATATATTAGATTAAATGTATTAAAATTTAATTAGTATTTTATTTAGATAGTTTTTAGATATTTTTTATTATAGTTTTTTGATATAAAAATGTATTATCTATTACTAGTTTATCTAATTTCATGTTAGATTTATTTAATTGGATTTAGTAATTATATATTCTATATATCTCTCTATATATATTATATCTAGAGAGAGATTCTATATGTATACATATGTACTTAATTATTTTTATATGTATATATACATGTACTTATTTTCATGTGTTGAGAGAGAGAAAATTGTATCTAGAGAGACATTCTATGTGTATCACATGCATATCTAGAGATATAGATATATGCACTTATTTCTATGTGTTGAGAGAGAGAAAATATATTGTATCATTATATGTGTATATATATACATGTACTTATTTCCATGTTTTTGGATCGAAAGTGTTTTTGATTCGATTCCAAAGCTTATACCTTATTATTGTTTATCCTTATGAAATATTATGTGTTATTATATTTAATTGGATTTAGTAATTTTATATGTGTTATCACATGTACTTATGTTATGTACCATAGTAATTCTATCTATGTGTTATCTTGAAGATACAAATGGCTGCTCCGGATGATGACATAATGGCAGATATTATCAACGCCGGCACCAATGTGGATGTAGATGACACGAGTCAGTACTTGGTTGATTACGAGGATATCCTGAATATGCTAGTGGTTGAAGATCAACAAATTGTCGCGCAAGAAAATACTGGCGAGGTATATTCGATTATCTATCATCTCTTATAGATGCATGCGTACGTATATTTGTTGTTAATCGTTGTGTTTCTACTCATGTAGCCGGTCTCTAGATCTACATCAACCACCGATAAAAGTAGGAAAGTCCGAGGGCCAAAAAAGCCATTAGAGGGCCGTTTCATAATATCAGAATTCGACACCGACACCGGCAAACCATTGGGACCACATGCTCAAACATATGTCAATCAATGTGGGTTCATTGTAAGGGATAGGATCCCAGTTAGTGCTCGTGAATGGAAGCAGAAGATATCCGCTCCTAATGTTAGTTTTGTATCTGATCGTGACAAGAATCTAGCTTGAAGAGATATCACTCAGCATTTCACATTACAAGCAGATGATGCTTTGAAGGAGCTAGTGAAGGATTGGACAATGAAGAAGATGGAAACATTGTTCCAGAGTTGGAAGAAGACATTGTATAAAAAGTTTATCTTGAAGAATGCTACGCCGAATTTCAATGCTATGGCGTTTGTCAAGTTGGAGTCCCATTGGGATGCCTTCGTAGAATACAAGACATCTCAAGATAGTGAGAAACGTGTGATGAGGAATCGGCAGAATGCCCGACAGAAGCAATACCATCATCGCATGAGATCAGGTGGTTATAGGAGTGCTATTCCCAAGTGGTAGAACCTAGAAGCAGAGATTACTGCCAAGGGAATCATACCTGAAACAATAGAGAAGAACCGGCCTCAACGCGAAGAATTGGTTCTCGCTCATGGGGAAGCCTAGACCCGAACAATCGGCAAGCTAATTTTTGCCAAAAAATTGAGAGAGCAACACGAGACTAGCTCGTGCTAGGGAAGAAGGCGATAGTGGTGTTTTCAAGCCCAACAGAGAGAAGGATGAATTGACATATGCCCTAGAGAATCCGAACATGGTGGTCGAACAAGAGGCTATGGGGCGGTTTCGTGGCTACACGCATTCCTAGCGCATACAAGGATACCTCTGAAGCCGCCAGGAGAAAGAAGGATGAGGAGGCGAATCGAATCCGTGCATTGGAGCAATTTGTTGATGAGTCACGACAAGCATTGCTTGAATCACGTGAACGAGAAAAAATCTCTTGAGGCAAGAATGCAGGAGGAGATCAAGAGGCAAGTGCATCTTGCAATGAGTCAAATGCAATCGCAATCAACGCCGGGAGTCACCATTAGCCCCGTTGGTCAGATGAAAAGCAGTTGTGCTTCTATGGAGCTGCCAGTTATTCAAGACGACGCTGGGTTGCGCTTCCTGTTGATGACATTACCGAGCCTCTAACAACATGTGAGTTGCACATTCCGGATGGTAATAATGCATCAATCATGGTGGTGGTACATCGGGTTGTATCTCCAATAGACCGAACGAAGACACCAAGAATCCATGGGTCGGTTATTCAACTTTGGATATGCTAGCGTCTCGGTCGATAGAGTGCTCAAAGGTTACATCAATGTTCCTCTTGACATTGAAGGCGGTGATGGGGAGAAGACACTAGGAGAAGCAGAGAAGACATTTATTCAATGGCGCAAACGCTTCATCATCATTCTGGGGCGCCACCGCTTCCCTATCTCACCCTAGGTACGAATGAAAGTGAATGAAATATTATTTTCCATTAATTTTCTATTGGCTTCAAAAATAATTGACACACAACTTATTTTTGTAGCAGGTCTCCCCAGCCTAGCCTAATCATTCATTCCCCATCTCATCACAAATACAGGGGGGCAAGACGACTTCATCCCCACGGCGATCGCCAACTCCTACACCGCCCCATCGCCTCCTGGCGATCTCCAACTCCTACACCGGCCCCACCGCCTCCACAACGATCTCCAACGCCTCCACGCCGATCTCCACCAACACCGCCACATCGCCTCCACGCCGGTCTCCAACACCGCCCCCCCCCCTCCACCACAAATGACGCCTTTACAAAGGCGTCTAAGGTCCCGTGACAAAGAAGACCCCGAGAAAAAGAGTTATTTCTCAAGAAATACTTCTGAAAAGACCCGATGAGCAAATAGCAGCTGAAGAAGACAAAAAAGTGAAAGATTTTTTTATAGATACCAAAAACAAGAGTCAAGCGAAGCTTAAGGAGAAGCCGTACTTTTACCTACCACGAGAGGTGCTGAGGCAGAAGGTCGATGCTCACAAGAAAAAGATGATTGAACTTCGTAAGCCTTTGCCACTATCAGACTATGACCGCTCCCTCATGAAGTCACATGATGCAGGTAAGAAAAGGAAAAGAGCATCAGGGAAGGATGTCCCACAACTCGGACAACGAAGCAACCAATGCAAAATCTTGTTGTTGCTAATGAATATGGTTCCAACATAGAAGTCTATCGACCAGACAACTCTGGAGAAGTGTCGGTTCAAGCCCTTAATGCTTTTTTAAAGATACTGGTTTAACCTTGGATCAATTGATGGGCAAAGCTCCAATCCGAACACGAAGTTGATACTTGGAAGACTTATAAATATGGCAAAAGTCCGTACAACCTCATGACTCTGAATGAATTGGAGTACGCAAATGTACTTGCTCAACAAGTGATACATGCAGGCGTGTGGCAGGGGTGAGCAGTGGATCTTTGTCAGATTTAGAGACCATCATTACTTCCGTGGCGATGACATCTTACATATTAGTTTCGAAGAATTGCATCAACTATTCCACTTGGACGCTCTGGACAAATCAATCATTTGCTCCTTTTGTTTGTAAGTGATTCTTACTTTTATTTAATAAACTCACTTCCATGCATACGTGTATATAATTATCCTCACATGTAACTTATATTTATATACAGATTCCAGATGTCAGAGCTCCAAAGAATACAAGACACCAGTGTTGGCTTCATTGATCCTTATATCGTATTCAAAACCGATATTATTGTCAAGGAGCGGTGGGTATCTGAAGCACAGGAGAATATCATGATATTCTTCGTGAAGCAGCACGACAAGACAACAATACTTTTTCCGTACAGCTTTGAGTAAGTGTTAATAATAATGTAGTCTACACATTTTATGTAATATCAATACAACTTATATGCATGTACGTGTGTGTATAAACCAATACATGTTTCACTGGATACTCATTGTCATTGAGTTAAACTCAAGTCGGTTAGTAATCTTTGACTCGTTGAGAAAAGAGCGGGCACTATACCAAGATATGATAGACATTATCCAGGGATAATTTTGATCTCTCGCGCACAACTATTATTGAATAGACTTTGCCATAATTTATTAACGATCGTACATTATTGGTCGCATAGGGTTTGGAAAGAGTTTATTCGGCAACATCGCAAGGATTGCAAGGCACCACTTAATGTAGTTGAAATACCAGTAAGTTGTACTATATACACTTCCCCACGTGTTTAATTACTATATCGTACTTCAATTTACGTGTGAGATGATGAGAATAATCTTCTTCTCGTACAGTGGTGTTTGCGGCAGGAACCAGGTAATAACTTGTGTGGATACTACGTTTGTGAATTTATCACTGCGCACATAAGAAGAACTCCTAAAGATGTCCTCAGAGTACGTATATATCAATTTTTTTTATTTTTAAATGAATATATATATATATATATATGTATTAATACTTTTCCTTTTATTTCAAATGCAAGACTGAATGGTTGAAACGAAGGGTCATGTAAAAAGACCATCTGAAAGCAGTTCAGGAGTCAATAGCAGGATATCTTCTAGAAAAAGTGCTAAATCCCAACGGCGAGTTCTACTTTGATCCTAAGGAATAAATGATATAAATTAAATGTTTATTGATATCGTTATTTTCGAGAACAAGATTATGAAAGTGTTGTATATATACATATATATATCTATAATATATATAGGTTCATACTTTATTCAAATATAATAATGCTCGAGATGAGAATTAGATATAATTATATGCGTGCGTGTATTTATATTAGCAGCGTAGAATACGTACATAAAAACATATTATATATTAAACAAATACGTGAAACTGAACTGAAAACAAATTAAAAAAAAAGAAAAAGAAAAGGAACCTTTAGTCCCGGTTGGGGTTACCAACCGGGACTAAAGGGTGCGGCCATGTTTGTTCGGCTGGAGGGCCTTTAGTCCCGGTTGGTAATATCAACCGGGACTAAAGGCCCTCTTTAGTCCCGGCTCGATGACCCGGGACTAAAGGTGATACCTTTAATCCCGGGATCGTTGTCCCGGCACGGTAATCGGGCCTAAAGGCCGTTACCGCCCAGGAGTACAAGTCTCATTATGTAGTAGTGTGAGTACCCCAATCAATCAACCAAGAAAGCTTGGCTATAGCCATCACCAAGTTCGCATCAGATGGCCCATGATTGAGTGGATGGGCTCGGGGGCTCTTTCCAAGCTTGACGGACGCCCGTGGCTCTGAAGTCGGGGCCTACGGAGTAGCCAATCGACTCCAAACTCAGGACGTCGGGCCCAATGCTCAGCTAGAGGAAGCTCGCTGAGTGGACATGTGCATGTGGCAATCTGCCCCCGCATTTTGTCAAGTCTCGGTACAAAAGACGTCCTGATCTCTGACTTTTGAGTCAAAGTGTTTTGCTTAGACCCAAATATGCTCGTACCTTGCGAGGCCCCATGAGGGGCGAACCTATTTCGACATGGGGCTAGGCAGACTACGGTCCATTCGACTTCCCTTGTAATCCGTACCGTTCAGTTTGTTTTTTTTAGTCGGAATAATATTTTTCTCTCACAATAATTCGGTTAGAACAGTGTTTTTAGCCATTCAGCCAAGTTTCAGCAAGCCGAACAGGGCCTACGAGTTTTGCTCTTATTCTTTCTTATTATTACTAGTTAAATACCCATGCGTTGCAACGAAAACACATAGTACTACGATAACATATGTATGAGCGTGTGTTATACTGTTATGTAAAATAGATACCGCAATCATAATGTTTCAATCAATATTACATAAGTCTTCACGAAAGATAGATAGTTAAAATATAACTCTAAATTTGAATGTAAAACTAAAACATCAACTTCAATTGTCGCATCACTTCATGTCTACGATACGCGAAAGATAAGCTTGTACTTCTTTAGAAATCAAGTGCTATGGAAAGATAATCATAACAAGTTTGTGTTTCACAATACATGTTTTAAATCTATTCTACAATTAAGAATCTAATCTCTCAATAGTTCGACTAAGAGAATGTGCTTTGCACGAATACCAAGCTGCAGTTGGTCACCAATCAATGATGATCGAAATTGATTACGATTGTTACGGGAATTGATTTTTACCTTTCTAATTTGCTGCGGCTGTTATGGGGATTGAGCTGATCGCATGGAGCGAGTGCGCGTTGCCTTCCTAATCTAATCGCACCTGTGGATGGAATAGTTATGAATATTTTAGTTGTAGAGATAGAACCATGACACCACATTGGCTAGTCATAGACATATAAAATTCAAAATAAAACATGTATTCTAAAAGATTATCATACAAAGGAAATTTTATTTGCTTATGCAATAAATAATCATACCTCTTTTCAATCTTCTTGGCAGTAAATAAAACCTAATAAAATCGAATATCTTAGATTCATTCTAAAATTCAGAAGCTTTGATAGCCTTTCTATTTGATTATATTCAATAAGTTTGATGAGCGAAAAAATAGGGTACTCGCCTTCTATTCTTTGTCGAAGCAAAGCATAACCTAAGTTCTTTGACTAACCCCTCTTCGTTTGTGATCTGTGATAGCTGACCGGAGGCGTGGTTGTGGATAGGGATGCACATATATGGCATCGAGGATTTTGTTTTTTCTGTGATTTGTCCAATTTTCCTTGAAAGGAAAAAATTGCATACAATGGAGACGGAGTTGATCATTTTCAAAAATTAATAAAAGGTGATTTTGCATTGATAAACTATTTTCAAATAAAGACGGGACAAGAATATGAGGGAGGTCCAAAGAGGGATGCGTGATCGATGCCGATCCTGCTTGGGGTTTAGTGGGATTTGCATACAATGGCGACCACAAATTACCGGGGGCATGATAGCGCGCTTTGTACAAGAATTGATGGAGGGCGTGATCGAGTGGGAGTCTTGATTCTGCGTGTGGTCGATCCAGAGTGAGCAGGGTGACGGCATTGGCACGAGTGGGTCAAGTGGGGCGGGGCGACAACGGCGATCAAGCTATGTGTTTTTTAGTTGTAGAGATATATGCTCTTGCTTTGCACCGGAGCCTTGAATTTTTATCATGCCTACAGCCAACGACACAATTAACACTTGATATGGTTTTTGTTCAAAAATCACTAATGGGGTGATGGAGTCAAACACTTCGAGGTCAAGTTTTTTTAAATCCTGAATTCCTCTGGGCTTTATTTTAGGAAGACAAATTTTTGGATATCCTATTCTAAACTTCAGAGAATCTATATCCACTTAATTTTGCCAGTTCTATATCTTATCCCGTATCTGCACACAAGTGGATTCAAAACATTCGTATCCATATGCATATTAAAAGTGTTCTCTATATCTTTAAAATTCAGATTCAGATGAGCGGAAAATTTTTGACACCACTTTGACCTCTAAAATTATCACATAGAGACTGGAATTAATAATTAATTAGTGAACAAGAGCATACCCGCCCGGCCCGGTCTGTTATGCATGGTTTTGCATGTGGCCCGGTGTGACGTATGGGAGGCATGGTAGTTTCCTTTTTTTTTTGGACAGTGGGTCTACGCCTGGCTATTTTTCTTTTTTTTTCCGATTTGCTTTCCTTTTTCTTTTCGATTTGATTTCCTTTTTTCGTTGGAGACAGCTTTGTACGCGGGAGCGATGGGTGACGTGGCAATTAGTGGGGCGTTCGACGAGACGTGGGGTCGCACGACCTATCGACTGCCGGGTAGATGTTGACCGTAGGAATTTTTTAGTTGTAGAGATAGTAGTAACGACAAACACAGTGCTCATGACGCGCACGGGCACACCATCTATACTGTTAATATACTGGAGGCACGCCTACACCGGTGTTTCATGCTCGGCCTTGTGTTTTTTTTTTATTTTCAACACTTTTTTTGTAAACTAATTTTAAATCTAACACTTTTTTTTTCAAAACCAACACTTTTGACCACGCCTATTGTCATGGTGCGGCGAAACGCCTGTGCCGCGCCATGTATGGTGGTGCAGCGGGAGGATGACATGGCGTCGTCGTGGCAGGGTCTGTCGCGCCACCCATCTTGGCGTGGCTGTGACACGCCATCGCTGGTGGCGCAGCAAGGCCCAATTAAAAGCCCGCGACGCCCCCACTACGCCCGCCCTCGCCCTCGAACGTCGCCGCCGCCTACGCCCCCGCCCACCCAGCGCCGCCTCGCCTGCGCCCCCGCCCGCCCAGCCCCTGCCTGCGCCACCGCCCGCCTAGCCTCAGCCAGTGCCGCCACCTGCCAGCGCCGCCTCCTTTCCTTCGGCTCATATCATGGTAGCTCTCTCTCTCTCTCTCTATTTCTTGTTTTTATGAATGTTATTTTAGTTAGGGTTAGTAATTTAGGATAGTTAGGGTTAGTGATTTAGTATAGTTAAGTTAGTGAATTTGTTTATTTAGGTAGGTAGTTTTTAGGGTTTAGGTTGTGTGTTGTAGTATAATTAAGGTTTGGTTAGGTAGTTAGGGTTTAGGTTACGGTTAGTTAGGCCTTTGGGTTTAGAGATTGATTAGGTATTTATTATTTAGTTAGTTTATAGTAGTAAAGGTTGTCAGTATAGATACTAGTTTTCTAGTGTCGGTATTTAGTAGTGCGTGATATGACGATTTGGAATGGTTTGATGAACCTCCTAGCTTCAATGACGTTTGTGTCCGCTTGAATACATAGAAGTTGCTTATTTTCCAAGTGAAGTTGTTTAATATGTCTGTTAATGTTACTTTGAATATATACATGTGCTTTCATATTGTGTTCCTATTGCATAACAAGTAGTTCAAATTTTGCAATGCTACATAATATTAATTTGAATATCGTTAATTTGAATATTCTAACCCTTTGTTTATCAATTTGTAACAGGATGGCCTCTCTAACGCAGCACCCATTGTACCCCCTTCTTGAGGTGGAGTACGACGAGCCACACCGAGCACACTTTTTGAGTGACACCGACGCAGAGGTGCCCTTGCCTCCTTTGAGGCCCCGCACGCACACCAGGGCGCACCAGTGGGACGAGCGTTACGCGCCGTACATACGGCGTGTCGGCTTCCTCGAGCTTGTCCGTGTTGTCAACTATGGTCTTTCGCCCCTTGACCCAGCATTACTTACTGTAGCTGTAGACAGGTGTGAATGCCTTCATTATATGTAAACATTCTTATAACAAATTTGAGGCAACTAACAGTCGTTCTATTCTTATAACAGGTGGAGGCCTGAGACCCACATGTTCCACCTACCTTGTGGCGAGTTAACCTTGACCATGCAGGACGTGAAGGCTAACTTTGGCCTTCGGTTGGGGGACTTCCAGTGGCAGGTATAGTTGACAACGATCACTGGAGGGAGCTGGTGGCTCAGTTCACTGGCTTTCTTCCATCGGACAATGGGGTTTCCAAGAAAAATAAGTGAGCAATTCAAGCCTATTTAATACTTGCATTGCTTTCCTACAGCCATCGGGTCTCATTTTCTTTGGTGAATTTCAGAAAAAGTTCCGATGTTTCGTCATCGTGGATCATAGAGCGCTTTGATTACTTGAACACACAGGTTGATGAGGCTTAGATCGACAGATTTGCTAGAGTGTGGCTTTGGCACTTCCTTGGTGCTTTCCTCTTCCCAAACGCCTTGGGCAACACCATCGACTGGATCTTCCTTGACATACTACACCAGCTGTGGGATAACATAGCGGTGTACAGCTGGGGCAGCGCAGTCCTGGCATGGACGTATCAACAGCTATGTGTTGCCTGCCATCGCACCTCAGGATATGCGAACCTTGGGGGTTGCTTCTACCTATTCCAGGTTTGGTGTTGCGAATGATGGCCCATTGGGAGGCCCCTTGCTACTGGTTTATCGGTAAGTACTTTGATTAACTATATTCTTCGAGACAGTTACATATGATTAAATTATTAATGGCTAATTCATTATCATGTTCAATGCAGCATTGGAACAGGCAGGATACACTCCCTACAACTCTGTATATCTAGACGCAACCAGAGTTGGTTAGAGGGAATGCGAGGAGCAAGTACAGGGAGTACACGGACGGTCTCGATGTCCTGACACAGCACCTGGTTACGCTCTCTTTACTATCATACATGTGTGTTGTTCGATGTACACTATATCACAACCTAACTCAATTACGAAATGTCCAGGTGCATTGGTGTCCTTGAGATGCTCCAGAGCTCGAGTAATATCTGAATCCTGTCACTAGGGATGAGTCAGACGAGTATCGCTGCAACGTCCCTCTTATTTTCTTCCACGTGGTCAAGATTCACTTGCCCATCAGGGTTTGCAGGCGGTTTGGAAGAATGACAGGCTACCCACCACCGCTTTACTCCACCAACCAAGAATTGCACGGGTGCGTTATCGATTAATAACAAAGCTATAATTCAGAGGTGTGTATGGTACAACTAACAATCATTTTGTTGCAGGTATGACCGCAAGAAGAGGTACAAGACCAAGGATTGGCGCGTGACATAGAACGCGTACATCCAGTTGTGGCAGAACAGGGACCAGCAGTCGGTCGATCCAGATCCCCCACACGACCAGCACACATTCGATGAGTACCTGCAGAGGCTTCACAGGTCTACGAGGACACATATCAAGCCCCTGTACACTGAGGAGGCGATTGACGAGGACGACGAGGAAGATGTGATCGAAGATGTGTACGACATTGCCACTAGGGACGACACACAACTACAGAGAGCCCCACTTCAAAGATACGTGGTAATATACTCGAATGGTACAATTTGTTATCCATTTGGTATTAAGTATGTGTACTAAAACTGTCCAACCGTGTTTCTGTACCCAGGCGACACAATTGTCAAGGTTGTCCAACGAAGCAGCGTTTCGGCTTTACGAGTCTAGAGGGCTGGGGCCAGGCGTTCTCGAGGCTTTTGTGGAGGTAAACATAAACTTTTCCGTTCCAAAAATGTTTCTTTAGTGTATATGCATTTGAGAAATGCACTAACTTTAACGTCTATTTATGCAAAAGGTGAAGCGGAGCTGCAGGAAGCTAGCTCAGAAGCTGAGCTGCATGGACACTCCTTGGGTGGAACCGACAGTCCCGGTGCGGTCGGGTGGCACGTCTTCTGGCTCATTGAGGACACCAGCCGGCTTCTCTCAACCGGTGACAGGTGCTACTTCCACAGTGCGTACACCACCACATCATAGCGCTGGGAAGGACCTTGCAAGCGAGGACGACGAGGACGAGGACGACGACGACGACAACCCCTCGGGCTTCCGCAGACAGCACGACCAGTGGGACGATTGGCCGCAAGATGAGATCCGCATGTCTCAGCTAGGTGGTGCCCCGCTTGGTACCCAAGAAGCCTCTCAAGTAGTAACAAAAGTAGTTTCTTTAAATACGTAGGCTCCATGAACTAATGATCATAAAGATTATAAGTAATCGTGCATATCATATACTTGCAGGGTACGAGCCGCACGCACCGGCAACGCGACCACACCAACGTTGGCTACACTCCCAATGTGTTGCCTACAAATCCGAAGAGGCAGAGGCGTCCGAGGGATCCTTACACTTCTGGGACTTAGTTTGTTATGTCGAACTTTTGTCGAACAAATATTGTCGCCCAAAACTTGCAGACTCATGAACCAATGAATATGTTATGTGGCAACTTATCAATTTACGTACGGACTCTATTTATTTGCTTCATATTCGTTTCAATGAGTCGCGGCATCACTTATAGTTGTTTACAGCACCGACATCAGCATCTACACGCACGTCGTCTCAGACTGTAAAAAGTTGGTTCCGATTAGACGGTATGACCAGTCTTGCGTAACAGAGCAAAGCGGCATGGCCTATAGTTCAGGGCTACGAAACTAGAGTCAGCAACGCAGTGCTATGCCAAGTCACGATAAACCGATAAGATGGGATACAGTATATGCAGCGGCATTGAAACAAGAGATAAAATCTAATAGGACAAGTACAACGACATAGAAGCGAGATACAAAGTTTGGAAAAAGATACATTGAACGGAGAACAGACCATCGTTACGGCAAGGCAGAACACATCTGACGAAGGGACGCGCCGTGGGCCGAGGTGCGGCAGTGCCGCGCCATGCATGATAGCGTGGCAACTCATGCTACATCAGCGGCCATGGCGCGTGGAAGTGCCACGTCATCCTCCCGCCGCGCCACCATACATGGCGTGGCACAGGCGTTTCGCACGCCATGACAATAGGCGCGGGCAAAAGGGTTAGTTTTGGAGAGAAAAAACAAACAGTGTTAGATTTAAATTTAGTTAAAAAATGTTAGAAATAAAAAAAATCGGCCTTGTGAAGGTCCTACGTACGTAGAACAGGAAGAGAGGACTGGCTTCACTGTTCCACCAACCCTAGTCTGGGTGCGGCCGCCTACAACCAGCCACTCCCACGATCTCCACCATGACGTGGCAGAATAGTGATAGTAGCAACGACCGAAGGCCATGACGCATGCCTGAGGGGATCTCCTGATGGAAGACGAGCCGATGTGTATACGTGAACACACACAAATATACAAGACACATGATAAATGTACAAATTATATATTTCTATAAGTTAAGCAAAACAAAATGTTTGATATGTGATGTAGCCCACATGAATGCAGAAAAACACATCACAATGCACGAAATTATTTCCATGGTTAAGCAAAGCCAAATATTTTGTGATGTACTATAACCCACAAAAAAATATAGTAGACACATGACACACACACATTATTTCTATAGTTAAATAAAACCAAAAGTTTTGGTATGTGATGTAACCCACACATCACAAATGCACATACATGTAGCTATATCAAAGCCTAGTAAATAAATTAACAGCCTAACGAAGAATCATAAATGTATGTATGCAACATGTACGAACGAGCTAGAAGCACTATGGTATGGTATGAGCGCTCGGACATGATGATTGACATAGGAATATAGAGTTAAATGCACGAGGGCTCGAACTCGTCCTATGGTACCACTTAGATCCATAAATTTGGAAAATATATTTCTACGACACTGAACTTGATAAGTGGTGCACCGTAGGTACATACCGGATACATATACATTTTATCCAACGTGGCACTGCCACTATGGCGGTGACAATGTCTAGAACTTTGCATTTAACCCCTTATCTTTTTTATTTTTTTTCTCTCTCTTCTTTTTTCTCTGTGAGACTCCAAATCGCAATTGGTTGTCACCGCCGCAGCCTCCGACCCCACCGCCATGGCTCTTCTTCCATGCACAGGGTCATCAGCAAGCACGCCCGGACCACCAACCCGTACCCGCCCTTCCTCCACGCGCCGGCATTGGCGGTCTCCCTGACCTCAACGCCCCCTCCCCCGCCTCTACTCGCCGAGAAGGCCAAGGCCGCCTCCCCTACCAGTATCGATGCCGCCGCCATATTCCACTTCCCGGCCTCCGCGGTGCGTGCGCTGCTCTGGGCGACGTGGTTGCTCAGGATGAGGAAGAGCGGGACGTAGGCGTCGGCGGTAGCTGGGCGGGCGCCCACGCCACGCGCCCACGTAGCGGTGTGGAAGCCCACCCATGAGCCGTGGAGCGAGCCGAGCAACCCCGCGATGGCGAGGAGGAACAGCGACAGCAGGAGCAGCGTCTGAATGAACGCGTAGAACCGGGAATGCCGCAGCGTCGAAGTGGGGACGGGGGCGGGCACGGTGTGAGGTCGAGATGGCGGACTAGAGGGGGGGGTGAATAGTCTTTTCTAAAATTAATCGCGTCGGCTAACCGATATAAATGCGGAATTAAAACAATCGGTCTAGCCAAGACTACACCCCTCTATATATGTTCACTAGCACCTTGCAAAGATACTAATAAAGTAACTAAGGTGCCGGGCTAGCTAGAGCTCTCCTAAACAATTCTAGGAGCAAGGTCACACAAACCTATGCCACTAGTACTTTAAGTAACAAGGGAGCTCCTACACATGCTAGTAAGCAAAAGCACAAAGCTAACTAAGCTCACTAGCAATGCTCAATAACAAGGCAACCAACGCCTAATTAGAGAGCGCAAATACTTAGCTACACAAACTAAGCAATGTGACTAACAAGGTAACTAAAACCAAATTAGCCACGCAAGGGAGATACTTCTATGCTACACAAGCAAGAAAGTAATTAGCTAGCTACACAAGCTATCTAATTACAAGAGCAACTACACAAGCTTAAGATATATATATAAGTAATTGCAAGCTTGTGTAATGGGGATGCAAACCAACGGGAAGAACAAGGTTGACACGATGATTTTTCTCCCGAGGTTCACGTGTTTGCCAACACGCTAGTCCCCGTTGTGTCGACCGCTCACTTGGTGGTTCGGCGGCTAATTAGCATCACCCGCTAAGCCCGCACGTCGGGCGCCGCAAGAACCTACCCCTTGAGTGAGGGTAGCTCAATGACACGCTTTACTAGAGTTGCTCTTCGTGGCTCCCGCGGGGCGAGCACAAGTACCCCTCACAAGCACTTCTCCGGAGCGCCGCACAAGCTTCTTGCGCGCTTCGACGGAGACCACCACCAAGCCGTCTAGGAGGTGGCAACCTCCAAGAGTAACAAGCACCACCGGCTCGCAACTCGATCACCTAGTGCCACTCGATGCAACCTCACGATGCAATCGCACTAGAATCGCTCACTCACACAATCAGATGATCGCTATCAAGTATGTGTGTGATGGAGGGCTCCCAAGCACTCACAAGCATGGACACTAAGTCCCTTGAGGTGCTCAGTGCCAGCCATGGCCGAGGGCCACTTCTATTTATAGCCCCAAGGGCTAAACTAGCCGTTACCCCTTCACTGGGCAACGGTTGGGCCGACCAGACGCTCCGGTCGTGTTGACCGGATGCTGGACCTCAGCGTCCGGTCGCCCGCAGACGGCCACGTGTCCTGATTCCAACGGTCACTTGACTTGACCGGACGCAGCAGCTTTCAACTGACCGGACGCTGAACTCCCAGCGTCCGGTCGTTTCCAGTAAGGTACCGACCTCGACCGGACGCGTCCGGTCACACTTGATCGGACGCAGCCAGCGTCCGGTCACACTCCAGCTTCTGCGTCATCGTACGTCAGCCTGACCGGACGCAGCCTGCCAGCGTCCGGTGCATTCAGATCCAGCGTCCGGTCAGTTGACCGACGCCAGCATCTTCGCGACTAACTCATTTTCACTTCTAACTTCATCACCCTTGCTCCAATGTGCTAACCACAAGAACTTACATCCGGCGCAATAGAAAATAGGCATTCTATTTTCCCGAAAGCGCCGAATCCCTGCAAACACCACCTCCTTTGTAAATATGTCAACACCACCAAGTGTACACCACCATGTGTATGTGTGTTAGCATTTTCACAATCATTTCACAAAGGATGTTAGCCACTCAACTTGCCACGCCACTCGATCCTAGCGACAATGCAAAGTTAGATCACTCGAGTGGCACTAGATGACCGATATGCAAACAAGTTTGCCCCTCTTGATAGTACGGCCATCTATCCTAAACCCGGTCATAAACTTCTCTACACACCTATGACCGGTGAAATGAAATGCCCTAGGTTATACCTTTGCCTTGCGCATTCCATTCCATCTCCTTCAATGTCGATGCAACACATGCACCAACACGATCAACAATGATATGATCCACTTCATATCATCACATGATCATATTGGTTCATCGATCTTGACTCTACTTGCTCTTCACCGTTGCCATCGTCCATCGGCGCCAAGTCTTGCTCAAGCTTCACCGCCACGCGGTCCATCACTCCAAAGCCTTCGACTTGCCCTTCACGCTTGCAACCGGTCCATCAAGCCAAGTCTTGTCTTGATCTTCTCCACCTTGATCACATGACTCAATGTCATGTCTCATGTGCAATAAGCTCCTTCATCATCACATGTGTGAGCTTTGCAACATCTCCAAGCCATTTTCACCTCCATGGCATATGTTGCTCATACACATGTACCTGTGGACTAATCACCTGTGTATCTCACATAAACACAATTAGTCCACCTAGGTTGTCACTCAATTACCAAAACCAACAAGGACCTTTCACACGGGCGCTCCATCGTCGGCGTCCGGCCGGCTGAAAGGTCCTAATATGGCTAGAGGTGGGGTGAATAGCTTATTTAAAAATTTACAAATCAACTAGAGCAATTTGATTAGTATGACAAATAGCGTAATGCAAACTTGCTCTAGCTCTACAAGGGTTGCAAGCCACCTATCCAACAATTCTAGTTGCAAAGATTACTTAGGCACACAAACTTGCTATGTAACTACTCACTAAGAGCTCTCAATCTTGCTACTCTAAAGAGCTCAACTAGATGAATGTAAATAATAAAGCAAGCTCTCAATTCTAATTACACTAAAGAGCTTGTATCAACTAGTTTGCAAGAATGTAAATAAGTGAGTAGGGTGATTATACCGCCGTGTAGGGGATGAATCAATCACAAGATGAATATATAGCCAATCACTGGAAGAATGCCAAAGACAAGAGACAATTGATTTTCTTCCGAGGTTCACGTGCTTGCCAACACGCTACGTCCCCGTTGTGTCGACCAACACTTGGTGGTTCGGCGGCTAAGAGGTGTTTCACAAACCTCGTCCACACAATAGGACACCGCAAGAACCGACCCACAAGTGAGGTAACTCAATGACACGAGCAATTTACTAGAGTTACCTTTCGGCACTCCGTCGGGGAAGGTACAACTCCCCTTACAATCACGGAGATGGCCATGAACAATCACCAACTCGTGCCAATCCTCCACCGCTGCTCCAATCGTCTAGGTGGTGGCAACCACCAAAAGAAACAAGCGAAATCCGCAGCGCAACACAAATGCCAAGTGCCTCTAGATGCAATCACTCAAGCAATGCACTTGGATTCTCTCCCAATCTCACAATGATGATGGATCAATGATGGAGATGAGTGGGAGGGCTTTGGCTAAGCTCACAAGGTTGCTATGTCGATGAAAATGGCCAAGAGTTTGAGCTTCAACCATCTATGGGGCTTAAATAGAAGCCCCCATGGAATAGAACCGTTATACCCCTTCACTGGGCAAAACGCGCTCAGACCGGACGCTCCGGTCAGACTGATCGGACCCTAGACTCAACGTCCGGTCCACTGACTTTTGCCATGTGTCACTCTGAGTTAAAACTAAACCGTCAGATCTCAACAGCTAAGCGTTGACCGGACGCACCGGCTAAACTGACCGGACGCTGGAGCCTCAACGTCCAGTCGAGTACAGTAAGGGTCCAAATCCGTTTTTCCTCGACCGGACGCGTCCGGTCCACCTCGACCGGACACAGCCCAGCGTCCAGTGGTATACCCTAGCTCCTGTACCACCAAGTCAGCGTGACCGAACACAGGCATTCAGCGTCCGGTGCATTCAGATCCAGCGTCCGGTCACTTGACCGACACTGGCATCTCCTCTATCTTCTCCCTCCTTGCTCAAATGTGCTAACCACCAAGTGTAACACCTTGTGCACATGTGTTAGCATATTTTCTCAAACGTTTTCAAGGGTGTTAGTGATCCACTAGATCCTAAATGCAAATGCAATGAGTTTAGAACATCTAGTGGCACTTTGACAACCACATTTCGATACGAGTTTCACTCCTCTTAATAGTACGGTTATCTATCCTAAAAGTGATCACACTCTCTAAGTGTCTTGATCACTCAAACAAAATGGCTCCTATCATTTATACCTTTTCCTTGAGCCTTTTGTTTTTCTCTTTCTTCTTTTCCAAGTTCAAGCGTTTGATCATCGCCATGCCATCACTATTGTCATGATCTTCGGTATTGCTTCATCACTTGGAGTAGTGCTACCTATCTCATAAACATCTTGATAAACTAGGTTAGCACTTAAGGTTTCATCAATTAACCAAAACCAAACTAGAGCTTTCAATCTTCCCCTTTTTGGTAATTGATGACAACCCTTATACAAAGATATGGATTAAAGTTCATTTGAATCCATGTTGCTTGCCCAAGCATATTTACCATGTGTAAAGGATATGGACAAGTTTCATGAGCTCCATGTGGTAGCAATTGCTCCCCCTACATATGTGCTAAGAGTTTGGATTATAGCTTGCACATATGCTTAGATAGAAAATATAGGAGTCAATTTCTACCAAATGATGCTAAGGTATAAGAGATGGACCTTTGAAGCGTGATACCAATCGGAGTGTACCAATATACCATCCTTAGCACCATTAGTAACTAGACATACACAAAAACTAGAATACCCCATGAGATCAACATTACAAGTAAGGGTCTAGTTTCCATAAAATGATTATAAGTCTAGTTACTTTAGCTCAATACCACTTGGAAATACAATCACTAGATTACCTATGCATGCTAGTTTTTCATTTCATCAATCAAGCATATAACTAGCATATACCACACAAGCATGAATATTGAAATTTGAAACTTGTGCCATGCAAGCAAATATATGAAATGCACATTCAAATGCAACATACAAGTTGCTCCCTCTACTTGTGTGCTCAAAATTTTAATTGATCCCTTTCCTTTATCATATATCTCATATCTCTCCCCCTATGTCAAATACTCCCTTATCACGCATATCTTTGTTTCTCTCCCCCTTTGTCAACAATTAGCACAAAAGGTGAGCTCAAATTATAGATAGGTTGGGGTGAAACCATGTGAGATGAGGATTATTTTCCAATTTGGTTCAATCTAGATTACTTGCAAAAGATATTTAACTCAGTTTGATCCAAGGACAAGATTCTTCACACCTCAAAATAAGGGTTATCTTGTACCATGTTGAGTTAAACACTTATAGCTCATTTTATAGATCAAACATTAGGTTTACAAGCCCACAAACATGTCATATGCTACCACTAGATTATTTCAAACATACAAGCAATAGTGGTACCATACAAACATTAAATTCATTTGATTTTCATGAATGAGCATATTCAAATGTGAAATATGTCTAGATGCACTAAACATGTCCTTAGCAAGTATGTATGCCATGCCAATCAACTTTTACCTTGGATTGCTCGAAGGAGAGGCATGTCATATAAGTGGGGGTGCATCATCACATATTGGAGAAGTCAAGTATGTTCAATTCATTCCTTAGCTTGCAAAAACTCTTCTCATCAAGTGGCTTGGTGAAGATATCAGCAAGTTGATCTTCGGTGCCCACACTCTCAATGCAAATGTCCCATTTTTGTTGGTGATCTCTTATGAAATGATGGTGGACATCAATATGCTTTGTTCTTGAATGTTGAACCGGGTTGTGGTAAGCTTTACGGCACTCTCATTGTCACATAGCAATGGCACTTGCTTGAATTTGATCCCAAAGTCACTCAAAGTAGCCTTCATCCAAAGTAATTGAGCACAACAACTACCGGCCGAAATGTACTCCGCTTCGGCGGTTGAAAGTGCTACACTATTTTGCTTCTTTGATGACCAAGATACAAGTGATCTTCCCAATAGTTGACATGTGCCCGATGTGCTATTTCTCTCAACTTTGCATCCTGCATAATCGAAGTCCGAGTATCCAATCAACTCAAATATTGCTCCTTTGGGATACCACAATCCAACATTTTGTGTATGCTTCAAGTACCTCAATATTCTCTTTGTTGCCTTCAAATGACTCTCTCTTGGTGAGGCTTGAAATCTAGCACACATGCATACACTAAACATCACATCCGGCCTTGATGCGGTCACATAGAGTAGGCTTCCAATCATAGACCGATACATCTTTTGATCCACCATGTTGCCACTAGCATCACTATCCAAGCTTCCACTTGTCCCCATTGGTGTACTAATAGCTTTACTATCATC
Organism: Miscanthus lutarioriparius; assembly: GCA_904845875.1. Taxonomy (NCBI): domain Eukaryota; kingdom Viridiplantae; phylum Streptophyta; class Magnoliopsida; order Poales; family Poaceae; genus Miscanthus; species Miscanthus lutarioriparius. The sequence goes on from CAJGYO010000015.1 coordinate 43,287,592, forward strand.
CATTCCAAACTTCTTGAGCATGTCCTTGATATACTTGCCTTGACTCATAAATGTGCCATTCTTCATTTGCTTGATTTGAAGACCAAGGAAGTAGCTAAGCTCTCCAATCATGGACATCTCAAACTCACTTGCCATCATCTTGCCAAACTCCTCACAAAAATCTTGATTTGTTGACCCAAAGATGATATCATCAACATAGATTTGCATCACAAACAAGTCATTTCTAAGTTTCTTGGTGAAGAGAGTGGTGTCAACCTTTTCCATCTTGAATCTCTTAGAGAGTAGGAAATCCCTCAATCTCTCATACCATGCTCTAGGTGCTTGTTTCAATCCATACAAAGCCTTTCTCAACTTGTAAACATGGTTGGGTTTCTTCTTATCTTCAAAACCGGAAGGTTGCTCAACATACACAAGCTCATTGATGTACCTATTGAGAAATGCACTCTTCACATCCATTTGGTACAACTTGATGTTGTGGGCACAAGCATAGGCTAACAAGATCCTAATTGCTTCCAATCTTGCAACCGGGGCATATGTTTCTCCAAAGTCAAGACCTTCAACTTGAGTGTAACCTTGAGCCACTAATCTTGCTTTGTTCTTTATTACTATCCTATCTTGATCTTGCTTGTTCCGGAAGACCCACTTGGTTCCAATCACATTATGATCCTTAGGCCTCTCAACTAACTCCCATACTTGGTTTCTTGTAAAGTTGTTTAGCTCTTCATGCATAGCATTTACCCAATCAACATCCTTCAAAGCTTCATCTATCTTCTTAGGTTCAATGGATGACACAAAAGAGAAATGCTCACAAAATAAAGCCAATCTTGATCTAGTTTGCACACCTCTTGAAATATCACCAATGATAGTATCCAATGGATGATCTCTTGCAACATTGGTTGGTTGGAGCACTTGCACTTGATTGCTTGCATTTGATTGATCACTTGGTTGAGATGATGAACTAGCCACTTGTTGTTGATCTTGCACTTTGCCATCACTAGTTCTTGCTTGAACTTGATCATGAGAACCACTAGCTTGCACATTTGAGTTAGAGAGCACTTGATTCTTGTCATCTTCAACATCAATCACCTCTCTAGGCCTTATATCACCAATGTCCATGTTCTTCATTGCATTGACCAATTGAGTGCCTAGTGCTCGTCTCACCTTGCTTGCCGAGAGGGCGAGGCGGCATGGCACGGGGCGTGGTGATGATGATTGCTTTCATGGAGGTGATGGCGGAGATCTGCCGTGACCCCGAGGTGCTCACTGAGAGAATGGCTCTGACGGTGAATGGCTACTGGCGATGACGACCAATTGCATCGGCGGTTTTGAGTCTCACGAGAAAAAAAGAGGAGGAGAGAAAAAAAAAAAAAAAGATAAGGGGTTAAATGCAAAGTGCTAGACATCGTCGGTATACGATGTAATGCCGCATTGGATAAATTGTCCATGTGTCCGATATGAACCTATGGTGCAGCACTTATCAAGTTCAGTGTCACAGAAATGCATTTTTCAAGTTCATGGACCTAAGTGACACCCCTTGATAAGTTCAGGGACCCCTCATGCATTTAACTCTAGAATATACCACAATATGTTCCAAGAGTACTATGTGAATAATCAAAGACACATAATGGAATATTCCATTTATACTACGTGAACATCTCTTAATTATATTTCGAAACATCTCATGAATAATGTAAACGTCATATTGAGGGTAAGCACAGTTGTGCCTACCACTTCATGAAAAAAAGGCCCAAGGCCCAAGAGGTCCAAGGACCTCCATGTAATTTATAAACCTAATAGGGTACAGAGAGAAAAATTGCTCCTTTTTCCATCTCTCCTATAAATATAGCCCATGGGGCAAGGGCAAGGCATTCCCCTCATTCTCCAAACCCTAGTCCTTACTATCCCCCCTCATTTAATTCCCTGTGCGGGACAAGTTAGCTTAGCTAAACTTCATATCGGTGAAGTTATATGCGAAGGTCTAGATCTCGACACATCATACGTATCTAAGAATACAAAAAATAAAAGAGTATGTCTACTGTACAACCATGTGTTTCAGCAAAAGCTAGCACATGGTTGTTTGCTGGCGGCAAAACACACGATTTATAACGGAGAAAAAACCATATGTTTTAGCACAAGCTAGCATATGGTTGTTGGTTACTACTAAGAACACATGATTTCCAACATAGAAGAAACTGTGTGTTTTAAAACAAGCTAGCACCTTTTGTTATTGGCTGCCTCTAAAAGAATGAATTTTAAAGAAGGCCCACGCAGAGGAGAAAATCTGTTGTAATTTACGTGCAAGCTGAAGAGTAAAATAGTACAACCCATTAACTAAAATGACAAAATGACCCATTAAACAACAACAGCCCATAAAAAAAGCCCAAAACCATGAATACATAGGAATATAGCGAGATAGACTTGGGAGACAAGCAAAGGAAAAAAAAGCAGATCTCTCATGCGTGGGAAGCCTCCGCTCTGCTCACGCAGAGAAGAAGAAAGGGCGGAACATCAGATTGCAAAAAGAAGAAGAACAAGAAATTTCAAGAAAAAAGCACTACAGGACTCATCCATACCTCATCATCAAAGGTTAGTATCCCAATCTTTTGAATCTATTTTCTGAAAAAGCAAAAAAACAATAGCAACTCAGATCAAAGACTAGGAGAATGTAGATCCATAAAAAAGTCATTCAGGATGGCAAAGATGGCCTGTTGCCTGTGCTTGCTACAACAGCAGGGCGTGCCCTAGTTGCTCAGTGTGCACAGGAAGCAGGTCAAGCACTTGTGCTCCGATTCTTGACATGTGTCCCAGGAGAACTGATCTAACCGTGGTATGCGTGCATGGAGACCGGAAGCCTCTCGCACGTTCTCTGTTCGGCTCCGACGCTCCACTTCGCGGACTCTAACCTGCCAAGGAGCCGTCTCTAGGTGTGTTTGATCCTTTTCTGAGACGGGTGTCAAGAATCGGAGCCATGTATGCATGGCAGCACGCTGCATCCAGTATCCATGCATTTTTTTCCCTTTACACGCATAGGCGATGCAAGTGTATATGCACGAAGAAAAAAAAATCATATAGGAGTTTATTCCAATGAGAAATTAAACATGCAAAACTTATAAGGACTTGACTAATTAACATCATTCGTGCAGTTCCACGTACATATAAGGACTTGACTCCACATGGCCATGCATTATTCAGATTACATGCTAACGACTGAAAACAATAAGCGAAGGGACCCAAATCATAACATGCTGGACTCCTAGTTGACCCTCACTCAGCTCGTATAGGTAGTACCCATGCTACAATGCCCTGTTTCACATGCAATAGGCTATGCAGTACAAAAAACTACCAACACAAATGCATATAACTAAACCCCCATATCCATTCGAGCATGCATGTATGTAGCCACGTATATAACAACACAGGAATTTAGCTATTCACTTTTTCACCCCTGCATTCCTTTTCACAGGAGTCCTTGCACCCATGAAAGACCATAGACATGCACACAGTGTATGTAGGGCCTGGAGTGCTCTTGCAGTGACTGTCGCATGCGCTGTCGCAGTCACACGTAGTCCCTTTAGGGCAGTTGGCTTTGCAGCCCATACCGCAGTTGAACTTGCACTTAGCTTCATCTATACCACCGATAGGGGCCCCGCAAGAGCTCGCGGCTTTCTTGTTGCACTTGGAAGGACATTCGGAGATGCAACGACGAATGGCGCAGGATGGCGCCCCTTCTGCTGGTTTCCCCACCCAGCACATAACCAGAGCCACACAAATGGCAGCAGCAACGGCTCCCTTCAGAGCAGAGGCACGGAAAGCCATTATGTGATTTATGTGTGGATGCACAACTAGCTTAAGAGAAAGTTTCTTTATGAAGCAAACTAGCAAAGAGATGTGTGTGCTCAAACGGTAAGTCATTTCGTGCTATTTATAGGCTCCCAAGTTATAGCATATGCAAACAGCTAGTATTATTTACCCTGGCATTACTATCAGTTGACTTCGTGATATGTGCAAGCACGAGGAACAAGGAAAGAGTACTAGGTATCTAATTTTTTTAGTATACTGCATCTAACTGTCGGTGCCTTGCCTTTCAGCTTACGGGAGCCTCGTTTCCACTGGTCCGTCCTTTCCTATCCCGGCTTCTTTCTTGATCTGTTCCTGGTTCAGTGATGCGTGCGCGCGGTTCAGAGCATCATCCTCCTTCATGGCGTCGCGGTGCTGCCATGGCGAGGTCGGCACCAACCACACCACAGCCCCCCCCCCCCAACGTCACCTGGTGGCGATGGCTTGACATCAGCACGGCGAGATTCCTGATTGTTTATTGCATTTCCTCGAGGGCTGCGTGCTCCTGTAATTGATGTATGCGTTGAGTGTCTGAGAAGGAATCTTCTTAGCAGCAAGTTTTTTTTTTTCTAATGTCTTCATTACGCTAGATTGGAATGATAGTTTACTCACTTTGATAGCTAAATTAAATTGGAGCAGAAAGAAGAAAGATTTGTCAGTGATAGACGACTAGGATGGATCACTGTTAGAATTTATGGTTATGGGCTTGGCCCAATAAAAAATTTCTAAGAAATCTCAAAGGCCCAGCCACGCCCTCTCTCGCACATGACATGGGCAGGACGGCGTGGACGGCGATGACGCCAACCGTGAGAGAGGCCAGTTAGGTGGTGTCGGCAGCAGGGAAGTTGACGGTGAAAAAGAAAAAAGGGACTGGGATTAGTGATGGCGGCCGTGAAAGGTGGAGATGGTTGAGCGCGCAAGGTTGAAGATGATAAGGCCTGGGTTCACTCTAAACTATCACATCGAATCTTACGGTACATACATAAAGTATTAAATATAGATAAAAAAAATTAATTACACAGTTTGATTGGAAATCGCGAGACGAATGTTTTAAGACTAATTAGTCCATGATTAGCCATAAGTACTACAGTAACTAACATGCGTTAATGATGAATTAATTAGGCTTAATAAATTCGTCTCGCAGTTTCCTGACGAGCTTTGTAATTAGTTTTTTTTATTAGTATCCAAAAACCCCTTCTGATATCTCTGAAACATCCAATGTGATATCTAAAAATTTTCATTTCATGAACTAAATACAGGGGATTGAGGCAGAGAAGGTGGGTGAAGAAAAGGACCGGTCGTGTGCTGGAAGCTAATCATATGACTGCATCCAAAGAATTTTCTATTCAAACTGTGACCTGCGTCCCTGCCTACTCGTTTGCCGTGGATGTAGGTTTGGGGAGTAGGCAATCACAACACCTTACACAAGCAATGTAAGTGTATATACGGGAAGAACCATAGAGTTTATCCCAAAGAAAAACATGCTAAACTTATGGGGACTTAGACTATCCAATTGCGCGATTTTGCTTAGGCAACATGGCCATACATAATTCAGATTACATAACGACCGAAAACAATAAGCAAAGGACCCAAACCAAAACACGCTGGACTCGTTGACCCAAGCTATGCAGTACAGAAGATTAAATAAACTACCCACACAAATGCATATATATAAACCCCATACATTATTGGTGTTAAGTAATCTGCTGCTCCTTTGTGTGAACACACGGCAGGGGATGGCGGCGTCGAAAATGCTCCCTGCTATGGTACTGTAGTCACAGCAGGGGCAGGCGCCAAAGTCAGCCATGCTGTCATATCTAATCACTGTAGCAGTACGGCAGCCTAATATGTCTGTGTACTAGGATTAGATGGATAAAGTCTCTGGAGCTCCGGCGGCTAATCTACGTCGATCCTCGAGCTACCACATCGCTGGTGAGGTCAACTCCGGCGGGCTCGCGCCCCTCCCCTGTTTCGGCCGTTGAGCCGGACACACCCCGTCATGGCGCCGTCGTTCTATGTCCCTCTCCCCTCTCTGCGCTGTGGGTCTGGCCCAAAACGGTGTCACCACCCGTCCTTGGGAGGAGGTCAAGGATGGCCCATGTGTCAGTGACACGCGTCGCCGACACCCAGACCCTACTTGTCAGACACTGGCTCACGTACACAGTACACAACACGTGGATATTTGCTAAGGTCACACGGGCCGTGTACACAGGGTGATGGAAAACTACTTTCCTTACATAGAAAAAATCCTAGAAAAATCCTATAAATACTAGAGGCATCCTAGAGCCTACCCACACCTTTACCATGACTTTTCCATTCATCCAAATATCTCCAAAATTCCATAAATTCCTAAAACCCTATTTTTAACTTCTAAAAATCATATCTCCTACGTTCTAATTCTGTTTTCCATAAAATCACCACCAAAATTCTTCTAAAATCAAGCTCTATTTATTTTACCTAGTACCACCATATGATTCTATGTTTGCTTTTGTGCTAGCGGTAGTCTTATTTATTAGCTACGACCGACACAGGAGGGCGAGTATCAGGAAAACAAGGACCCGGACTACGTTGAACTGGAAGGAGAGCACAACGAAGGCAAGTCCTAACTCCCCTTCACCCACCACCTTGTTTCACCTTTTCCATCATGAACCCACTACTTTCCACTTTACCTAATAAATAACTAATAACTCTAATTTATATAATCCGTATTATTTTATATAAATATTCATGAGGATGAATAATGTGAGATATTGTGACTTGATATGACCTGTGTGATATATTGAAACTGTGACGTGATATGAGCACTTGTGATATATTTATAATATGAGCATTTGTGATATGATATAAATCTTTATAATATTCTATGGACTTTTAATCTAATGATGAACTTAAGAACCAAACTATGTGAATGTGTATTTAGCAAACCCATTTTAGACAAGGGGCGAGTGAGGGGTAGTTTATGTGGTATAAACTACCTTGGCAGGATTGCCTAGTGAGGGTTCCTGTTGGTAGATACTCGCCTCGGTCGCATAAGGACCGGTTCATAGGGCATCTCTCCTAGCATGATATTTCGTATAGCCACATGTCTATATGGGTAGACTGGATCTCACAATCCGCTAGATAGAAGTATAAATTCAACTAGGAGGCCGGCGTGGCAACGGACTATCAGGAGACGACACGAATGCTGGGTGATCTTCCGTGGTCTAGTCGGCATGGATGCTATGTGGTCTTCCATGTAAAATTGTCGTTGTGCCATGTGCGAGCACCTATAAATATATTTATATCCATTGGATGTTGTGCGATCATCCAAGTCATTATCTATTGGATGATGAGTGCTCATCCAAGTCGTTTCCGGCCCCTGAGAAGCCGTGGTAGAATTATATAGAAATCTAAGGTCGAATCTTTCGGGTATGGGATCTCGTTAGGTCTATTTCCACCACTGATCATGGTTGGAAATTGCGCCTATCATGTGGGAAAAAGTGTACACCCTCTGTAGAGCATACTGAATTTATTCGAATAGCCATGTCCTTGGAATGGGCAATCGCTGGGATGAGGTCTCTTATGATTAGTTTATTTTTATGTGTAATGAAACTGGACTAACATGTTGAATTGACTAATAATAATAAACTCGGGAACAGGCGATAAGGGTAATGCTCTCCTGGGGCCCAAACCCACAATAATTTTATATTATACCACCTTACCATTTCCACCGCCATCATAAATCCACCGCCACCAAATAAGCCTTCAACATCCACCTCGCCATACCCCAAGGTTAGGGCTTGCTGAGTACTTTATGTACTAAACCATTGATGACTCATAGATATCAACTCCGAAGAGGACTACAACATTGATGAGGAGGTGGACCACGAGGACAAGGAGCCATGCGAAGATTTATAGATCTGCTGGAAGGAGTTACTAGGACATAGGGTTTCGATTGCGCAAAGCTTGCACGTGGATTAGAGTTTAACTACGATGTAGTTTCATTTGTTGTATCTACCACCTTATTGTAATAAATTGTCGCTTCACGGCAGTAGAACCTCGCTAGTTATGTAATAGCTATCGCTATGCCATTTGATCCTTGAATATTGTAAGACCATATTTTGATTATCAATAAAGCTCGATATTTTATATTAAATCTATGTGCCAATTACATTATTTACATGCGTATTTGTGCATGATCACGGGTGCAAATACAAGTGCACTTGGGACTCTCAAATTGAGGGCCGACACAACAGTGGTGCGTTAGGTTTAGGAGTGCAGACAAGGAGGTGCGGGGCTGCTGCGTGGAGCGTGAGGCACCAATGAGGGGGATGGAGCCCTCGACACTAGTAGAGAACAGACCTTTGATCCTCGGCCAAAATGGGCTCTAGTCCCAGAATTTTTTGCCCCCGGGACTAGAAATACCTTTAGTCCCGGTTGGTGGCTCCAACCGAGACTAAAGGTCCTGCCAATAGCTACTTTGCTGAGATGAGGTGGTAGGGACCTTTAGTCCCGGTTGGAGCCACCAACCGGGACTAAAGTATACTCTTACTCCCGGTTGGTGGCTCCAACCGGGAGTAAAGGTCTACTCTCGGGCGTGGCTGCGCCTTAGGTTGGAAAGTTACCTTTAGTCCCGGTTGGAGCCACCAACCGGGACTAAAGGTCCCCCTTTATATTCCGCCGTCTCCTTCCTCCCAGAGCCCAAGCTCAAGACATTTTGAAGCTCACTACAGTAGTGTTCTTGCTTCCTCCTCCTCCATTGTTCCTCCATCCATTCTTGATTCCTTCGTCGATTTCTTTGATTTCTCCGTCGATTCTTCAGTTGTAAAGGTTACCAATCTCATACTCTCATTTTCACCATTGTCTTATCTCATTTTGTTCACTATATATATGGTTCTTTATTGTGGTTTTTTTCATTTGTAAGCAATTTGAGCTTAAAATCACTTCAAGCTTGCATATTTACATGAAAGAAGGTTAAAGTAGCTAGTTGAACTTGCGGACCATGTTCATCTCGGCGACCATGTTCTCTCGCCGAAGCGATAGCAGACGTCAAGGAGGAGCTTTGATTCTACGAGGGAGGCGGCAGCGGTCGTGGAAGACCGTGTTCCTTCCTCGTAGAATCGAGCTCTTCCGTGGCTAAAATCTTGGTGCCGTCCGGTGGAGAAATGCTTTCGCCGAGATGATCATGTAAGCAAGTTCAACAAGTACGGATGGTTATTTATTCATATGTCCCGATATCGCCGCAGTGAGTCCATCAATCATCGTACTTTTATTTTAACTTTTATGAAATGAAAAACTTAGAAAATAGTTAGAAAATTATAGAAAATCCGTACTAGTTGAACTAGCGGACCGTGTTCATTTCGGCGAGCATGTTCTTCTGCGGAGCTGATAGCGGGACGTCAAGGAGGAGCTTTGATTCTCGAGGGAGAGCGGCAACAGCGGTCGTGGAAGACCGTGTTCCCTTCCTCGTAGAATTGGAGCTCTTCCGTGGTCAAAATCGGTGCCATCCGGTGGAGAAATGCTCGCCGAGATGATCACGTAAGCAAAAGTCAACTAATGCGAAATGGTTATTATTCACACGTCCCGATATCGTCGCGAGTGAGTCCATTATGTGTGTACACTCCCATTCTTACATTAATTTGTGGAAATATCATGTGAATTACTTACTGTAGTAGTAAAGACGAGAAACACAATGACCATTAAAAATATCATTGTTTAGAGATCTAGATAATTTTATAGTTTCTTAATTTTATTTGTTTATAAAAGGAGAAATTTATAGTGTATTAAAAATGAGTATAGAGAGTAGATGGCAATCTTGCTTCCGGGTCCTCGGCCTCTCATGGGTTTCCAAAGCGACTTAGGCGGGCCTCCCTCTCATTCCATGCGACAAGTGTCGTGATGAGGCGAAGATTGTGATGGAGTACCGAGTGAAGAAGGAGGGTCCCAACAAGGATCGTATCTTCTACAAGTGTCCGGATCGCAATGTGAGTTATTTTATCGTATTTAATGATTATGGTTAGTTTATACCTATTTTCATGATGATTGTGATTAAAGTTATAATTTTTTGTTTTAATTTCAGTGGGATGGCAGTGGATGATGTTCAGGCTTCTACTAGGAGGAAGAGTATGTTGAACTCGTGCAAAAATATCTTGCACAACAGGCAGATACGGCGACTAATGAGGCAGTGATCTAGCCGAAGAAGCCCAAAGATGTTGCACAATCGGGGGATCTGTCTGTTTTAGTTGAGATTGGTCGTGAAATCCTAGTGCTACTGAAATGTATTTTAGCTTTAGTTCTTTTAGTGGTAGTTGGGATTGTCTACATTGTAGCGATGCTTTTATAAATTTGTATCTTTTGTGGTGGCACGCATGTTGTATAAATAATTAATTATGATCTAGGTTTTAATATGGTATTTATGTCATGTAATGCGAGATGAGCCATCATTGGATGTATAATGTTGATCGCCGCTCCCAAGAGTTCATTGACGGCGCAGCATTCTTTGTTACGTCTTGGCCGAGGCAAACAAACGCTTGACGGTTTCATGTGCTGTCCATGTGCCATATGTAAGAATACGGTGGAATATCCTTGCTCAAGGACTCTTCATTCACACTTGTTCAAGTCGGGTTTCATGCCAAACTATATTTGTTGGACAAAGCACGGAGAAACCGGTGTTGTAATGGAAGAAGGTGAAGAAGAACAATGGGGCGACAATGATATTATTCCCGATAGTGCGTTAGCTTCAATGATAATCTTGCAATGGGAGAAAATTTGAAGAAGAGGTAGCCGCGAGAAGATGAGCCGGTGATGATCTTTCTCGGGTCATTCATGACGCACAAAGAGAGAATGTGAAAGTGAAAAGGAGAAGATCAAGTTCGAGCGGATGCTAGAAGATCACAAGAAATTGTTGTACCCAACTTGTGATGCAGGCGTAAAAAGTTGAAAACCACACTAGAATTGCTGCAATGGAAGGCAAAAGAATGGTGTATCCGACAAGGGATTTGGAGAGTTACTAAAAATTCAAAAGAAGATGCTTCAGAAGGACAATGAATTGCCCGCCACTACCTCTGAAGCAAAACAAGTTGTCTCATCCTATGGGGCTAGAAATAGAGAAGATACATGCATGTCCTAATGACTACATCCTATACTGTGGCAAAGAGTACGAGAATTGGATGCATGCCCGGTATGCCATGCGTCGTGGTATAAGATCGGTGAGATGACCACAGTGATGTTGAGGGCGAACGTCCATGAAGAAAATCCCTCGCCAAGGTTATGTGGTATCCTCCTATAATACCATGCTTGAAACATCTCGCTCGAAACAAAGAACATGCAAAATTGTTATGATAGCACAAAGAAGACCGTAAGGTAGACAATATGTTGAGACACCTCATTTGATGGGTCCTAGTGGAGAACAATCGACAGAGAATTCCCGGAGTTTGCAAATGACGCAAGAAACTTAAGGTTTGCTTTAAGTACAGATGGTATCAATCCTTTTGGAGAGCGAATGCAGTAGTCATAGCACTTGGCACATTACTCTAAGTATCTACAACATTCCTCCTTGGTTATGCATGAAGCCAAGTTCATTATGATGCTGTGCTCATCCAAGGCCCGAAGCAACCTCGGCAATGACATCGATGTATACACGAGACCACTTATTGACGAACTTCTCATTTTGTGGAATAAAGAAAGTGTACGTGTGTGTGGGATGAGTACAAACAAGAACACTTTGATCTGCGAAAGCATTGTTGTTCATAACAATCAATGATTAGCCCGCTCTAAGTAATCTTTCGGAGACAGATCAAATAAGGGATATAATGCATGCACACCTTTGCTTGGTGATATTAGAGGTGTATTCTTGAAAAAAATGTCAAAAGGTCGTGTACCTTGGCCATCGTCGATTTCTTCCTGCAAATCACCCCGTAAGAAAGAAAGGCAAGCATTTTAAAGGGAAGGCAGACCACCTGACCAAGCCTCACAACCGAACCGGTGAGGATGTACTCGATATGGTCAATGATGTGAAAGTCGTCTTTGAAAAAGGACATGGAAGCCAACCTGCTCCTTAGACGAGCGCTAACGATCACGCACCCATGTGGAAGAAGAAGTCCATATTTTGGGACCTACCCTATTGGCAAGTCCTAGAGGTCCGCAGCTGATCGATGTGATGCACTGACGAAGAATCTTTGTGTGAACCTGCTAGGCTTTATGGGTGTGTATGGAAAGCCTAAGGACACATTTGAAGCACGGCAGGGACTGCGTTGTTTGAGAGAAAGAGACAACTTTGCATCCGGAGAAGATGATGATGGACGCCATTACCTATGTCCTGCTAGCTACACTCTAAGCAAAGAGGAGAAGGAAATCATGTTTGAATGCTTAAACAACATCAAGGTACCATCTGGATTCTCCTCGAATATAAAGGGTATTATAAATGTTGCGAGAGAGAAATTCAGTAACTTAAAGTCCCATATTTCATCACGTTCTCATGACGCAATTACTTCCAGCTTGCATTAAGAGGAATTCTACCTCCAAATATACGTCTAGCCACCATGAAGCTATGTGCATTCCTCAATGCAATTTCTTAGAAGGCAATTGATCCAACTGATCTAGCTAAACTACTAGAATGATGTGGTTCAATGTCTCGTCGACTTTGAGTTGGTGTTCCTCCTTCCTTCTTTGATATTATGACACACCTCCTAGTTCACCTAGTCAAGGAGATTTTCACTCTCGGTCCTATGTTCCTACACAACATGTTCCCCTTAGAGAGATTCATGGGAGTCTGAAGAAATATATTCACAACCATGCTCGCCGTAAGGAAGCATCGCTAAGGGCTATGGAGCGAAGAGGTCATTGAGTTACTGTGTTGACTTTATTCCTCGACCTTGACTCGATTGGTGTTCTGAATCGAGACATAAAGGGAGACTAAGCGGAAAGGGGACACTAGGGAGGAAAACATATATATTAGGTACGGATGATGATTATTTCAATAAAGCGCACTACATAGTTCTCTGAACTCCTCTTTGGTAGATCCGTATATTGAGACACACAAGGATCTCTTACGATCCGAGTTTCGAGAAGATCGAAGCTTGGATTACGCGTAAGCACATGAAAACTTTTCGGCGGTTGGTTGCGAAAAAAAATGTCAAGGTGATGAGAGTATCCATGAGCAAGCAGTATTTATTGGCTATGCAACCATCATGGCATATCGTCACATACAAAGTGTACGAGATAAATGGGAACATATTCTACACAAGATAGCCCAAGATAAAAGGAGTACCAACCAAAACAGTGGTGTCCGCATAGATGCCACAGACCCGAATGGGAATAACCAAACATATTATGGACGCATAGATGAAATATGGAAACTAGAATATGCACCTACTTTGAAGATCCCATTGTTCAAGTGCCAATGGGTCAAGGTGACCGGGAGGCGGGGTAACGATGAGACAATGAGTATGGAATGACAACAGTAGACCTTAGTAATATTGGGTACAAAGATTTAACCATTTGTCCTTGCTAAGGATGTGAATCGGGTGTTCTATGTCAATGATATGTCTACCAAACCAAAAGAGAAAAAAACGATAATGACTCAACCAAAAAGAGCCAAAGCACCACATAGTTCTTTCGGGAGGAAAAGAGTCATCGTGGGAATTGAGGACAAGTCGGACATGTCGAAGATTATGAAAAGGATGACCGAATTCCGCCATTCAAAGTGAACAAAGACCCTAGCATCTTGGTAAATGATGAGGACACTCCATGGTTACTGACGCGATCATAACCAAGGGACATACGTAAAGAAGAAGTTCATTCTTTGTGCCCACTTGATGATATAGTGATTTAATGTAGTGTGTGTTTGAGATATTATGTAATAATTGTGAATTCAGATGTTTATTATGTGATGTTTCAAATTAAATCAATGTTTGATTTGGTAGGATTTCTCTCTCAAAAAGGTAAATTAGGATATTGAGTGATGAAAAATTAAAATATTAATGTTAAAATGATGTGAAAATAAATTTCCTGTCCAAAACCAATAGTTTTAATAATTTTAATTAAACACTACATTTTTGCATTAACGAAATAATAAATATTAGTTACATTATGTTTTATAATTGTAACAAAAAATAAAAAAAGTTAGGTTATAGATTTTTCTATGTGCAATAAAGAAAAAGAAAATCCATATTTTTAACAAAATAATTTTATGCCTTTTATTTAATTTACTATGTATTTAACAAAAACTATTGCATTTCTATTGTATTTAACAAGACTATTGCTTAAAGCAGTGGAAAACGCAAGCTGTAGGGTTACCTTTACTCCCGGGTGGGAAGCCCACCCGGGAGTAAAGGTGGCCTGCAGTTTCGTGGCCTGCAAAAAAAACCCTTTACTCCTGGTGCGTGTTACCAACCGGGAGTAAACCGGTTGGTAAGACGCACCGGGAGTAAATGTACCTTTACTCCCGGTTGGTAACACGCACCGGGGGTAAAGGACCTTTACTCCCGGTGGGGGGATGGCACCGGGAGTAAAGGGGTATGGCCTATATATACCAGGGCCATCTTCTTCCTTGTGTTCTTCGCCGATTCCTCTCCCATGCGCCCACGCCACACCGAGGACGTCGCCGCCACCCCGCCCGACGCCGGTCGTCACCACCACCTCGTGCGCATCCGCGGTCCCCACGCCACCCCGCGCGCCGACGACCTCGCTGCTGCTGCCCACCCCGGCCCAACGCGCGCCAGCCGCTACTTGGTAAGTTTTGGTAAGTTAATTTGGTCATTAGCGCGCGACGACCTCGGCTGCCGATGCGATCTTGAATGTGTTTCGCCATTAGCGCCCGACGACCTCGGCGCGATGCAATCTTGAATGTGTTTAAATCATTAGCACCGACGACCTCGCCACCACCGCTTGGTGTTGTAAAAATGTGTCATCGCATACTGACGACCTCGGCTAGCTGATGCGATCTTGAATGTGTTTAAATCATTAGCGCCCGACGACCTCGCTGCTTGATCACGATCTTGAATGTGTTTCATCATTAGCGCCGATGACCTCGCCAAACCTGCCGCTTGGTGTTGTAAAAATGTGTACATGCCAGCCAAGCGACGACCTTTGCTTTCTGCTGCTTCTGATCGACCTCATTTGCTTGGATGTGTACTGTGTTGTAAAAATGTTAAGTTTGTCGTCCACGAGTGTGCACAAGCAGCTGTTGTCGCCACCAGGCCATTCCTTAACGACGACGACAAGCGTAGTCTTCGTCATTAGCGAGCGTAACCGACGCGTGTCATCCAACGACACCAACGAAAACGGCAAATTAAGCGTACGACGATACAGTGGCTAGTCACCATTTATCTTTAAAAATAGTTACAGATATTACGATTGATGTTTCAAGTTACCACCATAAATCGATTTATAAAAGACGGTTGGTATATCACCCTGAAATCGATTTGTAGACATAGTTGGTAATAATGTGACCGGTCTCAAAAAGAAATACAGCGCAATGAAGTTCATAACCCTTTCAAGTTAGATTAAGAACTTTCTATTGAAGTTGTTGAGCTAGATGACATGTACAACCTTTACTTGATGATATTTTCAATTAAAATAGTATATGGCCCCAAAATTATGCTTTAATTTTTTAGTTTTTCAAATTCAATTTTAAAATGTACATTCTTCTTTGTGATACCTGAATAGATCTCAAACGTAGAAATTTGTTCTCCTAAACTGAAAACATTTCTCTTTTGAAAGTAGAACATTGTTTCATGAATCTAGAACATTGCCTTTGCTCAAAACAAAAATTTTTCTATCTTCATAGATCAATGTTTGTTAACAAAATTTTATCCAAATATATTCATGTAGGGTCTTTTTTTGAAGGATTTGTTGTAGGATATATAATGGTCAAATAGGAACTCAATTTGGATACCCAGTTTGTAAACTAAGCGTTTTTAGTTTATAAAAAATATCACATGTGATGATGTAAGCGTTTTGGTTGGACTTGCATGCATGGCTAAAGACAATTTGGGCCACAAGAAAGAAAAGTCCAAAAGAAGATAAATTCTTATCATTTCGGAAATAGTAATGGTTATATTAGCAATAAGACACATATACTTACATTTCATAATGACTTATACTTACATTATCGGCATAGAATTTTCTCATATGATGAATGACTACATGGTTCACATGGTACATAGGATCACAACATCACGCACCGACACCGCCTGACCCGCCTCACGTGATAAAAAATCGCCGTCATGACGTCAGCGGCCGCCTCACGTCGTCGTCAATCGACATCGGCCCACACCGCCGACCTAATGATATATATCGTCATTTGTATTCATATGCATGTATATATACATCGCACTATACCACCGCCCTCGTTACCCCATGCGTTTCTATGTATCTGGCGAACACCGCCGCCCTCGTTCACCCATGTGTGGCGAATGCGTCCAAGTGACCGAGGGCAAGATTTAATAATACATATTGTTCGTAGATTTTACGCATGTAAGCAAAGATTTGACGTACTATATATTGGTTTTGTTTTTGAAGCTAGATGGCCGACCGAGAAACATGGATGAGGAGGAGTTGATGATGAATTTGATCAACACTGGCACTCAAGTTGCCGCGATGATGGTGCTAAAATAACGTGCAAGAGGATGCAGGATGACGGGAGTCGAGACTTAGCTCTTGAACAAAATGAGCCACAACATATTGGCCAAGTATATATTTTTATTATTAGCTATATATATTATCATATGTCTTATGTGTGCTCATGACATTAAAAATAATGTTTATGTTTTGTAGCCCTCTGGATCGACATCAACAACTACAACGAAGAGTAAAATATTCAAGGTCCCAAAAAAACCATTGGAGGGCGCTTCATCATCTCGGAGTTCAATGTGGATCTGGAGAACCGGGGCGAATAAATGAAATTTGTGCACCACTATGGTTACCTTGTACGAGAATGGAAGAAGAAGACCAATGCTTCTCATATCAGTTTGTCTCCGATCGTGACAAGACGTTAATTTGGAAAGATGTCTTGGTACATTTCACGCTCCAAACAGATGGTTATGATGATATAATTGATGGTGATGAATTGAAGGAGCGAGTTAGGGATTGGGCAATGAAGAAGATGGCCACCCAGTTTAGGACTTGGAAGAAACACCTATACACTCGGCGACATGTCAAGAAGAACAAAGCACCAGATTTTCTTGTCCCGGGCCCGATCTCAAAGCGGAGGGCCCTATTGGGATGAGTTTATACTGATTACAAGACTTTGGAAGAGGGTGTGAGTCGGGTGATAAAGAACCAGCGTAATGCCCAATGGAAGACATACCACCATAATTTGGGATCGGTGGCTACCCGATTGCCATTAAGAAGTGG
This sequence comes from Miscanthus lutarioriparius, assembly GCA_904845875.1. Lineage (NCBI taxonomy): Eukaryota > Viridiplantae > Streptophyta > Magnoliopsida > Poales > Poaceae > Miscanthus > Miscanthus lutarioriparius. The sequence continues at coordinate 43,304,764 of CAJGYO010000015.1, forward strand.
AACAAAATGGAAGCACACCTTCTTGCCAAGGGTATCGAGACCAGAATCACTCGAGTGGGGAGAGCGTGCAAAGAATTGGTTTTTCGCTCATGGGGAACACTAGACCGAGGCGCGGGGAAGTGCGTTTATGGTGCAAGGCGCAAGAAGCAAGCGAAAAGATTGTTTTATGCTCGAGAGCTACTTTGAGTGGTGCGTTCAGGCCCAACAGAGAGAAGGATGGTGACATCGCCATCTGGACTATTGAACATGGTGGCGAACTAGAGGCAAAGGAAGTGTCTCGTGGGAGCATGGATTCCCTCGGAGATGAGACCTTCCTCTGAGAGCCGCCAGAGAAAAGAAGGAAGAAGAAGAGCTGCAACGGCTCCAGAGGTTAGAGAGAAGCGGTCGCGTGAAGCACTGAGGCCAGGAAAAAAAACCTTGAAGCGAGAATGCGGAGGAAATCAGAAGGCAAGTGCAAATAGCGGTGAGTGCAAAGGCAAGCGGGCATCGAGCCGAGAATCAACATTAGCCAATCTGTTCGGGTTGAAAAGCAATTGCGCTTCTCACGGAGATACCAAATCAAGGGGACATAGGACTGCGCTTCCACATGGATGACGTCATTGAACCTTGTACAGCGTGTGAGCTACACATTCCGAAGGGAATTCCACAATCAAGGTGGCTATCGGTCTTGTTAATCCTATCGACCGAACCAAGACACCAAGGATTCATGGGAATATAATCCAAGAAGGATATGCTACCATTTCGGTAGATAAAGCTAAAAAGGTTTTAGTGATTTGCCTCTTGACATTCACGGAGGTGATGGCGAGAAGACTCTAGGAGAAGCGGAGAAGACATTCATTCTATGGGCGCATAAGCGCTACATTATCATTCCGGGGATGTTGGCTCCACCTCCTCTGAACTACCTCACCATAGGTACGTGCGGATGAAAACACTACATCATTAATTTGTATTGGCTTAAATAATTAACAATCTACTCATAATAATATGTCATTCCTTTTTTTTTGTAGCGAGATCCTCCCCAACCTAAATTCAATTGTTCAATCGCCAGATCATCATAGTGCTCATGTCGATGACATTGTGTTGGAAGGCGGTGCATCCACACATCTCCAAGGAGGTCTCAGCGCCATAACTTGCCACCTCAAGGAGGTCTCCAACACGCCGCCAACACCTCCAAGGAGGTCTCAACGCCGTTATAGCCGCCACCTCAAGGAGGTCTCCAACACCGCTGCCAACACCTCCAAGGAGGTCTCAACGCCTCCCCGCCCCGCCTACCAAGAAGCCTAGCAAGAGGCCAGCCCCTCAAGCGAAGAACCGGTCTCACTTTTGCAAAGAAAGCCACCAGTGAAACCAAGGGCTATTCCCAAAATAATGTCTCTGAAGAGAGGAAGAAGGAACTAATGCATATAAAAAAGATATGTCTAGATTCTATGACAAACTTAAAAAGAATCAAGAAGCAAGGAGAAACCCAGAAATCATACTTCTTCGTAGCTCCAAGATATTCTAAGAAAAAGGGTGGCTTCTTACCGGCAACAACGATGGGAATCTCGTAAGCCGTCCAAATCAACGTTATCGGACTATGACCGCACTCTCACCAAGTCAATTGAGTGACATGAAAAAGAAGCGGGCGGGGAAAGGAGTTGCCTTTCGGACAACAAAGCGCGCCAATCGGTTCCCCAGCTAGTTGTTGGTAATGAATATGGTTCGAATTTAGGATTAATGCATCAGGCAAACATACCTCCGGGATATCGATTTGGATCACCTTGGTGAATTTATTGATGAGGCTGGTCTCGACCTTTACCGATGTTTGGTGATGGAAACATTGAGAGTCTTGGCGAGAGGTTGATATTTAGAAGAAAAAAATTTGTACTAGGCGGAGTCTATACAACCCTCAAGCCTTATCTCGATCACGGGGCGCAAATGTACACTAAACAAGTGGTACATGTAGGCGTCTACCGGTGGAGACTTCTGCGTTGGTGTCAAAATTAGAGACGAACATTAGTTACGTAGGCGATGATGTTATGTATGTTGACTTTGCGAATTTCATCAACTATGCCACCTGACCTCTCTGGATAAAGTTATCATTAGGCGCTATTGCTGTAAGTAATAATTCTTTCGATCTATTATTAAACTCATCATATGTGTGTATATGCATATAAATTATCCTAACAAGTACTATATATATGTAGATTTACAATGATGAGCTCGTAAAGGAAGGTTTTGCAATGAAATTGGTTTTGTTGATCCCCATATAATATTCAAAGACCTAATTACTCCAAAGACTAATTGGAAGTGCAAGTGGGAGTAACCTCATGAACTTCTTAGTGAACCAGCATACAAGAAGGATATACTCTTTCCTATAACTTTAAGTGAGTGTTAATAATATCGATCATCCTTAATGGCTCATATGTTGATTCTAGTTAATTAATGAGTGTTATCGTTATATCCTATAAACACATGCAGCAATCACTTGGATATTGATGGACATCGATCTGGTGAAAAGTCACTTGATAATCTATGACTCGATGAGAAAACCACAACAAGACTACCAAGATATGATAGATATTATCCGAGGTAATTTCGGGATCTCTAGCAACTATATATACACACAAACATGATGATTAACTATATCCGATGACGTAGCAAAATTTTTATTGGATGATGTTTGGAAAACCTTTATTGAGAAGCAACACATGGAAAATGCAAAGCGCCACCGAATGTAATCCCTTTGAAAGTAAGTCCCACGAATCGTATCATCTTTATTAATTAAACATATAGCTTTCACCGGATCACCCAGATTGGATGACAAATCTTTTTCTCGTAGAAGTGGTGTCTCGAGGCGAAACGGGGGAACAACTCATCATGGTTACTATGTTTGCAAGTTTATCAAGGTGGTCTCCCAAAGAACTCCTCTGAAAAGACTCAAAAATACGTTAAAATACACTATATATTCATTTAGTTATTATTATTGATTGTGTTACTATGTCTTTATATAA